>CM053610.1:94284694-94297726 GCA_028646535.1 Procyon lotor | reverse complement strand
GGAGGCAGGAGTTGTGGAAACTTGATTCCAGTATGATATAGCTGAGGATAAGGCAGAGGCGAGACAGCCTGTCTAAGGGAGCTACTGCAAAGTTTTTATAAGCAATGGAGTGCAGAACTGGAACATTTAGGAGTCGGCTACAGTATGGGACGTGCCTATCTTAAAGATGCTCTGGTGGTGAAGCTGGGTGGAATCCCAGGTGTGACAGTGTGGTCTAAGGATCCCCAGGGTCGCAAGAAGAATGAGTGGAACTTTAGTCCTGCAGGGTGTGCAGGCATAGAAGTGGGGAACCCAGCTGTCTAGCCAGAGTCTAGGTGCCTGTTCTCTGCTGTGTTGCCATAAACTGTGAACCACTGCCCATCCCTGTGACCGCTTTCCTGGGCTGGGTACAAAAGGCAGAATGGTGAGACCCTCCCTGGGAAGAACAGTGTGGGTCTGCACCACTGGAGTCCCTGAAATTTGGAGTTTTGAAACTAGATGATATGCCTGAGATAAAAATGCTTGACCAAAGGCTAGGTGAACACAGAGTTCTGACGGAAATTGGGGAAACAGGAGTGATCGATTGCTTTTCTGTGAAGGCTCACTGCAGAGGAGGAGATACAAATTTTCAGCTCTGGGGCTAGAGTAGGGCGTGGCTATATTCATCCTGCCCCAAAGTGTGGAAAGCCTTCAGGAAACAAAACAGCGCCACCTATAGGAGTCCAGCGCCACTTGCACCGACCCCTGCCTCCCTGCACACTGGAGGCACATTTCCACTAGGGCAAGTCCACCTGAGAATCAGCCCAGGCCCCTCCCACAGAAGACCAGCACAGACAAGTCACTCTCACCAAGTTCCCTGATCATAGAGGCTACAAAGCTTCAGCTCCTGAGGAAAATAATATACAGCATTCTTGTTTTTTTATTCTTTAGTATTATTTTTTATTATTTTTCTAGTTTTTCTATTTTTTCTTTAATTTTTATTTATATATATGCTTCATATATATTTAAAAATTCATTTCTTTTCATTGTATTTCATATACATATTTTATATGTATATATGATACATGGTAATACAGTGGCACTAAATATATATACACATATATGTATTTTTTTTTATTTTGGGATTTAGTTTCTTTTAATAAGTACACCAAAATACACCCAAGATCCAGGGGTTTTGTTTTGTTTTTGTTTTTGTTGTCATTGTTGTATTTGTGGTTTTTGGGTTTTTTTTTTTTTTTTTTTCCCCTTTTCTCTCTTCTTTTCTGGACAAATGATGAAATGGAGAAATTCATCTCAAAAGAAAGAGAAGGAGGTACAACTCAGAGCAATTGATTTAATCAATATGGATATAAGATGTCTGATCTAGAATTTAAAACAATGATTATAAACATACTAGGTGGGATTGAAAAAAACATACTAGAGAATTCCTTATATACAGATAAAAGAACCAAAATGTAGTCAGGCTGAAATTAAAAATGCTATTACCAACATGTAGTCCCAAGTAGAGGCCATAAAAGTGAGGATGAGTGAAGGAGAATGGGAGAAGATATTTGCAAAAGACACAGCAGATAAATGGCTAGTATCCAAAATCTAACAAGAACTTATCAAACTCAACATGCAAAACAACAAAAAAATCCAGTCAAGAAATGGGCAGAAGACATGAGCAGACCTTTCTACAAAGAAGACACCCAAATATCCAACAGAGACATGAAAAAATGCTCGACATCACTTCACATCAGGGAAATACAAATCAAAACTACAGTGAGATACCACCTCACACCAGTCAGAATGGCTTAAATTAACAAGTCAGGAAACAATAGATGTTGGAGAGGATGCGGACAAAGGGGAACCCTCCTACACTGTTGGTGGGAATGCAGGCTGGTGCAGCCACTCTGGAAAACAGTATGGAGGTTCCTCAGAAAGTTAAAAATAGAGCTACCCAATGACTCAGCAATTGCATGACTGGGTAATTTACTCCAAAGATACAAATGTAGTGACCCAAAGGGGCATGTGAACCCCAATGTTTATAGCAGAAACGTCCACAATAGCCAAACTATGAAAAAAGCCCAGATGTCCTTCGGCAGATGAATGGATAAAGAACATGTGGTATATATAAATATATATATACAATGAAATACTACTCAGCCATCAAAAAATGAAATCTTGGGGCGCCTGGGTGGCTCAGTCGTTAAGCGTCTGCCTTGGGCTCAGGTCATGATCCTGGGGTCCTGGGATCGAGCCCCGCATCGGGTTCCCTGCTCAGCAGGAAGCCTGCTTCTCCCGCTACCACTCCCTCTGCTTGTGTTCCCTCTCTCGCTGTGTTTCTCTCTGTCAAATAAATAAAATCTAAAAAAAAAAAAAAAATGAAATCTTGCCATTTGGAATGATGTGGATGGAAGTAGAGGGTGTTATGCTAAGCGAATTAAGTCAATCAAAGAAAGACAATTACCATATGATCTTGCTAATATGTGGACGTTAGTAAACAAAACAGGATTACAGGGGAAGAGAAAATATAAAACAAGATGAAATAAGAGATGGAGACAAACCATAAGACACTCTTAAGCATAGGAAACAAACAGGGCTGCTGGAGGGGAGGTAGGTGGGGGGATGGGATGATTGTGATATATATAACCCAGTGTTACATGCAAATGATGAATCACTATCTATTCTATATAGTCACTATCTAATCACTATCTAAATTCTATCCCTGCAACTAATAATACAGTATATGTTAACTAAATTTAATTTAAATTTAAATTTTTTTTTAATTTAAAAATTAAAAAAAAAGCAAAATCCGAGGTCCCAGTTTATCTACTGAGACCAAAGTAGAATTTCTCAGTCTTAGCCCTATTTATATTTTGGGCTAGAAAATTCCTCGTGGGGCTGTCATGTGTTACATGGGATATTTAGCAGCATCCCCAGCCTCCACTCACTAGATGCCCCCCTTACACACTGTTGTGACAACCAAAAATGTCTCTAGATATTGCCAAATGTTCCCCTTGGGGCAAAATCACTCCTGATTGAGAACCACCACTCCAGAGAAGTGGGTCTGGGAGTCTGATTTTCTCCTTTATATTTGATGAAGTTTAGAAAAGGCATAATCTAGGTCACTAGCAGGGACACAATTCTAATAGCCTAAAGAACTACTTCTTCTAGTCTCTTGCTTCTTTCTTTTTAATAAATTAATGGGAGGAATAATTTAATTTAATAACTAATTTAATAAATTAGTGGGAGGAAGGGCAGAAAGTATGTGTGGGTGTGTAGGGGAGGTTCTCTCCCCTCTTCCTTGTCTATTTTTATCAGTTTGTGTAAGTCCTGAGTGCTACCTAATGTCAGGTGCCTGACTTGGAATATAAACAATCCACTAAATATGTAGATAAGGAGAAGGCAAGGTATTATCCTCCTGTGCCCTGAGAAAATTGAATGAATGAATGAATACTACACCCAAATTACATATGCAAACTACTAGCCATTGAGGATTCAGAAATGAATAATACGTATCTCCTGGTATCCACAGTTAACAGACTAATGGAGAAAGACAATCATTAACATCCAGTGTAGAACGTTGCTTATACCTGTAAGAATCTGATTAAAAGATACTGAATACAGCATATACTTAATGTAATGTAACATTACATTATGTATATGTACATTATGTACACTTAATGTAACATCCCTCCACCCACCTCCCCCCCAGGCCGCTGCTGCTCAACTCTATTGTAAGGGGGGCTTTCTACTTTTGTCTTTTTTTTTTTTTGGTCTCTAAAGGTAAGCTTAGAGACCTCTAAAGGTAAGTTTACCTTTCCTGGGCATAATCAGTTAGGAAAACCCTTAATAACTATCCCAGTTAGAAGAAAGAGAGAGGATGGATGTAGTTCAGAGAAGGCTGTGCCTGGGATTAAAAGACCAGACACTGTCACAATGTTGTTCATGTTTGTCTGTCATCTGCTTTAGGCTTTGATCTACTGCCAGACTAATTGAAGCTAATGAATGGATTTTTGTTTTTAGTTTACTGAGTGACTAAAATAGTTACAAACCACTGATGAAGAATTATCAACATGCATAATCTTGTTAATCTTTAAAACCAAGTATATAACTTATCAATATAAATAAATTTGCAGTAAGAATTTATTTTGTTTTTATATACAACCAATCAACTATTTAGTACCTAGCATGCTCTGAATTAGTTATGGGAGCAGCTGCAAGAAGAGATAAGACATAATCCCTAATAATAAGTAGTTTATTAATTAGTTGGGAAAATGGGAAATACACGTACATGAATAAAAAGGACAATAAGGATCTTAAGGCATATAATGCATACAATACAAAAGGCCAAATGATCTACTATGGAAAAACAGAGGCAAGCTAGATTTTCATTCTGGAGGTCAGTGTTGACTTACATAGAATATGGGAAATAAAATGAACTGAAGGATTCATGCAATTCCTACTATATGGTAGGAAGGAGATGAGAACTCATCCATTGGGAAAAGAGCACGGATTAAGCCATAAAACCAAGATTGGGCAAAATGTCTACCTAGGAGAAAATATGACATTTGAACTGGGATATAAGTTAAACCGAGTAAGTCTGAGAAAGGGACACTGTAGGCAGACTTGCTGTCAGGCTTTTGATGCACTGGAAGATAATGACAGATTTTGATCATGGTTGAAACTGATAATAGCCAGATTGTAGAAAATAAATCTGACAGCAGTGAAAAAAAGGGTATCTGATTGTAGCATTGTAAATAAAAACAGGTAGACAAAAGTAATTGTAATTTAAAGATGAAATTGGCAGGATTTAGAAACTGATTAAATGTGTATTCAATATACGTTGAAAGTTGAGTTTTATGACTCGGCGATCAGGGGTATTGCCAACAGAAATGAAGGGAGACCATCCCACTGAATGAAATACATTTAAGAATGAAATGAGATCTTTAGGTTTTTTTTTTTAAATAATGAAATATCAGTTATAGGATGCAAGATAATTTTATCTTGTAGCTATTTTGGTGAACTGGGTTTAAGAGAATTCAAAACTGTGTGATTTAGAAAGTGACTCCTATTGGATGACTGATAAAATCATGAAGATAGATATCCTACCAAAGATGAGATCTTTCAGAAAATGGGTAAGGATAGAACTTCAAGGCATTAATAATACATTTGGAAGCATGAGGGGAAAATCGAGTATCCGAGGAAGGGAGATAATTAGACAATGCAGGGTTAAGAATTTAAGCAAAGAGAGAACTTCAAGATAGGAAATGGTCAAGAGAGTATCAAATGCTGCACACAGGTTTAGAAAATTCTAGGGAAAGCTCTAACCTCTCCTTCTCCTATAAACTACTGTGAAAATGCTTCATATATTTATTGATCTCCTCCAAGACCAGAGGAGAAAAAAGGCTATGAATTAAATGTGAATAAATTTATTAATTAAAATTATTAGGTATCAAGTTTTTAAAAGGAAGAAACAAGGTGATACTAATTAGGAAGAGGTACTCTGACTTTCCTCTGCCTTTGTACTAAGCGTGAGAGAGCCAGACAGAATTGTAGCATGAACCAGAAGGAGCAAAGAAAAAGATTACTGTTTCTTTTATGAAATGGTTTTTATTCTACTGGTGTCTCTTTAAAAATAAAAATCAACAAATAAATGTCCATTTAAATTGATCTCCTGTTGGAATATGCTATTGGTCTGACATATAAATTAGTGTTTCTTAGATTTAACTATCCCTCTGGGATAAGACTGAGAAACAACAATAATATTTTATGGATAGTGTCACATAGCTTGCCTTTACAACAATTCTTTTCGCTGTTATTTATTTATTTATGTAAGATGGATGATGGAGAGGGCCATAAGCAGAAAGATACTAATAGTAATCTTGAGCTCTGATAAAGCAAGTGTCTTTAGTCCCATGTTGTTGGAATTTAAGGACTACTATCTTTCATAGATTAATTTTAAATGAAAATTCCTCCTACTCACTGCCCTAAGTCTGCCACTTACCAGCTGTGACCTTGTGAAACTCACTTTACCTCCTTACGCCATTTTCCTTCTCTGTGTAATGGGAATGTTAATACCCACCCTTGTTATTCTCGAAGCACTATGAGGATCAAAGGAGATGATAAAAGTGAAAGTGTTTGGTTAACCATGAAATACCACAACTGCTGTTATTACAGATTCTCTCTAGATGGTGTCACCATGTTGTTCCTATGGAGCTACAGTCAGTGCCTGATATGAAATTAAGAAACCAGTAAATATTTGCTGAATTTAATTAATTCCTGGAAAGTATAATAATGGAAATAGTTATATATAAAAGTACCTATAAAATAGGAATACCTAAGTGGCTCAGTCAGTTAAATATCTGCCTTCAACTCAGATCATGATCTCAGGGTCCTGGGATCGAGTTCCATGTCAGGCTCCTTGTTCAGTGGGGAGCCTGCTTCTCTCTCTGGCCCTGCTGTTCCACCTGCTTGTGTGCTCTCTCTCTCTCTCTCTCTCGCTCTCTGACAAATAAATAAATGGTTTTTTTTTAAAAAGTATCTGTAAAATATATACTGAACCACCAAACAGATAATTACTATAAAAACAAGGGTGGGCTTAGCACTCCTAAGAATGCTAATCCATTCCTGCGAACATGACATGGTGTAAACCAGCCTCTCCCTGTCCTGTACACTGAAAACTTTCCAGGGAAAGAGATGGCAAACTTTACAATGTGCTTTTTATTTCATGTCTAACAACCTTTCCAGCCATATCCCAAACTAGGAATTATTTATTAGTGAACCTGGAAAATAAAACCAAAGAGATAGATAACACCCAGAGAATAGAGTTGATAAAAATTCACCAGGCAGGGAACGAGGGACAGAAAATTGGCTAAATGTAAAAACAGGTAGGCAATACCCAACCAATGTGGACACAAAGAATTGTAAAATAAAACATTGCATGGAAATGTCTATTTTCACTGGATTTGTTAGGATACCAGAAGTATATTCCAACAGGTCTGACCTCAGAATAAAAAGCAATACTCTACAGTATTAATTATTTCACTGGGGCTCTTAACATAGTAACATTTAAAGATGTGGGCAGGGAAGGTCAATGGCCAGGGGTGAAAGGGAGAACAGAGAGCCTAGCTAGTCAAGAGAAAATGTAAAACACAGCAACATGATGAAGACCTGCTCCCTTCCCCACACCGAATTCCTCAAATTTCTTAGCAGTACCATTTTCAGGGTTTGTATTTCAATATTGTTTCCAACTATCAAATAATGCTGGCTTTACCATTAGCACATTATTACCTGATTATAGATTTTTATTTGACCCTCACTTCCACATTTCCAACAACAGAAATGGTGGCATGATAGACAGGTGACCGATTGGGAAGAGGGCATCGCTCAAGAACTGGTTGGTCAGATGCCGCCAATCCAATATAAATCTTACTGAGGCCTATTCTCACCTCTCATATCAGCCAACGTTCTCATAGAAAGATACCAAAGGATGCCCTGTGGTATCATTCACCCATCCAGGTACAAGGGCCCAGTGGCAGAATGCGGGCCCAAACTAAGTATGGGTCAATCTGAGGGAATCAGGTCACTAGACCCAAGTCTCGAATCTGCTGAGACAAGCAACAAGTCAACAGAGGAGTTTTGATAGAAGTCATCAGGGCACATATGTGAGATGCCCAGATATGGTCATTTCAGCATCTCTGCTGCAGACCAGAAAACCTTCCTCCAAGGCATCATTTCCTGTGCACTATGAGGGACAGTCCCATTTACAGCTTGGCACTTTGTCGAAAACATCTTCGTGGGGAGATGGCATTAGACACAGAAGACTCAGAGAGCTGTCCTCATGGTTGCTGAAACTCTGCCATCTCTGTGGGCCAATGGGAGTCAGGTATTCCCACCTCTGCCTGCAGCAACTCTCAGCCGAGTTGGACAGGGACAGCATCCTGTAGGAAAACTCGCTCCATTTTACGTCCAAAGAGAGCTGTTCATCTACTTATCCCAGAGGGGTAGGGGAACTACACTGAACAGTCTGGGATCACATCCGTGCTGTTTTCCTTAGGCCAAATAACTGAGTGCTCTCAGAATACAGGTGGACAAAATCAAAGGTAAATCACTGTCCACAACTGTATTACATGCATCATTAGCTTTCCTCCTCTTAGTCACACAAACTCTAGACATGAAAGAGAGGAGTTTATTTTTTGTTTCCCAAACGGCATTCTGGATTATAAATAATGTAATAAAAGATCATGTTTTATTGCTCCTCCAATTTCATATGGGTTTGAAGCATATGGCTTTTATTTTTCTGGGCATGAGGAGGAGCAAAATAGAGAGTTGAAGTGATGATTCCTGGGAGCTATAAAATATTTTATTAAGTAATAGTACAATGTTATTACATACACCAGAGACCAGTGTAACATTAAACACGAGTTTTAAATGAGGGTTGGGGTGAGGTAGGGGAGGCAGAGGTACACCTAAATAAACTCACAGGTCAGAGATCACAAAACACAGTGTAAAACGCTCTTGTCACCAACATTCTGCAATAGCATTCAGTCTTGGAATGCATGGGACAGATGTTTCTTGTAGTTTGTGTGAAATTCAAAAACCTCTCATTTTCTACTCTTGATTTCACTGTGAGCATTTTTGGTAATAGAACCACACATACACAATATATATTCTTTTCAGCAGTTCTTTTCTCTCACAGATATATCTGTTTTATTGATCTGTGGCATTCTGAATTATCTTTCAATCCTAGAAAAATCACTCACAAATTTTTTTCTCACAAATTTCCCCTTTCCTCTCTTTTTGTTATTCATAAGCCTCCTCCTGCAGCCTGCTTCAAGCAATTGAATTTATAATAGGAAGTGTTGCAAGGCTGCCTTTCTTCTCATAATATGGGAGCACCAAGAAAAATCAGTATTTTTGTCCACTTCTGAGATTGGGCAAGAGGAGAAGGAAAGAGAGAAATCAAAGAAAACACTCTGAACAAATATTCCCACCCATTTAACTGTTGTCCTGTCATGAGCTTCACATCAAACACAGCTAGACCAAGATAGAAAAGCAACCTCAAGAAAGATACGAATTCTTCTGGAAATGGGGAAATGACTCCTTGTCTGACATGTATGACTTTTCTCACAGAATTGGGCTTAAATCATTGACCTGGTTAAGGAACTGTAGGGCAACATCCTGTCTTTTAGAAAGGCAATGCATTAATGATGTCAAAAATGTGGCAGTTTAAAGAAGTTTTAATAAAATAAAGTTTTAGTAAAAAATAAACAAATACTTTTCAGTAAGCTCAAAGGCTAAAACTGCTGCCCTTGCTGAATACCATGCCAAAATGAAAAACAAAAACAAAAACAAAGAAACAAAAAATCTCCAATATACTTTAAATTATCCAGGCAACACACTAACATATATCCTTTTACAAAACTCCTGGTCTTGTCCCACTGCTAAAACGTAGTAGGTTATTCTTGAATCACTATTAAGAAACTGTGGCCAATTTTCTACCTTTTGCACTAGAAATGGTTAAACCAAATAATATTGATGGAAATAAAGCACCAGAAATGATTAAGTAGAATGCTTGAGTGAGGAGTCATGTAATGGTGGGAAAGAAGGGAGAATGGAGTGAGAGAAAATGTACTAACTGTAACCAGTTTTCATTTATTTAATATTAATTTCTCTTACTAGAACTTCGACAATTGAACTAGCATGCCTTCGGAAAAGAATACCTAGGAAACTGCTTCTGGGTTTAGTCATTTAAGAATAATTAGAAATTTATGGTGGAGGGGAGCTATGCCAAAGACTAAGGAACAGAATCTAATTCTGAAATTTAAAAATGTTGCAATCTATCTTCTGTAACAATGCTACCTGAATTCAAAGTGTACTTATTGATTTTCTTCATGTACTTGATGTGATGAGTAGTACAAAGATGATTAAATCAGATTTCCTTCTGTGTGAAACTTGCCAACATAGGTATAATTCAAATGATATCAAGTAAATGTCTTAAGTGAAGTCCAATTAAGTGTGAGGTAATTCCAAAGAATGAGACATTATGTCAAATCAAGAAATCAAAAAATTTTCCCAGGGAAAATGCTGATTGACATACATTTTGTAAATGGATAAAATTTACTGAAACTGAAACAGAAAACTTGAATAACCTTATACCAAAGGACCTAAAATTATGATTTTAAAACCTTCTTATAAAGAAGAATTTCAGTCCCAAAAATGTTCACTGGTGAATTTAATTCAAAATTTAAGGTAATAGCTAAAAGTAATACCATGGAATCATTTGCAAAAATAGAAAATTAAGCAGTGAGGTCTATATTAGTGGTTGGTTAGAGGGATTCACAAGGCATCACAAGACTGAGGAAAATAAAGCACTAGAAATGGTTAGGTTGAACAATATTCATGGAAATATAGCACTAGAAATGATTAAGTAGAATGGTTGGTTATGGGGCTAGAGGAGAGCAAATGGACTCAATATGGATGGATAGAGGGTAGAGAGGTCATGGTGATGGGGTGTGAAATGAAATCATGGTAGTCAGAAAGAATAATTTCAAATTTTAAGATCTTAAAATAATTCTCAGTGATAATACATTCCAAATCCTGGTTCCTTATGATGTCTATGAATGTCAGGGTAATTTTGAAGTTATCTAAAATAAAGATGGATCACAGAGAAAAGGGGAATTAGTGGGTTGGTGCTGAAGTTAGTGGTATGGCATCGAGAAGGCTGTCCCCAGGTGTGTCCAAAGACAATAATAAAGATGGGAAGAGGCTATGTCATTTGTCAAGTAATTATTATGTAAGAGCCATTATATTTGTCACATACCTTCACTGTGACATTTTATCCTCACTATGGCGTTATGTAGGTAGTAGTAACTTCATAGATGATCGAAATGAGACACCAAGATTAAGATATTATCCAAGATTGCTCACCCACACAGTGATCAAGGCAGAATGTGAACATATATGTATGGACCTTCAAAGCTTATATTCTTTCTACTAAACCATCAGCCTCAACACAAAAAAAAATGCCCCCAAAAACAGTAAGTTGAGGAGAAAGTATGGTAATGTTTACTGAGCTTTTTTTTTTTTTTTAAGATTTTATTTATTTATTTATTTGACAGAGAGAGAGAGAGATCACTAGTAGGCAGAGAGGCAGGCAGAGAGAGAGAGGGGGAAGCAGGCTCCCTGCTCAGCAGAGAGCCCAAGGCGGGGCTGGATCCCAGGACCCTGAGATCATGTCCTGAGCCAAGGGCAGAGGCTTTAACCCACTGAGCCACCCAGGCGCCCCTTTTTACTGAGCTTTTATTACATGTGGTAGGCAGAGCTAACGGTTTTATGTGTATCATTTATTCCCAGAAACCCAAAGAAACCAATATTATGTATTTCCACTTTAGGGGAGAAAGGAATTTATAAAGAAGTTTTTCAAATTGTCAGGGTCACCAAGTTGGTGACGTAGGATTTGAAGTTTTTCAGATTGTCAGGGTCACCAAGTTGGTGACGTAGGACCAAATCTCTAAAGTTTGTCTGACTCCAAAACTAATATGCTTACACTCCTTCTGGGTGCCTGAGTTTCAGTAGACAATGTTATTGAGCCAAGATGATAATCTACTCATCTGGAGATAGAAGGAAAAATTAAGAATAATGTTTACCCTTTTGAAATGATGTATAAAGAGAATTCAGGTATTAAATTAAGGCAAAAACAAGAAGGTAAAAATAAAGGAAAAGGCTGGTGTAAGACATAAGCAAACAAATGAAATACAGAAATATCACTTCAGTTATGGAATGGACGGAGAGAAACAGCATTGGAGGGCTATTTGGAAATCCTTCTCAGGGGATTGCATTTAGGTAGAAGCTGAGCACTTGCCTAAGAGTTGGATAAGACTTTTGGAAGAATGTCCTACAAGATAGAGCCACCCGCCCTAAATGCCGTGAGACAATTGAAAATGTGTCGCTATTCCTGGCACACAACTTTCCTATTGAAAGCCAAGGAGTGCTCTGATATTCACCCAAGGCATTCTTGCCATTTTTCTCCCCTATCTATTAGAAGCAGCAGGGCATACATTAACAGAGGCTGGAGCAAAGTAATTTCAGAAGCATTGCTCGGCTGACCATGGTGATGTGACTGAAAGGACACATTCCTAATGGAGAAGGCAGGAATAAAAGGAAACAAGGAATGGAGGAGGGGAAGGAGGGAGGGAAGGAAGGAGCAAAGAAGGGAGGGAGGGAGGGAAGATGGGCATCCCAGTAAGCCACTTTATTCTTGCAGACATGGATGTGTCAATCTGAACTTCTGTTTGTTACAGAAATAGATCTATTTGTTTCTATCCAGGAAGAAGGTCATAAAACCAACTATGGGATACAACTGCAAAATTTTGCACGAACATTTATTTCTACTGCTTTATGTTAAGAGAAATTGTTTATCTATCAGCCATAAGCTTAACATGTATAGCTCCATGGTCCATCCTGGTTGTGGCTCCAGCAAATCAAATATTTTAAGGCACTACATAAATCATTGCCATTGTGTACTTATACTAAACTGATAAAATGATGTGATGCATAAGAAATATTAAATTATCTGATTTAATTAGAAAAGCTTATTTTATATCAACTTTTATAATATTCAAAATTTGTGCAGATAAAGCATTCCCTAGATGAGTAATAACAATGGAACATATAATGTTGACCGATGTGATATTAGTGAATGTGAATCTTTATTTTCCACTGAGTAGCCACCAGTTTAGTAGGTTATTTTACTTTAGTCACTACAGGATGGTAAAAGGATATATAAGCCAAATAATGTGAGCTAGAATTCTGACTAATTTATTAAAAAAGTGTTTTAATAAAACATATTTTATTTGGACCAAAGAAGGCACATCTCCTTCAACAAGAGCTGTGCCTTGGAGATTATGTTCCCCCAGTTTGCCATTCTAGTCACACAAACAATTAACAGGACAAAGCTGAAAGACATTTTCCCAGGCTTATGGGCTCAAAGCCAGCATGTAAAGGGCTCTGGATCTCCCTACTTGGTATCACTTAGTTCAGGCTAGAAGTTAAAGACAGGGGTCAGCA
>CM053610.1:94256780-94276092 GCA_028646535.1 Procyon lotor | reverse complement strand
AGGTAATTCTCGGACACCCTCAAGGCATCCAAGAACTCGAGTCAGTTCAATATCTACCTGGAGATAGCATCAGATCCCACAGGTCTCGATCACCCAAGACTGGACCCCTCACACACACAAATTTCAGAGGCCAGTTCCACACCCAGCTTATCACCTGTGTTTCTGACTAACCAGCTTAGACTGGAGGTTCCCATGACCGTTCCTTGTGTTCAATTAAATTTTCTAGAGCAGCTCACAGAACTTAGGGAAACACTTACTTAAATTTACCAGTTTATTAAGGATATAATAAAGGATCCAGATGAATCAACCAATAGATGAATGAAGAGATAACAGAGGTTTAGGAGGGTCCTAAGCTCCAGAGCTTCTGTCCCTGTGGAGTTGGGTTACATTACCCTCTCAGTGTGGATGTGTTCAACCAACTTGGAAGCTCTGTGAACCCTCTATTATGGGGAATTTATAGAAGTCTCCTTATGTAGGCATGATCAATTATTAACTCCTTTCCAGCCTCTCTCCCCTTTCTCGGAGATAGGGAATGAGGATGAAAATTCCAAGCTCCTAATCATGGCTTGTTCTCTCTGGGGACCAGCCCCCTCCAGGAGCCCACCCAAATTATAAAAGATATTCTTGGTTCTTTTATCACTTAGGAAGTTACAAGGGTTTTATGAGCCCTGTGTCAGGATCAGGGTCAATGACAAGTAGTAGTAGAACAAGAGATGTTCCCAGTGTTCTTATCACTTAGAAAATTACAAGGGTTTTATAGGATCTCTGTGCCAGAAACTGGGGGCAGAGACCTATATATTTTTCTTATTATCTCGCAGGGCTATGCAAATGATTTATGAATTCCAAGAGGCAACATGGCAGGTGGAAAAATAGGATTTATAGAACACAGACTTGGGCTTAAATCCTGGGTCAATCCCCACCAGTTTTGTGACATTTACAGTTTATTAACCTCTCTTTGCACCTGATCTCTCATCATTAAAATGGAAATTTTAATACGTACCTCGCAAGGTGATTATAAAAACATAATGAAATGGCATTAAGTACATAATACAATTCTTGGAACATAAAAGATTTTCAAAATATGTTTAGTTCTCTATTCCCACTCAATCATTTTATACATGATGCTTACAATTCATATGCTTCATTGTCATACAGTACAAGACTATCACAGAATACCTTCAATACTCTCACTGGGCTAGGTTATTTTGTTCATAATACATCTGAAATTCTTTTCACATATGTAAAGATTTTAGAGTTGGGCCGCTGACATGCTGTTAATGCTAGATCATAACCTTAAACTACTTAAAAAAGAGTTTATGGACATGAAAGGTAAACTTATGTCAGGGCAGTATCAGAAGCCACTTAGAGGCTCAAAAACTCTGACAGCTCCCCCAATCTCCACTAAGCTGGGTGGTGAAGGTTTAATTCATTCATGGTTGTGGTCAGCTCTGACAACGAGTATCAGTGAAAAGGGGCAGAAACCAATGAGCAAAACCATGCACTGAATGTGCAGTCTTGCGTTTCAGAACATGGACTGTTTTTAAGGCTTTGTTAGGAGATGCTTCCTTAAATTTATGAAATGGTAAGAGATTTTGCTGCTTCTTAGCCTAGTAAGAGTGTCCAAAATGTTTCTCCCTTAAGCAACTCTGAAGAATTTGCTGTTCCACTCTGCAGGTATGAGAATTAGTAGCAAGTTGTGTGATTTAGATTCTGATGTAGAAAATTCAAGATTCAGTTGTCAATAACATTATTTGTTGAAATACCAGCTATTGCTAAATGGAACTGCTTTGGACTCTAAGTGTCTGTGATAGAGAATGCACATCCTAAAATCACCAATGCTTCCTCTACCCTCCTTTTTCCTTCCCAACTCTCTTCACTCTCTCTCCATGCTCTCTTTCCTTCAAACATGAGAGAAAACCCTTGAGTGGATTCTGGAACTAGGCAATAGTTCACCACTGCCCACTCCATCCACTTCAGCAACACTACTAGAGTCTCTCTTCTCCCTACTCTCCTTTTTGTACCTTCATATTTTTTTCTGATATGGAGGGAATATAAATAAGTTTGCTTGGCCCAAGAGAGAAATGCCCTGATTCCTACTCTCCAGGACGATTCCCAGAGATGTCCAGAAGAGCTGAGCTGCTTGGTGTTTCTAGATAGATGAGGTCATAGATAATTTCAGAAGTGCCAGAGTGTGGCAAAGAGAATTTAGGGAAGTCCTGTGACTCCACTCCTGCTATTCATGCATTCTGACCCTCTTCATTTAAATGAGGGCAGGAAGTATGACTTGCTTCTGACCGATGAATACAGCAAAGATGATGGAATATCACTTTCATGATAACATAAGATTAAAACACATCTTGCTAAAACACATCTTTACCTTGCTGGCTTTGAAGAAGAAGGGCCAGGTCGAAAGGCCTAGTTTAAGTTGCTAACAGTAGTTCTAGATGACAATCAGTAAAACCATCCCACAGCTACAAGGATGTGAATGCTATCCACAACCAAGTGGCTCCTTTTCCAGCTGAGCCTTGGCTCAGACTGCAGCCCTGGCTGACACCTTGTGAGACTGGTGGGACCAACGAAACTGGGCAAGACTCTTGATTTCTGGAAAACCTGACCTAAACGTGTTGTTTTAAGCCACTGGGTTTGTAAGGACACTACAGCAATATAATACGAGTTGTTTTAAGCCACTGGGTTTATAAGGACACTATAGCAAATAATACACAGAACACAAATAGAAGGAGGAAGCACTGAGAGCGCCAGGGGACAGGAAGAAGGGACAGACACATCAGCTGTAACTAGTTACTGAGAAGTAAGTTTTCTTCACAGGCAGTGATCCCTTGGATCAATGGAGTTCAGTATAGAGGAAGTTTACCAGGAAGTGCCCTTGGGATCAACACCTGAAGAAGGGAGGCAGAAGAATCAGTGAGCACAGAGGGAGAAGTGGAGTTGGGACACAGGGCTAAAAAGGGCATCAGCCAACCCAAGAGACACTGGAACTGCAAAGGCCTTTCAGAGTTGACACTGGATGAAATGTGTGAACCTCTCTATCACCACAGTGAACTGTCACTGAATATGTGCAGGGCCACGAATGTCATAACCTTGAGTGATGGCATCATGTGAAGGCTGTCTTCTGTAATCTGAGGAAGTGAAGCTACATGCCCTTCATTAAAGAGGGATCCGAGTCTGGGATCACCATGTTCATTACAGATGTGCACATGAATAGACTAATGACCACAGCATAGGTTACTTGGCACCTTACCATCCTTACAGAGGCTCCCTCTAAATCTGACACTGCTTTGAGAGTGGAGTGATCTCAAATTGATCATTAACTTTCTCTCACCAAGTTAGAATACAAAAATCAAAATAAAAACCAAATTGAGTTATAGAAAAATTATACTCTCTGTTGTAAGAGCTGTTATAATAAACCAAAAGGACAAGAAGAGAAGTATGTTTCAAACAGAAAACCAAAAAATATTTCATATATGAGAAGGAACTGATGGCACTCTCAAAAAGAGATTGGAAAAAATCTAATGAACAGAATAGTGCATATGTATAGGCAGAGTTAGGGGGACAAATAAGGGGTGGTATAGCATTCTGGGCCAACAAGAACATGATGTTCTTACCTTTCATAGGTTTTTAGGGTCAAGGTGAGGGAGCCATAATTGTAACTCAAAAGATTATTACTATAGGGATTTGTGGTTTTAGACAGAGGATCCTGGACACTGCCAAAAACAAAACTCTTTATCTTTCCCTTCCCAATCTCAGATCTCCTGCCAATACCTCCCATTGGCCAACCCAATGGGAAGCCAGAGGGCAAGAAGTCTAGATGATGCAACCCAAAGTGGCTAGTCACCCGGCTCACTGGGCAGCAGGAAAAGCGGATCTGGAAGGAGTAGAGAATGACCATCATGGGTGCGGAGTGAAGGAGAAAACCTTAAGCAAAGGAAATATGATGATGAATAAAGGCAGAGAAATAGAAAATTCCAGAACCTGTTCAAACAATACTCCGTAGTCTGATGTGTTTGAAGCAGAAACATCCTGAGGTGGTAGTTTGAGATGGAACAGACAGTTCAGAAAGGAAGGAGAGGGAAGGGACTGAAAGGATCCATCCAGAGGTTTCCATCAGGTATTCCAGCAGACCCTGGTTTGCCAACAAAGGCTGGCCAAATAGGATGGCACTGATTTCCATGTTATAATCCAACACTCTTATCTCTTGTATTTACTTTAGGGAGTTGTGTTGGAAAATGTGACTGGGCTGGTGATTTTCCAGCTATGAAACAGTGAGTCTCGTTATAACAAGTTTGTATTTATTTGCATCTGGCTATCTCCATCAAGGTCTAGTTACTTGGTTGCTTCACTTTTTTCATTAGAGAACAGCCTGCTAAGACCTTTAATCATTGCTCTTGATCACTGATTTTTCCTTCAGTGTTGAGGGATTGAAGAGGCTCTGTTAAATGTGATATGCCAGGTGCATTCACATCATTGTCACGTGGGAGAAATCTCTTGTGTGGTGTAAAATCACACAGGCATGTGTTGCAGCTAATTAATTGGATGACAACCAATCTCTCAAGTCTTTTCCAACATTATTGCTTTCCCGGCTTTTCACACTCATCATGTCAACACATGTTTCCCCAGTCTGTTAGCTTATCCTTTTGCTAGCAATCTAACATTAATTTACCAACAGATTGTTTAACCTTTCTCCATTCTTCTTGGTTGTTTTGCCTTCTTTGATATTTGTAACATCTCCTGGGGCATTATCTCCTTGGAATTCTATTGACATATAACTTCCTCCATCTTCTGGAAGAATTTACCATTGCACAGCAAGTTACATTCTAAAATGTTACATTTTTCTCCAGAAACATGCCATTTCATTTTTTATAGTTTCCTCTCTTCAAGTTGGGAAATTGCCTATATTGAGCAATTATTTGGTGCCAAGCACTATGCTATGCATAATGCTATGTGCATTTCATTTGTTAAAGTGCGCCTCATGACAACAGCATCTTGTCACTCCTTTTCACGTATGGTTCAGAGTGATCATGTAATTTTTACAGCATCACATAACCAAAACATTTCAGAGCCAGGATTTAAACTCAGGTCTCCCTGACACAGAAACTATAACCTTTTCCCCTGTGCTACATTTCGTAGAGCCCTCCACCATTCTTCTTTGTTCTCCACAGGTAGCCAACACGGTTATTCTTAGAAAAATATAAAATCATATGGGCCACTCACTTTTCAGTGTAACTGAATTAGTGTTAGTTCCTCCAAAAGTATTTACAGTTTACAAGAGGTCTTAAGAAGAGAACTCCAAAAAATAACTCTGTGGATTGCACTTGGCTTTAGCAGTTACTTTTGGATAAAGAAGTCTTTGGTAGCACTCAAAATTTCATAGGCAGCTCTTCCATATAAGGCTAATTTGTTTCATCAGTAAGAGTTGACAAAGACTGAACATTTTGTTTTGTGTGGCAAAGTAGCATTTTTACTTTCCTGAACAGGATACCATTCAGCTCTCAATTTTTCACCATTGTATTGATGGAATGCTGAAAGGAAGCACTCTAACCTACCACCAGCAGCTTCAGCCATGGTTCAATCTCCTTATACACACAACACATGACTTGAGAGGTTCTATATTACAGAGATGCTCAACTGTCTTCCTGGAACCTTCAGAGTCTCAAGACAAAGACCATGATGCTTAATAACTTTGGAAGAAACTGTTATTCAGTGTGGAGATTGTTTTCATATAACACCTCTAGCCAAGAACATTTCTAAATTGGATAATGGTGTCTTATAGACCCTTTCAATAATGCTGTCTATCTCATGACATCATTGGAGGGAACATACTTATTAGGAATCCTTTAGGAATTTCTTTTATTTTTTTTTTTTTGAGCTTCAAAATTTTAGTGATGCACTATGAAAGAAAAAACTTGCCTCTCCATAGTGGATTTAAGGGAGAATAGCTACCTACAATCAGTGCATGAGATCAGCAGTCTACTCTATCCTCATCACTGATTTCAACATCAACAACAGAAGAGTGCACAGTACATAGGTGATGAAAATATATGAGCTAGATGAATGAATTCTTAATATTTGTTGACTATACTAAGATATGTGAGACACTTTCCTAAAGGTTAAGGATGCAGATATTAAATAAGACATCTTAGCTGCTCAAACAGAGCTCATTTTTAAAAGGGAAATACATAACTGAGTTGAAGTACAAGGTTTATATCCATTAAGCATTCTAACAGACTTCATATTCTAAACACAACATGCACATTACAAAGCATACAAGGTCAGATCCTCTCCATTAGTTGGCAACTGCTATATAAAAGCATTGGCTTCATTTTCTATGAAAAAAAAAACCAAAAACAGAAAAGTAGAAAATGCGAAGAGAGCTTGAGAAAGCACTGAGTATACTTATTATTAAAAAAAATCTGTGTGGTCTGATATATTCAAAACAAACTTGTTTGGAGTGTAACGCAAAAATACAGCAAGGGAAAATTATAATTGTACACTCTTTGAATGATCATAAAAAGAATAAGCCTGTGTAATCATCACCCAGGTTAAAAATTAGAATATCAAATGGGAAGTCATCAGAAAGGGGAAAAAACCACGAGAGACTCTTAACTCTAGGAAACAAACTGAGGGTTGCTGGAGGGGCAGTAGGTGGGGGAAATGGGGTAATTGGGTGATGGGCATTAAGGAGGTCATGAGCACTGGGTGTAATATGCGACCGATAAATTACTTAACACTACCTCTGAAACTAATGATGCTAAATATGTTGGATAACTGAATTTAAATAATAACAACAGAAGAAGCCCCCCTCAAAAAAAGAATTACAATATGACAAAACTTGCAGAAGCCCTAATTCCACCATCACTATACATTTGCTCTTTCTCTAAGTGAATCATTACTCTATTAACACTGTGAATTAGATGTTACCTCTTTTTGATCATTATATAACAGGCTTCTGATTATCCACCTTTTCCCTGGCTTCTTTTTTCCAACATTTTGTTTGGTATATTCATTCATGTTGTTACATTGTTTTTGTTCCATATTATTTCAATGGGTGAATATCCTGTAATTTAGTTTTATTCTCCAGCTGATGAAGCATTTTTTTCACTACTTTGGTTAATGGTGTTATGAACATTCTCATATACGTCTCTTGGTGCACAAATGTGTGAAGTACATGTGTATATGTATATGCATATACATGGAATATACTTAATAGTAAACGTGCTGGGTATTAAGGTATCTGTTTATCTAGCTACCCACCCATTGGTCTTTCCCAATTTAGTAGAATAACAGTTTTCTGAAATGTTTGTAGCAACTGTCACTTTAAATAGCAGGGCTTAAAACTTTCCCACCATTTTTTTTCTACCAAGTAGGAATTCTCTTTCCTATTAATAGGAATAAGATATATTATAAATAATATAATAATATATAATGTTATATGTTATATACTATTATAATAAATAATATAAATAAGGTACAAACTCGTTGTCAGTTATGGGTGTTTCAAATACATTCTCCATTTTGTGATTTAATTTTATATTATTTTAATGATGTTCTTTGATGAAAAAAAGCTCTTAACAGGAGTTAGTTCAGTTTATCAATCTTCTATTATTAATGCTGTATCATTTTACTTTCATCATTCTTATGTTTTGTTTAAAGATTTATTTATTTGTCAGAGAGAGAGAGAGAGAGAGCAAGCGCACAAACAGGTAGAGTGGCAGGCAGAGACAGAGGGAGAAGCAGGCTTCCCACTGAGCAAGGAGCCTGATGCAGGACTCAATCTCAGGACCCTGGGATCATGACCTGAGCTGAAGGCAGCCACTTAACTGACTGAGCCCCCCAGGCGTCCCCATCATTCTTATGTTTTCATATTTAAGATGTGTCTTATACAAAGTATATTGGTGTTTTTTTCCATGAAATATAATCATCCATATCATTGTACTATTTAAATGGAGTACCTAGCTCATTTATTGCTAATGCAATTACCTATGTAGGTATATAGAACTTTCATGTTATTTACTTTCTTTCTGTCTCATGTATTCTGTTTGTTTTTGCCTCTGCTTTTTAAAGTGAATTTTGTTATACTATTTTTTCCTTCCACTCATTAGTTACACATTTCATTTAATAACTAGAGATTACCACTAGTATCTACGATTTATTAACTTCTAATAGTACTCTTGATATTCTCTACGTTATCTGAGGAAATTTGATTCTGTTAATGATCATCCTGAATTCTATGTTCTTATTGTCAAGTAATTTGTGTCTTACTTTAAGTCTCAGAGTTTATTACTGCTTTATACAATCAATATTATTTTTTAAAAAAGATTTTTATTTATCTGACAGAGAGTGAGCAAACGAGCGAGAGAGAAAGAGAACAAGCAGGCAGAGGGGCAGGCAGAAGGAGAAGCAGACTCCCCAGTGCACAGAGAGCCTGACCCAACATAGGGCTTGTTCCCAGAACCCCAAGATCATGACCTGAGCTAAAGGCAGATGCTTAACTGAATGAGCCACCCAGGTGTTCCTATACAATCAATATCCTTTTACATCCTTACCATTTTAATTGCTCTTCATTATCTTATAAATGTCTAAGCACTTCCCAACTGAGATTGCTCTCATTCTATCTGAAGAACTTCTTCTCTGTTCTTTAGCACAAGTAGGACATTTACAAAATCTTTTTTCCTTTGGATCTAACAAATGTCTTTATTCTAACTTTCATTTTTAGAAGGATAATTTTTCCTGATATATTTTTTTCTTTTGCAGTTATCATGTTGCCCTCTTTTCAGAGTATCATTTTGTTTTTCCTCTACCATTGTTTCTGCGGAAAAGTCAGCTGTCAACCTTATTGTTTCTTTGAAGAAAATGTTTTTTGGTTTTTTGCCTTGACTGCTTTTGAGATATTTTCTTTTATTTCAGCAGTTTTACTGTAATTATATTTAGGATTGTTGTTGCTGTTTTACAATCATGCTGTTTGAAATTTGTTGGTAACTATCTCATCGATATTGCTTCAACTCTACTCTCTTACTTTTTTTTTTATCATATACAAGGCATTTTCACTATATCCCAAATATTATCTTTGGTAACTATTTATTCTTTTTTTTTTCCTAGTCATGTTTTTGGTATTTATATATCTACCCCATCTTCTGGCCCACCAATTATCACTTTTGAAGTATCTAATGTGATATTAATCCTATCCATTAGTTACTTCAGTTATTATATTATTTAGTTCTTGATTTTTATTTTTTCCCAGCTTTATTGACATATAAATGACATATACTATTGTATAAGTTTAAGGCATACAATGTGATTTTTTTGATTTTTTAAGAGTTTCCAGTTAGGTGATGAAATTCTAATTCTCAATCTTATTTAATTACTTGAGCATATTAATCATGTAACATCTTAAAGAAGCTAGAAATACCTCCATTATCTGACTTTGTAGGAGTCAGTTTCTACTGTCTTTTTAAAAATTTTCCAGTTTTGATCCAGGATGATGTTCAACTATATGCCTGACTACTTTTGACTACATACTAACTAAGCATTATATATGAAATATTATATAGCTATGTTAAGGCTGACTACAATGTTATCTTCTATAGGGGGAATTCAGTTTTCTCTCTGATATACACCTAGGCTAGTGAAAATCATCTCAAACCAGTGACTACTAAGATGCAAAGCTTAGTTTCAGTCCTTATGGGAAATGATCTGTATTTTAATTGCCCTTAACAGTACCCCTCTTCCTTAGTAGGTCCCGAACTTCAATTTATATTTCCCTAACCCTATAACCTATAGAAAGTTCTGGTTAGTTCTTGGCTCTTAACCATCTGTAGTCAGTTCAAGAAAAAGAGTGGTACACTCTCTCTTCTTCTCTAGATATTATCCAAACATATTCTTACTATCTTAGTATCTCTATAATTTCCTCAAACAATTTATTTACATTCAGTCCAGGTTTTCTAGTTGTTCTCAGTAGAATATTTGGTCTAAAACTATCTCTTCCACCATTGTCAGAAGTGGAGTTCCATTTCCTTTACCTCAAATTGATGAGTGGTTTAGATTAAATCATCTCTTTCACTTGTATCACTGTGAATATGTAACTTATCTGTGGGGTGGCCAAACCTGGGCTGACCAAAATAGAAAATCTCAACTCTCAGTTACCAGAGCCCACATTTATGAATCAAAGCATGCATCAAGAAACTACTATCACAGAGGTTTCTAAGTAAGAGTATGCTATTACAAAATATCTGAATAGTATACAGCCAAAAATCATTCTTCATTTGATCTATGTCAAAATAATTTATAAACTTTCCAAAGTTGCAAAAGTTTTCTTGGTCAATCATAGGAATTTTTCATCAGTGGATACCTTCCATAAGGTCTTTTCAGAGCATATATGCAATGGAGAAAAGCCACACCTCCGGTACATTTGTGTGTTTTACAAACAGCAAAAGAAACAGAAATAGTTACAGCAGGAAGTTAAATGGATTAAATATTTGCCAAAAGAACTCATCTTTGAGCAGCTAACAAAAAGAATGACACCTCCTATACTACTACAAATAAGTAATAGCAACAACAAATAGTACAGTAATAATAGACATTTATTGAGTGCTTCCTGTAAGCCAGAAACTCTAAGTGCTTATGAATAATATCCCACTTAATCTTCACAATGAATTTAATGAAATAGCTGTTATTTATTTTATAAATAAGGATGTCAAAACTCAAAGATTCCAAGTCCCTTACCCAAAATCATACAGCTCAAGAATTGCAGGCTTATAAGACCACAGAGCTATGTTCCTAACCACTATGCTCCAGAGCCTATTTTAATGAAGCAACAAGGCCACAGAAAGTCATGCGGCAAATCATGATATCTGATGAATGAAGACCCAAAGGAGAAGAGTAGTTGGATCAAATCCAGATTTTCATGGTCTTAGTTTCTCTTAACTAGAGGCCAGACTTACCACTAGATGCCTCTTATAGTGATCAGGGTATATTACGTGTGTGTGTGTGTGTGTGTGTGTGTGTGTGTGTGTGTGTGTGTGTGTGTTTACTACTGATAAAGTATTCATAGGCCATTTACTTGTACAAATTTAGATAACAATTTTGAAGTTAAATATCATGGTGCTGTAGGATGCTGACATTTTTTTTTTTTGGTTCCACAATTTATTGATAGGAAATTTCAGTTGAGTTATTTAACCTTTTCACCTAAAAGTTAGTTTCCTCAGTTAAAAATATGGAAAGGATAATACTATCCTCTCATGGATGTGATTATGCTAAGATAAAACTTTCTATATACCTGGCACACTGCAGGTACTCAATTAACATTCTGGCTATTGTTTTGCTTTTGAAACACGATTAAATTAATACCCCCATGTATAAATTAAGAAAGATATATGGACTTTATGGACCCCACTTATCTGGTTCCATTTCTTCAGGTCAAGGCAAGTACCCAAGGCTGGGTACTTATGTAAATGATGGGGGACTGGCAGGTTCCTTGTTTAACTGAAACAGTGCAGCCACGGGAGGAAGCACTTAAACAATGTGGAAACCCAGGGTTTAAGCTTACTAAAGAATGTTAAGCACGCAGACCAAAGATCCCCCTACTGACTTCTGAAATGAGAAAAAAAAAAACAGATCAGAAGCTAAAGAATTGATATTAGAATGGACCGTCAATCATGATGGCAGTGGAAGCTGTTCAGAACTAGAAGTGTGATAATATATATATATATATATAACATACATGTGTAATATATATCTATTTTTTATCATAAATATATATATATAATGTATATGTTTCTGTTTCTTTGGCTCAGGGAAATGGAATGAGGACAAGGGATAATGTAAGGGCTGGAAACCTCTACAAAGCATCATAAAGACCTTTGTGCTCAGACTGGGTAAGCAGTGTTAAGCACCACCCCTTACTGAGTCCTGTGGAATAGTGTCTATTCTCTCATAAATGGATATGTCATCAGCATCATTCTTTCCAAATTCAATGTGAGATAATAATCATCTGTATGCTTTCTAGAATTTCAGATATCATCTGAATAGTTCCCAGTTTGGCATAAGTAATCTGAATTTTAAATGTCTTATTTTTTAAAAAGAGTTAAGCACTTAATTAAGATAATGTTTTATTTCAAAAGGCTCCTCGGATATATGCTGAAATGTTATGGGTGTGTTCCCATGACTTTCTCCCTGTAAAATAGAACACATTAAACATCAGGATTAATGCCCTATGACTTCTACAACAGGGTTTCAGCACCAGGGAGAGTTGTGTATTTCGGTAACTATGGTTCATATTACTTGGGCATTTCATTTTTTAGAAGAATGCTTTGGCCAAGAATGTAAACCCAACTGCTATTGTCTTAACCTAATTAGGTTTATTTATAAGCCATGTGGCATAATAACCAGCCATTAATAAAAGGAATCTAAAATAAGCAATATTTTCAATAACAACAAGAAAACTCTACTGACTGTCTAAACATTCTACGTGAGAGTATTTTCTCAAGAATTCATTACTAATAACAGCTTTCCACAGGACAGACCTTTCAGTTTGCCCCTCTGGTTGGCATCTCTACCTCTACTCACTAATGCTATTATGTGCTCCACAGTTGTCTTTAGGAGACTTAGCTAACATTTTATTTTTAGCTACTCTTTATACTGGATTGTTTTCAGTCAAGCTGGTTTGGAGAAGCTAAGATATTCATGGTTTTCTGAAACCTTCTCAGTTTCTCTGCAAACACTTATTATCTATATAACCAATTGCTTATTTGCCCATTTGACTTTTTGTTCCAATTAAGAGAATTTTGAAGTAGATCCACTTACAGCTCTAACCCTAGTAAATATTCATGGTCTAGGCAAAATGTAGGCAAATTTTGGTATTCCATTCATAATATAACATAATGGGTCACTTCTTTGAATGTCTTAGCTTTTCTATACTCTGACAGGAAAAAGTAATGGCTGTCAGACAAGAATGATTTCTTATAACCAAGACATATAATAAAAAGTGACATAAACAGATATAATGTAATCTATCTTGTATTTTTTTCTCATTGCTGTAAACCGTCTATAATGAATGCCTGAACATGTAATATGTACAATTTCCATTATAATGTATTGGCACCATATTATAGGTGACAGTTTTTAAAAATAGTTTCTCTGCTTTTAGCTTGTGTTCAGTTCAATAGTAAAAAGTTATTCCTTGATGTTTACTGCCATGGAGAGTTAAAGCAAGCGAAACATGTCATAAAAGATGTATACAATATAAGCTCAGCTGTATATCATCATGGTGTCATTTGATATTCATGTTTAAGCCATTTACATGCATTAGTAGGAACACATTTTAAAATGATGGAAACACTGAGAATATGGTAGATGATTCACAATACATTTTTTGTGACCTAAACAAAATTTTTCTAATAGAAAAAAAAGGGGTTGACTTACGATATGAAGAAATAGTGTATGTTTTTACTCCTTGAGTAAACTATTTTGTACTTTAAATCTAACATATATGGACTTACTGTTGTGTAAATGTAAAAGCTGTGGTTCTATTTTTAATTTGTCAGGCTATGGGCTTACATTTTGAGATGTTATATGTATTTAATATATTTAGCTCATATAAGTTGCTCTTTTTATGAATTAATAATCTTGGCATAACCCCCAGAATGGGGTTTCTGTAAGATGACTGTGCAACACTGTATAACAGGTGTTAGATAAAATGCTTTTCATCAGTTCTCATCTGGTCGTTAGTCCTTTTCAATGCAAAACCAGCCGCCTTCAGCAACGTTCATTTCTTGCAATTTCCCAAAAGATATCTTTCTATACTTCTGACTTCCCATCACAGACTTGCCGCTCTGGGCTGTCTTCCTAATTCTCACTCTCTCTGGCTTCTGTTTCTTCTATTTTGCCCTTGATTTAGGGTTTTATAACCCTCACTGTATTTGATACCATCATATTCTTGTGTTTCTGTGTCCTCCCTAGCAAATATTTCCTAAACGTCTAACAAGACAAGCAGCCATGTGCTTCCAGGGTCTTAAAGCTTAGACTGAAAATGACTTTGATACTTTTGATTTTGACATTTAAAAGCCATACTATGCAAAATAAATGAATTCGTAAGCTAAAAACACCTAGTGATCCTTGAACAATGTTCTCATATTCACTATGCAGGGTAGGCTGGTTGTCCATGTCTGCCTGTAGGGTCAGATTGTACCCATATCAGCCACCTCAGAGAGGAGAAAAAAGGCAAGCACAAAGGGCATGATTCCCAGCAACTGATAGATGAAAGGGTCATTACTAATAATTTATGTCCAGAATTAATGTTCCAGATGGAAAGACCTAAAATTTAGAAATCAGGATCGCTTAGCAGGATCTACTAAAATAGGCTCCAAACTGCAAACTTAGAATCAGGAAGAGCAAGCGGGTAAGTGTTGGCCAATGAGAGGGCGAACCAAGTGTGAAATGAAGTAGGGGGTGAGGAAAGCAGATTCCGGCACATGGGGTAGCCCCTTTGGGAAATTTATTTACAAGGCTCTTAAGGGCATAGAGCAGACTGTATTTTTCCAGAAGTAAAGATAAATCAGACCTTTGTTAAGCCTTTTCACCTGCTATACGTCAGAACAACTGGGTACAAGTCTCCATCAGTATACACATGCCAGTTACTTAGCCTCCTTAAGTGTTTCCTCCTGGGTAAATGGAAATGACAAAATTGTTCCTATGCTCCTTGCAGTACCATTGTGAGGATCAAATAAAACAACAGAGGTGTAGTGCTTTGGGAGGGATCAAGAAATTTTATAAACATAAGCCACTATCATTATTCAACCAAGATTATGTCATCAAGAATTCCTTTTTGAGTTTACCCACTTTTGCAAGACAATGAGAGGCTGATACCTGACTCTGCAGAACACAGTAGTATTCTCTGAGAAACACAAAGACCAACCTCAGGAAACTCAATCATTACTGTCCATTTACTTTTGCAAATGTGAAGACAAAATCAATGAAGCTATGCATATAAAAGACAACATTCCTGCTAATACTCCCAAGGAATGAGGAAATTGGGTTGCACAAATGATTATGCATATCATGTATTTTTCTTATTCACAGTCCAATAATTAAGTTTTACTTTTATATTATGTAATTTAGGTATATAAAAGTATATTTTATGTATTTATAAGTTGTATAAGGTATCTTAAATTTCTTTTTAAATTTTATTTTTAAAAAATATTCTGTAATATTTATATATATAGTTTGGGTATTACTTCATAAAACATAGTATCCTTGAAAAAATACATTTTTACTAACTTTATATAAATCTACAGAGTTTGAACATTTTTTCAAACCCCTCATCAATATTTTCATGTGCATTTAAGATCCAACCATTTATGGTATAGATGTGTAATATATGCCCAGGTGACAGCAGTGTGTGGAGATATGCATATGTATAGTGAAGTTTTAATTCAAGAATGCTTCAGTGCTCCATCTCTAGAGAGAAAGAAATTTGAATTAACTTTGACTGGAAATAATGAGAGCCAAGAAAAGCATATTATGAAATGGCCAGAAGAAGGGGCTCCAGTTTCTCAGTGTGTAATAAAGTATTTCAGCCCTTTTCCCTTAGATTCCTCATCTAAAAACAGAGATCATAATTATTTATTTTTAGAGACATCCCAGGGATTAAATGCATTAACCCATGTAAGCAATTAGACGTGTGGCAAGGCCGTTACTTGAGAAGTTTAAGACTTTTTGAGATCTTAACATGGCAATATTGATGTGGAGACCATAGCTAAGGACCAAATGGAGGGTTTTTGTTTTTTTGTTTTTTTTTTTAAATGTACCTTTTTAAAAGGCGTACATTATCCATAGGTTTGAGAAAACTATGGTAGTGGGTTTAGTAAATGCCGTAACCCGAAGATAGAACAGCAGACAATGGAAAGGGGTAACGAAGTAAAACTGCTCACGGTCTAGCATTTCTGAGAAGCACCATGAAAATCTCAGTGAAGCTGTGGGTTAGAATAACTCATATCTCAGAAGACCTAAAAGAGCTGAGATCATGCTTCACTAGATCTATCCTTGTTAAGGTCGTTCCTGATTGATATAAAGGAGGTTTCATTCTCATTTGTACTAGAGGCCCTCATGTCAATGAGGAGCGATAAACTAAAGTTTGGGCCATATCTGAAATACAGTGAAGGGGGAGCAGTGGGGCCCTGGTGACAATCTCACAGAGTCAGTTTTGAATAGCAGGTGTGATGTGGAGCCTTGCCTGAGCAGGGCAGCGAGCAAAGCCAGCTGTGAGTCAGCAGACAGGGCTACGTTGCACAGATGGACAATATGATGTAGGAACTAAAGAAATAAGGCAGATAAATGACTTTATATCATATGTGTTAGAAAAATCCCTCTGGGAATCATGTGAAGAACAGAATAATGAGAGCTCGGCTGGAGTCTGTGTAAGACAGTGAGGGCCAGAATGAGGAGAGCAGCAATGGGTTCTCCAGATCAGGGGTCAGCAAATGATGGCTCATAGTCCGAATCCAGCCCATGACAAGTTCTCAAAAATGAAGTTGTAGTGGAATGTAGCCACACCTGCTTATGCATGGTCTCTGGCTGCTTCCATGCTGCAATGGCAAAGTAGTTAGGAACAAGACGGTATGGCCTACAAAGCCTAAAAAATGTATTATCTGACTCTTCACAAAAGGGTTTGCTGATCCCTGCTCTAGATGGATGTTCCAGAAGGGAGGTCTTCTGCTTCTACTCAGGCCACTTTCTGGGCCAGTGTACAGGACATAATTCCTATGCAAACTATCTCAATGTCGTGAATGGCTCTGGTATCAGAGTTGGCGAGCACCACAAAACTTTCACCATGAAAGTGTGGACCATAGCATGAAATAGTTTATGTCAGGAAGAGAGAGAGAGAGAGAGAGAGAGAGAGAGAAAGGACATGGATACAGGGTACCAGATGGAAACAAGAGCAAAGTAATGGAGATGTGTTTGTGTGCTCCTGAGCTTAAGGGACTGAGGGTTAAAAGTACAGTATTATTTCTTTTCTTTTTTTTTTTTTTTTCTGACAGGAAGAAAGTGACCATAATAGGCAGAGAGGCAGGTAGAAGGAGAAGGGAAGCAGGCTCCCCGCTGATCCCAGGACCCTGAGATCATGACCTGAGCCGAAGGCAGAGGCTTTAAACCGCTGAGCCAACCAGGCGCCCCTATAGTATTGTTTCTTGTCCACTACTTGTTTCTATCCGGATTACCACATTTTTCACATTATTAAAGAAGTTTCTCTATAGTAGAGGTCCCTCTCAGGTACTCTAACATATGACTACACATGAACTATTCCCACACTTTCCTCAGACAGCAGAGCGGGTGAGACATGAACTCAATAGACTAACACACGCTCATCAAGGCTTTCTGGTGCTACCAAATAAAAGCAGTCTTGTCCCCATGGAGGGCAGGGGGCATTCACATTACAGTTCATCAGCTCATCACATATTTTCTGTTCTAAATATCCTATATTTGTACATTATACATACGTACAAATGTGTGTTTCTATGTATTTTGATGGTGTTTGAAAGTGTTCAAGCAAGGGCAAGATGCCTGCAGCTTAACACAGGATTCACCTGGACCTCTTGGCCTCGGCATGAATCTGAGTTTGACAACATCCATGACCGGCAGATGTAAATGCCCTCCTTAAGCAACATCTCTCTTTGTAGTCTCTCTCTCTCTCTTATATAACCACTATCCTTAAAATCGCAAATCTCACCTACACCAATTTCCCATCCCTGCCAGCATCCTCCTCCATCGCCTTATTTTATTCAAAAGCACTTACTACAACCTAATACAGTATATTAATAAATATTTATAATCATCATATATTAATACAAATATATCAATATATTTATATTTACATATGCATATATTTGTTATAAATAAATACATTTATCTGTGCTTCCTCAATACTACACATGCTCCACAAAAGCAGATTTTCTTCACCTTATCTTTGGTTCATTTTTAGATACCTGCCATGTAAAAAGTGTGCAATAAATATTGGTTGAATGGTTGAATGAATGAATTACTACATTGTCTGTCAACTCTTATATGAAATCCATCACTCTTGAAGTTTGTTTTACAATTACTTATCTACACGTTTTCTCTATCAGAAAGTAAGCCCCTTGAACACAGGGATCAGATGATTCTCATCTTTATGCTCCCATTATCCAAAAAATTGCATGCAATTAGATGGTCAGTTAATCTTTTAATAAATGAATCAAGAAATTTTTCTATGTTAACTTGACTATGTTCTTAGTTGTTTTTTTTTTTTATTGGAAAGATAAGTTAAAGAAGAATAAATTTAATTGGAAATGGATCTCCTGAAGTTTAAAAGACAAATATTTCAGCCTTGATATATATATTTTCCCCCATTCAGAATTCTGCATTCTGATCCTCTGAGGCTGAGAGCCTACCAAATTAGCCTGTTTCCCAAACCCCATCTTGAAAGAATAGCTTCTCTGAGCTGCACAATCTCTGCCATCTTAGGTTTCTCTAAGTACAAAGGTTAGATGAGACTGTCTTGTGTGAAAGTATGTCTACTGTCTTCTCCTATGCCTCTGATGTTCTGCTCTTCATGTATCTAAATATTTCTTCTCCGTGTTTTTTAGCCTTCCACTCGTGTCTCTCTATGCAGTCAGTAGTATTAGATTCTCTTTCTCACTTGCTAATTTTCCCCTTCTGTACTGCCAAAACTTTATACTGTGGAAAGATTATGCCTTAGTAAGCTCTGTGTCTACATTCCCTGCGTCCAACTGTGCTTGTGAATACTGACTGTTAAGTGCCACTTGAAATTGATGAATACATTTACTGACTCTTCTTTAATCCACTGCTACTTCAACAGTATCTTTGACGTCTTGCCATAAATGCCTTACACCATGTGGCTACTTTTTGGACAACAGAAATCTGCCTAATATTAACTGTCTGACCACTGACTGTTCTTATGCAAAACTGAAGAATGAACCCTCTGAACATACCACAAGATGCATTTTATTAATTTTACTTTGATTTTTAATCATTCTGTGTTCTCATCTTTTTTTGAAAATTTGGCTCCTCACAGCTAGCAAGGGAATGAAAGAAAAGTAGTAAGCATATTTACTCACTAAAAATAATAGATTTGGGGATTTTTTACATTAAAACTTGAGACAGTGACAGAGGTAATGATTAAAAGAATGTGTGTGTGTGTGTGTGTGTGCGCGCGCGTGCTATTCCTACACTACAATCTAGTTGGAGATTATAAAAATAATGAGAAATTAAAGGAAGAATCATTAGCATTATGTTTTTCCTGCAA
>CM053610.1:94233844-94256680 GCA_028646535.1 Procyon lotor | reverse complement strand
TATAGGTTTTTTGCCATGCAATTTTGTTAGAAAGACTGTCCTATAGAGGTTAAGTGCCCTTTTAAGTGAGAAAGAACTATCAAATAAACAAAATTAGTTGCCTCTCATTAAAATTACCTTGAAAGTGCCACGTTTTTTACCCAAACTGGTTCCTTTTTCCACTTGCAATCTGTCTTATTCTAGGCATGTCATTTAACCTCTCTGGGTTACACTGTCCTAAAAATAGGATATTAGAATTATCGAAGAGGATCAGATAATCTCTAATAAACTCCCCAGCTCTAAAATATTACCATTCTGTCACTGTTTAGTAACCATTCTGTTTTTAATATTTTTAAATTTTTTTAAAGATTTTATTTATTTATTTGACAGAGAGAGATCACAAGTAGGCAGAGGCAGGCAGAAAGAGGGGGAAGCAGGCTCCCCGCTGAGCAGAAAGCCCTATGTGGGGCTTGATCCCAGGACTCTGAGATCATGATCTGAACTGAAGGCAGAGGCTTTAACCCACTGAGCCACCCAGGTGCCCCAACCGTTCTTTTACTGTGTTGTTCATGTGTGTAATAGACACCCTCACACACACTCTGAGAACGGCCAGTGAACTTGCCAAAATTCTGTTCATTAGGCATCCATGAGATTCACTTCCTGCTGAGCTTCTATTAGCTGCTTCTAATTATTTTAATCTTTTGTTAACTTGAACTTACTTTTCCCTTTATGTAACTTTCTCCAGTGACTATATAAACCTGTGTATAATTCTAACATTTTCAGTTTCATTATTTCTCATATTTCATTATAATAGTGAACATGAGTAGTGTGAACTATAAAAGACACTCAAGTCAGTATTTTTTTCTCAAATATTTAGTATATAAAATAGTAAAATAATTTACTATTACCCAAATTAACTTATTCTAAATGGGACATTCTCATGCTTTTGTGAGGCAGGATAAAATGTTAATTTTGATTTTGGACATTCTTATTTCAAACAGGATCTTGAGCCACAGTCTAGGTCAGAGGCAAAAACAAAACAAAACAAAGCAAAAACAAAAACAAAAACAAAAAACCAGAAATAAAGAAAAAAATTCTATCACCCTTGCTATCAGCATTTGCTTTTAGAAACAGTGAGAAAACACAGAACAGGGGGTAGCTGGGGCCAGGGAAGGCAACAATCCGTCATTTCCTAGCTGAAAGGTGACCCTTTTAATGATGTATTTGTTAAGTGACAGAGGCCACAGAGCCACGTCTGGTTGTAATGACATATTAAGCTGACTAATGGTCCACCTGGCTCCTTGCCCCTTGTTCCTTTTAAACCTGGCAGATGTGGCCTCTAAACCATTCTTTTCATGTTCAACATTTACCCCAAGCACTGAAAAAATCTACTTGGGAAGCAGAGAATATCAAGAGCTTTACCAAAGTATTTATCCGATTTAGTGTCGAGTCAAACCTGCTGTAGTCTTGGTCTTCCATTTGTTGGCTTCCTACTTGCTTGCCTGAGCAGCCCATTCTTAGATCCCATGTCCCACCTATTCTTAGGTCCCACCTACTGCCCATTCTTATATTCTACCTCCATTTCTAAGGTTTTGACATATTAGTGAATTTCTTTGACAAGACCTTTGGTGCTCCCCCCCTTTTTTTTTCCCATGTATGGTTCTTTCCTGTTTAGATCTGGGTTTACATACCTCCACTACTTCTTTCCCTTTTGTACATGTGTTAGGCTAGTTAACTCAGAACTTATTACATCTCAGCCCATACCTGGACTGATAAGCCTATATTGGCTTTAGCTAATGGTATTTCATTCATCCGTGTTCCCCTCAAATTTCTAAAGAATTTTGGCTGTAGTTATACCCCAAATTTCCAAATGACCCAATATCTCAGACAGGACACCTGGTTATTTTTCCTGATTCCTGAATGGCTGATTCTGCCAACACTAAAGGTAGTCAGCTATGTTACCAAAAATGGGCACATGTGGATGGACACTTGCAAGAGATTAAAATGGGCAAAGAAACAGTAATCTCTCTTGAACTCTGGAAGTTTCCAAGAGGTATATTCTCAGATCTCTCTTTTCTTCAGTGTATCTTTCCTCTTCTATGAATGGTCTCTTCCTTCTTTATGAATGGTCATGTTCTAGATGATTCCTTCTCCTGATTACGATGGCTCCAGTTCTTCTACTTACTCACTATATGAATTTAGGCATGCTACTCAAACTCTCTGTGCCTCATGATCTATAAAATATGATAAAATTCATATCTGCCTCATAAGGTTTCTGTGAGAGTTAAATAAATGAATTCAGGTAAAATATTTAGAAGGGTACCTGGAACATGGCAACACTTGACGAATGTTCACTACTGTTAATATAGGAGAGAGGCGTACTTGCTTTTGCCAGAGTAAAATATTTGGATTTCAGATTCATTGAAACTCTGAAATTCATTGAAACATACATTATCTCTAATCATTGTTTAAGGCAAGTGCCCCATTTAAATCTATCATAAAGTGTAAGCTCATAAAGACTACATTAACCTAGTTCAGTTTCAGAGTGGGGTCACAATTAAAGAAAGAAATTGAATGGCTTTCCTTCCCAAAGAGGTGGACAAGCCAATAGAGAATATCTAAAAGAATGTGTCAAATACACATTCTCAAAATATCTTATGCTAATGTCTAGGCTCGAAGGAAAACAAAAAAACTTCCAACTTTAGACTTGAGTAGAAAGCCAGCAATCAGACAGGAAGGTAGGCCTTGAGTGCCGTATTTGTCCATTTGTACGTGCTGATTCCACTGTTTCAAAGCTTAGGTCTTGACAGGTGTCACAGGAGATAGGAATAAGGCTAGTGTCCTTGAAAGGTGGGAATCATAAAAGGAACATAAATGTATACATTATTTAAAAAAATAATTCCTTATCAGCAGTCTACCCTGCTACAAATTTTCATGAAAAATGCAAAATATAAAATACTAATCACTACAAAGCTATTTATTCAAAGTACCTAAGCTTAATTTTTTTAGGGATACATAAATATGCATTAAATTGTAAAGTAACCAAGGAAATGATTCATCATTCAGGGCAGTGGTTTCCCGCAAAAACTTTGTATGTGGAAGGTGATAGAAGGCAGGGCAGGGTATACAATGATCCTCAGTCGCATAGATGAGACAAATGTTCTAGTTCTGAAGCTGAGTAATCAGTACACAGGAGCCTGTTTCAATATCCCTATTTACATTTTTCTTTTAACATGTTACACCTGTTCTTTTTATAAAATAATGAAAGAGTAAAATAAAGACCTATGTCCTGATAACATAAATGTCAATATTGTTGACTTTTTTCTTCTTTTTTTAAGATTTTATTTATTTGAGAGAGAGAGAGAGAGAATGAGAGGGAGTGAGCATGAGAGAGGGGGAGGGTCAGAGGGAGAAGCAGACCCCTGCTGAGCAAAGAACTCGATGCAGGACTTGATCCCAGGACTCCAGGATCATGACCTACGCTGAAGGCAGTTGCTCAACCAACCCAGCCACCCAGGCACCCCCTTCAACATTTTTCAAAAATCCTCTAAGTAATAGTTGACAGCCACATGAAGCCCACCTGCATGCTTACATGAAACCCCATTAATGAGGAAGAAGCAGAAGGAGGGTCACAGGAGATGTACGGAGGTCTGTGGGAAGCTGACCCGAACCTTACAACTCTGTTGTACTGTCCATTCTCCCATCTCTGATACCCCTCCAGAACCCAGATTCTCCCTGAACCTATTTTTGAAGTAAATTAAACTGATTTCAGGAAGAAAACAAAATAAAACAAATACCCTTCCTCTTTCCAAAGTGGAGAGAGAATCGTCTTTGCAAATATAGTATTTACTGTGTTAGTTTCTGGGGGTTGCGATAAGACTATGAACTTCCCAGATGAATGATTATTTCTTTCAACCCAAGGTGGTCATTCATACATGTATTTAATAAATGTTTACTAACCACCTACCCCATGTCAGATCGTATTACATATGCTAGAGACAGACTGGTAAACAAGATACAATACTGTCCATATGTATTTTATAATCTAGTGGCTAAGATGAGTGGAAAATAACAAGGAAAAATAATACCTATGAATACATACATGTTTTTGGATGAAAAACAGCCAGAATAAAGCAGACCAGAGAGGGCAGCTATTTGAGATATGCTGGTAAGAAAAGTATTTTATTTTCTGAGAAGGTATTTTTAGACTGAAACTTGAATAAAATGAGGGGACAATTTATGTGAATATGAGGTGTACCTGCCCGAGGGGAGGAACCTGTTTAGCCTGTTCAAGAAGTAGTAAGACAGCCAGTATTGCTGCAGGTGTATGAGCAAAGGGCAGAAGGCCAGGGAAGAAGCCATCATGGTCTCAGGGGCCAGACCCTGCAGGGCATATTAGCACAAGGAAAGCACCCTGAAGTTTATTACATGTGTGATGAGAAGCCACTGAACAATTTTGAGCAAGGATGTTACAGATCATGTTTTATATTTTGGAGGCAGATGCAAGGGGAATAAACTGAAGCCTTGAAGTATCAGGGTTAGTAGCGGTGCAATTCGCTGAGAAAAGGAAACCTCAGGGAAAACAAGCTGAGGGGCAAGGTCAAGAGATCAGCTGTGACACATGAAGTGTGAGCCTAGTACAGTTAACTCTACACAAGCCTGAAGTTCAGGGTAGAATTTGGGCTAGAGAGAGAATTGGGGGGCTCTTAAGAACTGAACTGTACCAGGAGCCAGATGCAGACCTGGATGAGATCATCTAAGGAGGGAATACAAACACACAAGGGCACTGTAACACGCACAGGTCAGGAGAATGAGAGTGATACCTCAAGAGAGACTAGGAACAAGTAGACTGTAGATTAATGAATATCAAGAGGAAGTGAGAGGCTGAAGCCAAGTGAAGAAGTTTCTAGATGATTCCATTACATCAAAAACCATCTTAAAGCTTAAGGTAGGTCAAGGCTGAGAACTGACCCCCAACTGTGACAAGGATAAAATTATTGGTGACCCTGACAAATGGATTTCTGCTTTATGCAAGGACAAGTACCTGAATGGAGTGGGATCATGAAAAATAAGTTGGGAAAGTGAAGTTTTTGAATCCAGACTACTCTGCCAGGGAGCTCTGTGCCTGCTGATGAAGATCCTGTGAGACTTGGGGCTAATGATGCACAGAGGGAAGGAAGAATTGCAGGAGCAAGAGCTTTGATTAAGAAAAAAAAGGGATAGGTACCAGGGCACTAGTGGAGGGGTTGGCCTCATACAGGAGAAGTGTTCATCCACTGTGGAAGAAAGAAGATAAGGTCTGTGGGTGCAGACACATGCACGGCAGTGAGGGACTGATGCAGAAATGAAGTGTTTCTCTGATGGCTGCTATGCTCTCAACGAAAGAAAAATCAGCTGAAAGTCAGCCTAGATGGATGGGATGATGAGATTTGAAGTAAAAGAACAAGATAAAAAAAAATAGAAAGAGAAACATTAAATAGGGAAATGCAGTGGGATGGCTGGACTGTTTAAGAGTCCCACTTAGGAATCATGGGTAAACATAAATTTTAGGTGAGACCATCGGCATGGCTCTGTGTTGTTTTCTGACAAGCTATTAATGAGCCAACTAAAGAGCTCAAACTGGACTTCACTAGAACGAGTAATTTGCCAGGCAAGTGTGATGAAGAGAGAAAGGCAAGACAGCTGAGCAAAGACACAAAGGAGGGATTCCAGTGGTGGAAAATGGGGTCCAATCTGGGGAAGGAAAGAAGGATGCTGAAGAGCAACAGATACTCAAAGGAGAGCCAATAAATTAGAGTGCCCACTTCTTGCTAACTCATGTTTGTAATTTTGATTTTGCACCTTTTGGAAATTTTTCACTCAGATAAGTGTCTTTTCAATGAAAAAGAAGTAATGTCTTTAATAACTTCATGTCATGTTTCCTTTAAGAAAATAGTTTTTATTTATTTGTCAGAGAGAGAGAAAAAGAGAGAACACACAAGCATGGGGAGTGGCAGAAAGAGGGAAAAGCAAGCTCCTGGCTGAGTAAGGAGCCCAATGTGGGACTCAGTCCCAGGAAGGACCCTGGGATCATAACCTGGGCTGAAGGCAGACAAAATCAACCATGACTTTTGGGATAATATAAGATTAAAATGGGTTATCTGGTTTATGTAAATGTATCTGGTAAATGTAAAACAAAATGAGATTCTGATAATCTCAAAAATGCATGAAGAACTGATGGTTAAGGTCACCCAAAAGGTAACTTGCATGAAGCTTTGAGGATCCACTGGGAAATGACTTTTCTCAGGGAATAAGAAACCAAGCAATGATAACTTAACTCTTGGAGTGGACAAACCATAAACCCTATAGCATGACATCTATATTTACTTATTTGGATTTGTCATTCATCCCACCCCTCTTGGACTGTTATCTGAGTCTGTCAGTGAGTACTGTATACACATATAAAACCAAGAAAGAAACAAAAGGGGAAAATATCTGAGAGAGCAGAACTCCTTAGGATACATCCAACAGTATATCACCACAAGCTGCAGTGAACACGGAGAATAAACAACCCCTAGAAAAGTGAGCACATACAAGAATTCCCAATTGACTGCTACAGATAATTGTGTGGGTATTGAATCCAAGGGAGCTTGAGGTGGGGGAATGAACTGGTGTAACTGGGAATAATTACTTCAATTCCTTGAAAATTAAGTTTACATTAGAACCATAAACCAAATTTTTAAAACAATTTTATTTATTTATTTTAGAGAGAAAGAGTGTGAGCAAGGAAGGGGAGGGGCAGAGGGAGAGAGTCTCAAGCAGAGCAAGGACCCCCCCCCAACAATGGCTCTATCTCATAACTCTGAGATCATGACCTGAGCAGAAACTGAAAGATGGATGCTTAACTGACTGAGCCACCCAGGCGCCCCTGTAAATGAAATTCTGATTGAATCATGTTTGTGGTAAGTTATAGGAAGAGGTAAGTTAAAACAGAAACATTATAGGTGTTAGATGTGGAGGACAAGATATGCTGGGTTGGTAGAGTGTGATGTAGGAAAGAGGTTCAAGGACATATACTATGTTAAACTGTGTTAAACAGATTAGCTGGGAAGGCTGTTTCAAGAGGTAAGTTACGTAAATTATATACTTAGAAACAGTTGAGGTATGTCAGAGGGATACTGGCTCCAAGCAAGAAAAATGGACTATTTGAATGAAAATTATCAAATTTGGACTTGAGTTCACCTCTAAGCTATAGAGAGGTACTTCCTGTTGACATTTTAGGACAACACATAGCCTTCGAATTTTGACCATAAATGGTTTTTGAGTAAATATGTTCGCAGGGTGAATATTCAAACCTATAGCTATACCTGTTTTTTTCTAAGCTATTCGATATCCAAAGATATTGCAGAACCTTAATATTATACATTTACAGCTACTAAGGTTTTTACTTATAAAAATAGAAGAACAAAGATGATTGCTTAATCCCCATGCCAAATCTGTGAAATAAATAGCAATGATGTTGTTATGATTGTTTTATAGTTTAGGTGACTTGGATCAGGTCTAACACAATGGACTCAAGCATTATGCCTGTCCCATTACCCTGAATGGGCTTTCCATTGTCAGCTATAAAGTTACAGCCAGATTTTTAAGGTTTATATGCTCTAAAATTCCAACCATGTTATAAGTTTGGGAGCCTCAGCACTATTAATCCTAATAAAAGAGATATGTTAAGTTATAAAATTAAATCAGAATTCAAAAAGTCCTGTCCTCAAGATGTATCAAAAGAAATGTAGGTTATTCATCACAAGATATGCAAAATAATTTTCATGAGATCATCATCCAAATGCCTTTCAAGTGTCAAAGGTATAAATTGCGATGTATTCACAAACCACAACATTATATAGCAATGAGAATGAATAAAAACTACAACACATGCAACAATGTGGATTCATTCACACATAATGTTGAGAAGATGCTGGACACGAGAGTGTATTCATTTATATAAAATTCAAATTTAGGCAAAACTCATGCATGCTGCTAAAAATAAGATCAGTAGTTATCTCTGGTGGGGGATAGTGACTTGAAAGGATCATGGGAGTGGGAAAATTCTGAGGTGCTGGTAATGCTTACTTTGTGAAAATTCATTTATTTTGTGTGGGTTTGTGTGTATGTGTGTGTGAGAGAGAGAAAGAAAAGAAAGTCGTATAGTTACAACTGTATACTTGCTTTGTATGCATATTAGACTTCAATAAAGAGTTAAAAAAATAAAGAGTTCCTATTAATCTGGTAAACAGCAGCCTGTCCTAGCAGAAAAATTACGACAGGTTTTGGTGTAGGGCAGAAACTGCTCCACAGAAACCTATGGACGAAGGGGGCGGGGGGTGGGGGAGAACTAGATCTTCTGAACCAAACCAGAAGTGAGATCTTGCCACAAAGTTGGGTATGCAAAACCTGTTTGATCAAATATATTTAAAATGTGCTGAATCAAAACTAGGATAAAGAATTCCCCAGAATTGAAAACACTGAAACAAACTAACTGGAAAAATTAACAATCTTGCAGTGATGTCATCCAAATGAAACAAGGTTGCTAAAGAAAGCCTAATTTAACCACAGTGAGGGTAGGGGAGAAGGAGTGCTAGTTTACAGAGAAGCAGACATATCCAGCAGTTTGTATGGCATGTGCTTTTTGACCTACCTGATAAAATGACTCATTTACAAAGGAATAATCAGGAGAGAGGGAGATTGCTAATCTGTGAGATATGAATCAAGGAAGCATCCTCAGTAAATGCCTCTGGTTTACTGATTCCATTCTAGAAAAAATCAGCTTTTTGACCTACCTGATAAAATGACTCATTTACAAAGGAATAATCAGGAGAGAGGGAGATTGCTAATCTGTGAGATATGAATCAAGGAAGCATCCTCAGTAAATGCCTCTGGTTTACTGATTCCATTCTAGAAAATGGTGAGTTAAAGAACCTTTAAAGAACACCTTTAATGGAGGTCTAAAGTGAATTACAGGATTGGAATAAATTTCTAAGTGCCCACTGGATCAATGTCATTTTTAATTAATTGGGGCTGATAAATATTCTTTTAATAATCTCTTTGGTGGGATTTCTTTTTTACAGGGCAGCCAGGTTACAGCAAAACAAGACTTCTAAGGAAAGAAAGCACTGTTATTCATGGTTTCCATGGATTATAAAGAGTGCATATAAGCAAAACCTATGTTCTGGAGTTCAATCTTAGTACACTGACACATTGCACATACACATAAATGTATACACACCCCAAGCAAAACACACTGATTTAAATAGGTGAATACAGATTTCATATTGCAATACCCTATAAATGATGACTCAGAAATAGTGAGCTTTACTATCACGTTCATGATGAGTATCTATTCATGATGACCTGTCCCACCTCAGTAATTGTTCTAAACCATAGCTCCTCGATAGCCAATGAAACTACTCTCTATGTGCCAGTATATGATCCTTCCCAGGTTACATAAGATCCCATAACAATGGTTGTTTCTCAGTGTGGTCTTTCTCAATGTGATGGAACCAGGCAAAGGTCTCCAACTTGGCTGTGCTGAAAAGGAGGGTTGCCCCATAAATACAGAATGCTCAGTTAAAATCAAAGTGCAGATGAATAACTTTTAACTTAAGTGTATCCTGTACAATATTTGGGATATAATTATGTTTTAAAAAAACTGATTCAAATTTAACAGTGCAGCTGTATTTTTATTTGCTACATCTGTCAACTCTACTGAGAAGAGTTCAGGCAAATCCATACCTAAGAACCAACCAACAAGATTAGGGACATAAAGGAGGAAAACATGAGCCCTACCCTACACTTAGATCCATCCTCTACCAGCTACAAGTGGAGATGTAATTTAAAGCTACGCTTTTACTAAGTACATGTGATTTGGTAGAAGACCTTTTTCAACTGCATTTACTTTTTACTGGCAAATTGGAGGGAGAGAAGAGCTGAACTGTCCACTAAGGCTTCATCTTTCCTAAGACCGAAATTTTCAAAACAGATAAAGCACTGTCACCAATCAATATTGGTGAAAAATTTGGAGAGAAATTTCCAATATTGCTAAATATCTGATCATTTTATGATTAATGAAAAAAATGATGGAGGTTTGATGGAATTTATATTTGGGTCTTCAGAATTAAACCAAATTACTTGGAGGCACTAAGAAATACCAGAATAATACAGGTATGTTTAATATCAATACCTCTTTAAGTTTTTAAACATTTAAATGTGTGCTTTATTTTTAACATTTTGTTATGATTTCTAGCATCATTTATGAGGTGAAAAAAGTAGCAAGAGAAAAATAATTTCCCCCCTTAGGAGTTCCTGATTTTTATGACTTTTTTTATTATGATAGGAATAGAATGAAAAGAGCATGATTTTAACAAGCCAACCCAGTAACATAAAAATGAGTGTCATTTCCTTCAAATAAAGGAAAATGTAATGCAATTTATTAGTGCTCCCATTATTCCAAGCATTTTAGAATTCTTCATGTAGAATCACCATAGGACCCCAGCTGAAGTTCTTTTGATTAGTCTCAGTATTTTCTCCATTTAAGATTATAGTTCGTTTAAGGAATGACTATGTCATTTAGAATTATGCCTAGAAAATAAAGTGTTTAATCTAGCTTTGTTTGGGCAAAAATATTGAGTTAAAAAGAAATTATATTGACTAGGAATCTGACTTGAAGCAGCAATATTAAGATATAGGTGTATGATATCATTATTTTAAATTTGGTACTCAATGTATTTTATGGTGACTAACATAATAAAAAATTTTTAAATAAATAAATGTGGTATTTGTTGATGACCAACTATGTCACTGAAGCAAGCACTTAAGTCAGAAATCACCTGGGAATCTTGAAAATCATCCACAGAGGGCCAAAGTGAGAGCAGTCAATAAGGCAGTTGACATGATACCTATGTAGAAGGAGATCTTTATAAAGAAAATCTCACCTTCTCTCTCAGCTAGTTTCTCTGATCTTTGGAGGTAAATGGTACTGGACACCTAGGTAACACCTAGACGTGCAGACTGCATATGATAGGCGTAACAAATATTTGCATTATTTTGACAACAGAACTGCAGGGTCTGAAGAGGAGAGACCTAAATACAGTTTTGCAAATCTAAAGACCTCATAAGTCAGGAGGAAAATCCCAAAGTGACAGATAGTAATTTATTAGTCAAAATCTCTGCAGAATATTATTCTTGATCTGATGAGAAATACTGGACCAAACCATGAAGCTCAGCAGAGTTTCTGTTCTTGTTTAAAAAAAAAAAAAAAAAAGGAAAAGGAAAGTTAGGAGCTATTCTATTGAAGAATAATTCGAGGAGCCTGTGACAAAAGACTTTCCTATTTGAACAAAAATATTTCTATGAACTAATAATATTCTGACCTGATTTATTTGGAGGGGAGGGTTTTCTTCCTAATAAACTGTATTTTAGAAAGCAGTTTAGGGTTACGGAAAAGTTGCACAGGAAGAACAGAGTTCCATATACCACTCCCACAACACACGCAAATACATAGTTTCCCGTATCATTAACGTCCTGCATTGGTGTGGTAAATATGTTACAAATGATGAATCAATTGTGATACATTATTATAAACTAATGTCCAGGGGCCCCTGGGTGGCTCAGTGGGTTAAAGCCTCTGCCTTCGGCTCAGGTTATGATCTCAGGGTCCTGGGATCGAGCCTCACATCGGGCTCTCTGCTCAGCAGGGAGCCTGCTTCCCCCCCCTCTCTGCCTACTTGTGATTTCTCTGTCAAATAAATAAATAAAATCTTAAAAAAAATAATAAACCAACGTCCATAGTTTAAATTAAGGTTTACTTTCTGTGCTGGGCAGTTCTATGGGTTTTAACAAACCCATAGTGCCACGCATCCACCATTATAGTATCAAACAGAATAGTTTCACTGTCCCCAAAAAGTACAGTGTTCCATCTGTTCACCTTTCTCCCTTTCCCTGTGAACCCCCGGCAACCACTTATCTTTTTAGTGTCTCCATCAATTTACCTTTTCCAGAACATCATATGGTTGGAATCATATTGTATATGGACTTCACAAACTGGCTTCTTTCACTTAGCAGTATGCAGGTAAGTCTCTTTTTCGTAGCCTGCCAGCTCACTCCCTTTTATTGCTGAGTAATAGCCCATTGTCTGGATGTACTACAGTTTATCACTTTCCCTATTGAAGGACATCTTGGTTGGTCAAGAGTTCCTTTTTAAATTATGGTTATTTTTTTCAAAACATCATCTCAATAAATCATCTCTCGTTCTCTTTTCATGTGTTCCTTTTCTTGGATATCATCTTTGGCTATGCTTTGTAAGGAATTTTAATGATCCAGAGTATAAGCCTGGAACTTACAGTATTGAGAGATTTTATTACAATCAGCTTCTGCTACACTCCCCGCATCTACAAAACTCTCACAAATATACAGCTGGCAAAGAAATCTTTCCTTATTTCCCTATTTCTTGATTCTGTCTGACTTCCTCATCTTTGCCATCTCTCAGGTGGACTCACTGTCATATTCTAACTGGTTTTCTCACTCTGGCTTTGCCTTCTTCAAACTATTCCCCACACCTCTGCCAATGACCTATCTAACATGATAGTTATTATGCTTCCTTGTGTAAAATTCTACAGAGATATTCCACTGCCTTCAGGTTAAAATCTCAAGTTGTAAACACAACATCACAGTCCCTTCTCTGATGAAGCTGATGACGCCCACCATCTTATTATCCTTTGTGTTTATAATTCTGAACTACATCTGGTTCTTCAACTAAGCCTCTAGATTTTTTTCCCACTTAACTACTTCTGCTCCCTGAATATTCTCCCTCTGCCTCATCTCTTTAATTTCTGGCACTTATTATGAACACATATGTCTCCTCCAGGAAGCACACCTTGGAGCCACCGCAGTTATTTTACACTGTATTGTAAAATTTTAATTATCTTTAGCTGTAATAGACCTAACTTCATGAGAGAAGAACCAGTGAAATGTTTATATTCCCAATACCTAGCCGATAAATTTGACCCCACACACCATCTTTTAAACAAAACTTCATGCTCCTGAAATTCTGTGTGGGAGCATAATAACTCACCTAAACAACGACAAAAACAATAATTAGATACCTACTCAATGCAAACTATTTTGTGACATCCATACACAGTTCACATTTGTATTTTCATTCAGTTCTCACACCACCACCAGCAAAGTATGCATTGACTGCCTGTCTCACAAACCTGCCTATAGCACCTTAAACAAATTAAGTTTTACCTTTTGTCCCACGACAAGAAGCCCACATGTCAGCTGTTTAACAATACCACAGCAACTTAGGTCATTGACAATGCTATTGCTAAAATTTTTGGAATGGTAGAATTTATTCTAAAGTTAATTCGATATCCCCATTCCACTCAGGAAAATCTTTCTCGACTTGTTTCTCAACTTAATACACTGGTCTCAAGATCATATAATGAAAAGAGCTGAAATGCCTGGAAGTTAATGAAGAATACTGTAAGCACACTGCAGAATGAACATTTTTATGGCTCTCGTGCACAAAGCACTTGAGGCTAATTATTTTCAGACCAGCCAGTGAATGAAAAGTTGTCCTGAGAGAATACTTACTTCTATGACCTATGGTGATCCCTCCTTATTCAGAATCTGTGGAGCTACCTCAGAGCTAGTTCTCTCAGGCTTTTCAATCTTTGCAGCTCAGAGAGGAATCTAATGAATCCATTTTAAGTTTTCACTGAACCGTGTCCTTTCACTACCTGATCTTACAACATCCAAGGCCAGGACAGGGATGATATGAAAGTTAATTTTCTAAAACCGCCTGGCACGGTTATTCACAGAGCTAAGGGTAGTCCCAGACCTGAACACTTTGGACCAACCAAAGAAAGCTAAGGGATTTCAAGTTCAGTTTCAGTCCAAAATCTCTGTTGTGGTGCCAACAGAAGACAAGAGAGTTAGGTGACTGACTTAATACCTTCTACAAGTGATGCTTGACTTCCCCTAACACACTCACATGCCTACACAGTGCCTGTCTTTCCCCCCACCTCCTCTCAAAACTTGTTGTGCACTGGCTGACATTTTCTGTAAAGAGATAGTAAATTTACAGGGCTAGCCTTTTCTTGACATTTAATCACATTAATTTTTGAAGGAAAAAATAAATGTGAGTTTGAGTTTATAGCTTTATGTAATGATGGTACAAATTCTTTTGTATCTTAATTTAATAGAGGTCATTAGAGTTAAAAACACCCATTCTCCTTCTGTGTGGCAATTCTGTTGGTAAAAAAATGCCTCAGGTTTTTTAAGTTTTGATTCTTGGTTTTGGAATACAGATAGGATCTGATGACAGTGTTCATTAGTCATTACTGGGCAACTAATTTGTCCGAGATTACAGTCCCTTCACCTCTATGAACCCACTGAGGACAAGTTTTGTTCTAACTTCTATCTACAGAAATCAATATGCTTGGGCTACAATATGACAATAACTTATTAAACATCATCAAATAAAATGCAGCTAGAATTCAATTTCTGTGAAATAGTATACATGAAAAGTGGAGAGTAGTGGCATCATAGTTAGACATATGTCGTTCAAATTCTGTGTGACTCAGGGTATTTAATCACTCTGAGCCTGATATCCTTCTCTGCAAAATGGGAATAATAATAGCTGACATGGCTATCATGAACATTAAAGGACATCATGTCCACATTCTCATTGCTCAGTAACTCACAGGAGTTTCATTTGTGAAGTTTCATTATAATGTTTATTTTTATGTTTTAGGATTAGTAAATCAAATTATGTGAATTTATTTAATGAAAGGTTTTCCTTACAAAATAAATAAATCAAAGTAAATATATAAATGTATTTATTTACTGAAAGGTTTTACCTACAAAATAAATACATCAAAGTGAATAAAGTAAATCACCCACAGTTATAACTCACATGTTGCAATAATCTGACCTGGACAATTTATTGTTGGATAACTTTGATCAAATTGTCCTCTTTGAAAAAAAAAATAATTATCCTCTTTATATCTTGAAGGCTCACCTGTATCTTCTGACTTTTCCTCTCCCACGAGAAAAAACGAGTTTAATAAAATTCGTCCCACTAATCTATATATACTTATTAAAGAAATAAATTTCACATATTAGCACAAATAGAATTTAATGCTTACAGAACTTTGTCATAACTCTCTCTTTACAGTTTGCCTCCTGGCTGTTAATGCTGCTATTAAGAGTTAGAGAGGCATTTGATTATTAACCTTTTTCAAATAAGATAGGAAACTCATAAGTGTAGGTCAGTCCTACTCATCATTTCTACCCCAACAGTTCTTAAAAAAAAGACTGTAACATCTTCCTCTTTGAAGTTTATGCCAGATGATAGGCAAAACACTTATTCTGTCCTAACTTTAATATGGTTTCTACCACAGGTCTTCTTGACCAACCAATTGAACAAAAGAAGAACATAGACACAGATACAGACACATAAACACAGGTATAAGAACAAAGTTGTAATACACACGTTTGGTAATGCCACCTTGAGAAGGGGATAAAACAGCAATTTAACAAAGTGCTTCTGAAACATATGAAAATTTGTGTGGCTTTACTGGAGTAGTAAAGAGGAGGAAATTTAAGATATCAAATGCTTATGTTAGGGGGAAAAAAGGCTACAATAAGGGCCTAATTTTAGGGGGGAAAAAAAAAGGTCTCAGTGACCTTAGCATCTAGTTAAGAAACCTGAGAGAGGAGAACAAATAAAATTCAAAGTGGAAGAAAGGAAATAATGAAGACCTTAATACACAAAGAATATAAATTAATGAAAGAGAAAACAGAAAAAAAAATAATGAAAAATAAATTAAAAAAAAACTAATGATTTGAGAAGATCAGTACAACTGATAAGTGGCCAGAGTTCTGGCTAGCATAATTAGATAAACAGATAAAAGAAATTACCAATATTAGGAATAAGAGACAGACATCACTATAAATTCTATAAATGGTAAAATTATAAAAAGGGATTATGATCAACTTTTGTCGATAAATAGGACAAATGGACAAATCCTTGAAAGATACAATCAAAGCCCATTCATGAAGAAACTGATACCCTGAAGAGTCCTATGTTTACTAAAGTCATTACATATATAGTCAGAAACCTTTCCACAACAAACAAACAAACAAAACCTCAAGGCCTAGTTGGCTTAACTGGACTAAACATTTAAGGACTAAACATTAAGAACCAATTCTACAAAAACCTTTCCAGAAAGAAAACGGAAGCAAAAAGAATACTTCCCAAGGGGGACCTGGGTGGCTCAGTGGGTTAAAGCCTCTGCCTTTGGCTCAGCTCATGATCTCAGGGTCCTGGGATTGAGCCCCACATGGGGCTCTCTGCTCAGCGGGAAGCCTGCTTCCTCCTCTCTCTGCCTGCCTCTCTGCCTACTTGTGATCTCTCTCTAGGTCAAATAAGTAAATAAAATCTTTAAAAAAAAAAAAAAGAATACTTCCAAATACTCCCTAAACTCTACATCTGTTACCCTAAAATCAAAACCTGATATTTGGAAAGATATTTGGATACTGATATAGTTCCATTACAAGGAAATAAAATATCAGACCAATACCCCTGAGAAGCATAAATGCAAAAACGCTAAACAAAATTTTAACAAATCAAATCCAAAAATATATAATATAAATAATGCATTATAACTCAATGGAATTTATCCCAGAAAAGCAAATTTTGCTTAACATTTAATAAGCAATTATTGTCAGGGTGCCACTCATTGTCAGGGTGCCACTCATTGTCAGGGTGCCTGGGTGGCTCAGTCTGTTGAATGGCCAACTCAATTTCAGCTCAGGTTTTGATCTCAGGGTCCTGTGATCAAACTCCATGTTAGGGTCCACTCTCAGCAGGGAGTCCATCTGAGGATTTCTCTCTCTCTCCCTTTCCCTCACCTCCCCTCTCTCAAATAAATAAATCTTTTTAAAAAATCATTGTTGCTTATCATATTAACAAATGAAAATTATAAAAACTATAGAAACATCTCAGTCATTAAGCATCTGCTTTCAGCTCAGGTCATGATCCCAGAGTCCTGGGATGGAACTCCACATCAGGCTCCCTCAATCAGCGGGGAGCCTGCTTATTCCTCTCCCATTCCCCCTGCTTATGTTCTCTCTCTCTCTCTCTCTCTCTCTCTGTCAAATAAATAAAATCTTAAAAAACAAAAAACTACAGAAACATCTCAATCGATGCATAAAAGGCATTTCAAAAAAATCCAACATCTTTGTTTGAAAGAAGTCTCTCCTTCTTTCTTTTCATTTTCTATCCTATCAAACAAAAACCTATAGAAATAGAATTTAGATAGAGTAATGCAGCAAAAGTGAGGATATTTTAAGGAAAGATATGCAAAGGAGCTAGGGAAGAGAATGTGATAAGTGGAATACAGTGCACGTTGAAAAGGAAAGAAGGTTGGCTGGGTAAACTAAACCTGGATTATGGAGTGTGTAGCTACTTATCCCTAGGGCTTTCGCTTTAAGAGGCATCTATTGAAGTGTCTGAGCTCTAGTTTAATGGGGAAAAGATTGGATCAAAAGGCACAGCCAAGAGACTGCTATTACAATGCAGTCACTTGGGGATGAGGAAGCAGAGCCTTCAAACTCTTTTCTTTAGGCCTAAGACTCACCCCTCTCCTGCATTCGTTAATGGTTCATTTTGTTTCATATCATCTCTACCCCTCCTAGCATGACACAACCTAAAAGAAACTGGCTTCCTATGTGAGGGAGCAGATTTTGTTCAACAGAAACCCTAAGCTATCCAGCTTACCTTTTGTTCAGCTCACTTTCTCTCAGACTTCAGTTTTTAGGCAATCTTTCAGTGAAAGGCAAGCTCACATTCTCTCTTTTTTTCTCTTGAGAAACAATCCTGGCCAATGGTAGTCATCTGGTGATTATAATAACACAATGATGAAAATAACAACAACACGGGCAATCATACGCTCTAGTTTGCCCAGGATAGTCCTTGTTGATTCTTGCTGATCTGACATTTGGTGCAGTCAAGCCTTTGTCTTGGCTATTTGCATTGATTAAATAAATATTACTGTTAATTGCTTTAAATTAAGCCAGGATAGGTTGGGGATGGTGTCAGCTAGTAGTGTTTGAGATAGAATTTTTATTTTAATGTATGGTTAAGTTTGATAAACAAACAGCAATAATCTGTCCCTCTTTCTGTGATCCTTTCAGATAAAATGTAACTTAGACCCCTTTCAAATGGTACACTCAGAGAAATCACTAATAAAATTGAGTGCACTGGGACATAAGAGCTATAGACAGCTAACTCCTTCACTCTCAATGGTGGTGGGAGAGGTATTCATCTCTGCTATGTCTGCTAGCTCCTTCGTTCACTAGTGATGCTATGGGCTTTGCTACAGCCTGCGAATTGCACAAAGAGGATTGACCACCAACTGGCAAGATCAGGAGGTGACATGGCAGACAGGATAAGGAGCATGTAAAATATATGTCGAAAATAGAGGCAGAGTAGTTTTAGTAGAGCTCAGAGAGAATGGCCTAAATGTTCTTGTTACTGTATGGGACTATATTTCATAATCTACAGCCATTCATTTTATTGTTTGGAAATGCTTTTTATTTTGCAACAAACCCTTTCAGCAATAAGGAGTTGCTTTAAAAAAAAATACACATTTAGTAAAAATTAAGATACTGGATTCCCTTTCTCATGAAAATTGATGATCATGTAATATGCACAAGCTGTTTCTAGGCATATACTTTCCACTACAGATCCCTATAGGGATTGTGGCCATATTACTTAGCATATAAAAACCAGAAAATATTAATCTGCTTAAGAAGCATCAGCACCTACTTCAAGAGTTAATGGATAATTTCACAGGACTAAAGCCAAAGTTCACATCTGAACACATGTGGCTTCAGAAGGTGTGTTTACATAACAGTCTGTGTAGTATAAGTTTATTCACCAAATATACCAAATGACTGCGCGTCCAAATTAATGTTGCTCATTTCAAGTTATTCTGTGGACATGCGGAAAGTGATGGTTTTCAATATGTTGCCTCTATTAGCAAAAAGCATTTTCACAGTTAAATTATGCCAGTTTTGTATCATTATCGTTAGATACATGATAGAAAATTAAAATATTTTTATCCAAATTATGAAATTTAAGAAATTTTTGTAAGTTCATTATCTTAAAGGTAAAACATCTGTAATTATTGTGGATGCTATAACACAGTTTAAAAGCTTAACATGAAAGATAAATCAATTTTGTTATACCACACATAAATATTTTGCTCAATCAGAATACCATGGTAAAACAAAGTTTTTACCCTATTAAGAAATCCAAACGCGGAAATTTACTTAGAACTGGCTATAGTGCACACAGTTATTATCATGTCTCACAATTTGTGTTATTCTAATCAGTCAGAAAAGAATCTGAGGTTGCAAAGATATATATCCACCTTTAAAGTAATGGAACTATAAGTTTTTTGGAAAAAGATGTTGAATAAAAAAAATCTGCAGCAGAGAAGTATGCACTTTCTCTCTTTGCTTCCTGCCATCCACAGAACCTTAGAATATGGGAAAGATTGAGTGTTTGAAGAACTATTTTGCAAAGTAACACAACTATCTTATACTATTATGGGAAGTTTTCTGAAAAGAGTGCTCTGTATTTTAACTAAAAGTTAATTTGAAATATTTAATGAGGGGTGCCTGGGTGGCTCAGTGGATTAAGCCTCTGCCTTTGGCTCAGGTCATGATCTCAGGGTCCTGGGATCGAGCCCCGCATCGGGCTCTCTGCTCAGTGGGGAGCCTGGTTCCTCTGTCTCTCTGCCTACTTGTGATCTCTCTCTGTGTCAAATAAATAAATAAAATCTTTAAAAAAAAAAAAAAAAAAGAAATATTTAATGAAAGTACTTATGACTAGAGCACCAAAAATCTTCAGTGTTTAAAGTTTCAGGTAATTGCATGTTTGAATTTTAAAAAGCTTATAAACAGGGCAACACTGATATATGTTGTTACGATATCAGGGAGGAACTAGCTCAAATTGTGTATAAGGTATACTTATGAAATTCTATAATTTTCCACTGTAGTATTTTGACTCTCAGAGCACCTATTTTAAATTGAATAAACTTATTCTGTGGTGAAAATCAGTAAAATTAACTTGACCGTGATTTAGGAACATCTCATTTCGGCATTCAAAAGAATCATAAGATAACTTATTTGCAAGTTTTATTTTGTTGAAATATTACAAAAGAAAAGAATGAAGACAAAAGACAGTAAAGTATTAAATAATTGTACTGAAATACTTATACATTCCAATATAAAAATTAGAATTGAGACTGTGCTTCATTTAGCAAAATTTGCTCTGCCCTTACTAGGATTCTTAGTATATCACTAATGAATATATTCTCAAATTATAGAATATCAAAAGAGTAATTTAAAATCATAAGCAATTTAAATGTATTAAACATAAAATGTGACTTTGAAAGAGACTTCAGCAATTTTACCAAAGAAAAATATTACAAGAAATTTCTTCAGAAAAATATGTCACATAGTATTTAGAGACATATAAAGTTAAGGAACTAATTAAGTATGTGAATGTGAACAAAGAATAACTTCTTGTTTATGTAAGTTTTTAAAAATATTCCCTTAATGTTTGTGTCTGTGTGTGTATATACATGAATACACGTTTCTGTTTTGCAAACAATTTTCATTTTTAAATCTGTTTTTTGAATAGGTCCACTTGGACCTACGAATTAATTGGTCTATGAATTAATATTTCATAAGTTTTATAATTTCCATTATTTTAGCACTTCCTTTATTCTCAAAGATATTCCAGTTTAGTTCCTATGATTGCCTCATAATCACACATAATATTAGCTGCTCTATACCTTTTACATATGTCCCCATAATCATCGACTTGTTATCTCTGTGAGGAGCATATTATCTTTACTATTTTATAATGAGGATACTGGGGAGCAGGGAGGTTAGGACCTGAGATCACACATCTAGTTAGTGGTTCCATCTATCTGATTTCAAGGCTGTGGCTTTTCAGACATTTGTTAAAAATAGAATTCTCACCATTTCACTAAAATATCATCTTTCAAAGACCTTCTGATACTGTAATAATGAATTGATATTCAAAATTAAAATACTTCAGTAAATAATTTCAACTTAAATGTTGAAAATGCAGAAAAATTTCCTAAAACTTCATAAATTTTAATTAACCTACAAAGTAGTCAATAAGTCACTAATGATAATAATTACATAAGCGATGTAAGGTAAACAATTGTTGGCAAATAAAATTAAGGTCAAAAAAATTGTAGCTGCCAAGTTTTATTAAAGAACAAACCCCAGAACGTACAAGATCTCCCAAAATGCTGTTTTGCTATATTCAATTCTAATCAATAGTTTTTATTTGGTTTAGCTATTGTGCTGTTTTAATTAGATGTTTAAATACTACAGAAGAAATCTTCAACATTTGTCTGACCATATTCAAGTAAATACTCTAACAACATTTGATATTTTCCCTGAGGAAGTTATGGGAATGTAGGTGTTTAATACTATCCATGAAAAAAATATGTCTAACTAAAATGTCTGGAACATACATGAGTTCAGGTCTGAGATTAAAATGGTAAAGTAAGAATGGCCCAGGAATTCACAATATTTTCCAATTAGATATGTATAATGTGCTCCTAAAACTTCCTTCCTTAAAATGAGTCTATCAAGGTTAATATTAAGGTTAATAAACCTACAAAATGTTGAACACAGAGTATGGTATTAATGTAAGAGACATTATGTTTTTTATGTTATATGTGTTTCTGACTTAAGTTATTCCTTTTTTTTCTTTTTTTTTTAAGAAGTATGGAACTACATCTAAATCTCTGTTCCATCATTTGGTAGTTACATGCATAAGAACATTTTATTCACTTTAGTTTTCTAACCTATACGAATAGAATAATAACACCAACCCTAATGGTTATTGTAAAGATTAATACTCAGCACTTGACACTTGCTTCATAGAATTGTAGAAGTCCCCTAGACCAGTCTTCAGACCAATGTAGATATTTTTTCCACAGCATGCTTCTAAGGAAAAAAATATTTTAAGAGAAGTTGTCACGTGGAAGGAGAATGTTCTGCATTGTTTGAAAGAACAGAACTAGGAAGTGCAGGAATGGTTTCACGGAAAAGGATTCTACCTCAACCAAATGAAGAAAAATCTGACAACCAAACCTGGCTAACAGTGAATGGGGTTGTTTTGGAAAACAGTGAGTTCCCTATCACAGCATGTATTCAAGTAGAAGCCATCTGGAATTTAGGGCAGGACTGTAGAAGGGGGTTGATTGATTGATTGATTGATTGATTATCTGACAGTGAGAGAGGAAACACAAGCAGGGAGAGTGGGAGAGGGAGAAGCAGGCTTCCCACGGGCAGGGACCCCGATGCGGGGCTCAATCCCAGGACCCTGGGATTATGACCTGAGCCCAAGGCAGACGCTTAATGACTGAGCCACCTAGGTACCCCTAGCTACCCCTAGGAGATTTAAAGTTCTGTCACCAAAAGTGATAGAAGATGACAAAGATGCTCTTGTATTTAGCTTTGGTTTTCTTTTCCTTCCTGAAACTCATGGGCAAACTCACTAAATGAAGACTGAGTCTCTTGATCAAATTTCTGATGAAATAAAGTCCAAACAACTTTGTAAGATAATAATGTAAGCCTTGCTTACTTCTCCACACTTTTATCCTTATAATATCATTCCTCGAACAATCCACTCCTGTCACATGCAACTGTTTAAATTCTTCCAATAAATCACACTATTTGACACCTCTGTGAGGTTAC
>CM053610.1:94214172-94233344 GCA_028646535.1 Procyon lotor | reverse complement strand
CACAGATACTCACTATCTAACTTGGTACATCAAGCCCCATCCCACGTCTCAGCAGATCTGCCCTTTCTAGTCATGGCCACTTAAGTTTTGATGCTGCAGGGCCACCCCCCCACCTCTCCCCCCTCCCCCCCCAAAAAAAAGACAGTGTAAACTTCACTAGATGGGCATCTCCTGACCCATGCATTTTTTGAGGTCTTGGTTCCCTTGGTGGCTGGGGGCAGGTCTCATTTCACAAGCATACAAGCACACATCTTGTTAAAACACACTTCACTGGGCCAGGGACCAAACTCTGCCCACAACAAGCAGAGAGAGCTTCTGAAGACAACTGGACTGAAGGAAGAAGAGGTCAAGACTCAACAGCAGGGCATCAGCATCACACATGGGAGATACTTCCTCAATCCACAGGTTCTGGGGAACAGGGGACATTGTACTGCAGGGTACTGCAGGACCTCTCCTTTGTAAAGTCCTTATCTTCAAAAGCAAGAGACATATCTGATTTTCATAACACACAGAATCAGACACAGAGAGTTAGATAAAATGAGGAGACAGAGGAATATATCCCAAATAGAAGAATGGGATGAAACCACATCAAGAGACCTAAATGAAACAGATATAAGTAATGACAGAGAATTTAAAGTAATGATCATAAATATATTCAATTTTTAATATACCTCAAGCAGTGAACCCTTGACTTCCTAACAGTATTACACAAACCTAGATTTTAATTCTACTCATGCTGCTTCAGGCTTGCTCCTAATCCAACCCTTCATATTCCACCAACCATCATTTCATACCGTTCTCCTCCTCACTATACTTTTGTCACATAGCTAACCATTTTTCAGTTCCTGATGAAGCCTTCAAACATTCAGGAGCCTTGGGATTCTGCCCCTTTATAGTGTGAAATAAGCATCCTCCAACAAACAAAGTATTGAAAAATAGTTTGAATTCATTGAATTCATTGAATTTACAAGAATACGAGGAGATTGATCCCTTGATAATTCATGGCAAAACTTAGAATAATTTTCTCCATCTCTTCATATACATATGCACACTTATACCAACAAACCCCAGGGATTCTGTCTGTAAATTTCTCTTTTCTATTAACTATAACTCTCTTCCAGGTCCTCCTCACCCAGCCTACTCATGATGTGTCCTACTGGTCCTTCTCCCATGCAATGACAGATGAATTATATTCCTTTTTGCTGATGACCTGGCTTTTACAGTGAAAAATAAACCAGGAGACTCTGTGTTTCATCCCCCATCCATTCACAGTTGCTGCCTGATAGCAGCTATGAAACTCAGCTTGAATGAGGGTGAGCTAATAGAAAAGTGCTATAAGACATTAGGAGAGGAAGGATGTTGGTTCCAGTCATGAGGCCTTCTGTGTTTCCTAATTAGCACCACTGGAAGTTAGGCTCCTACCTTTGCCACAGAGATTGAGGGAAAGAGGATTTATTTTTCTTGAGGATTAGAAAGGGATGGCTCACAATGTCTGAACATAATAATCAATAAATGTTGAATCCATGAGTGGCTACATTTACATTAGGGATGGCAATAATACTACCACCTAATATTGCTGAGGTCACTTTGGATATTGCGTCTAAAGAAGTAAGCACAAGGCCTGATTGTTTTGGTACAGCCTTCCCCCTCCCACCCCCTCAATGTGCCACTGTGGTATCTGGATGAATTTGAACTGAAGGTACTTGGGATCCTGAGAAACTTTTGTCCCTCCCTTAACTACTAAGAAGAATATAAACTGGGGTTCTTTCCCAGATTGATTATTAGCAGAGATAAATTTTATCTGAGTGTATTCACCTATCTATATGATAGGGCAAATAGCTGATTACCAAACATGCTCTTCTTATCACCCTGTGAAGTACATTCCTTTCCTGTAAAATCCCAGAACCCTGCCCCTTCTCTTTAGTTCAGAATGGCCATATATACCCCATTTTGCCTGTCTTTGGAATTTCCATGTCTGTGTGGATTCCCCATATGTACACCTATTAAATTTGATTTTCTCCTGTTAATCTGTCTCATGCCAACTTGATTCTTAGTCCAACTAGAAGGACCTTTGAGGGCACGGAATTTCTTACTCCTCAACAGGCCTAAAATACAGAAAGCTCTCAGTAAGTTACATATATTTTAGCAGCAAAACCACCTTAAAAGAATGAAGTTGAAAGATTCCACCCACATTCCTACCTGTTCCCTTTCAAACAATGGATTTAATAGGAATCACATTTCAAATTATCTTGAAAAGATCACTCAATATATTTCATTCACTGAAAAAATAAATAAATAAAATGCATTATTATAGCAAGGGTGTATTAAGGTGAGTGGTGAATGATGGGAATCTAGATACTTCCAGAGGGAAACACAATGGGTATTTTTCAACCAAAGGCCAAAGAGCTTATTTTTAATTGAATTATAGGATTTGTAGCTGAGACTGAGGGCTGAGCTACAGACATGATTTGTCTTCCGATTAGCAAAATGTCTGATTCATTAGCTCATGAAATGTTAATTACTCATTTATTTTAAATTAGTTTAAATATGAGCTCCCCATGGGCTGACAGTTGTCTAAATTCTACAGCAAGCATTAAAATATGCTATGTATACCCTGCAACATTCCCACCACACTGCTTAGTGAAGGCATTTAAAGATTCCTTTTACTAATTACCATTGATCCTAAAGGAATTTTCCTGATGCAGTAGGAAGTGGTGTGGCTGGAACCTTATTTTTGTAAATATGATTAAAGGCAAACTCTCCTATTGAAGCTGTTTCCAGTCCAATCCAATTGACTCTTCACCACTGCCTTATAATGTGGTCCCTGCTAAAGCAGCAGTCAGCATGGTGGTTCTGAGCCCTGGTTCCAATGTCAGTTCTCCCCTTCTTGAGCAATGTGACACAGAGCAAGTACTAGCCTACGCGTGACTCAGTTTCCCCCACCCTAAATAACAGATAATAATGGTACCAACTTCACACAAATATGGGAGTGGTTAACCTGGAATATACCAATTTTCCACAAAGTGTTCACTATTTGCTGCTCAGGGAATTCTAACATTGAGTAGACCCGTTCTCCCACCTCAGTGCACTAAGCAGCAACTGGATGTAGGTTTGTTGAGCAAAAAGTCATCCTCTGGGGGAAAGTCATTCTCATTAAAACGTAATGCTCTGATTCTTCTATCATCTGATGGGCTGCTGTGTTTTTCTTTGTGGTGTTCCTTCATTCCTTCCTCGGCATTGTTTGATTTTGCTTATGTAGGGTGCCTTCCACCCATCTAACCACACGTCTCACCACGCGTCTCAAGAGCCAAGTCTCTGTCCTAAATGTATAATGAATTCTCTCCTGATTACACCAACCCATTGTAAATTCTCTCTCCTATGAACTCTGGTATGTGGCTCATTATTTAAACTGCATTTGTTTCTTAACTATGTCCTGGCTAATGCCAGCATTTGCATTGGTTTATTCTAAAGTTGCAGTATTTTAAGTGCATGTGCCTTGTCTCTCTAGCTGTACTATGAGCTCCCTCAAAAGTGGGATCGAGTAATACAGTTCTTTAAATGTCTAAAATACCTGACACAGAGCTGTGGGGGGGGTCAGAGGGTGGGAGCTTAGGAAGGACAGAGGGGAAAGGAGGTGAAGAAACCAGCTAGAACACAAATGTGAAAACCCCAGCTAGGAAGGAGATGCCTACTTTCTAACTCAGGATTACTGAGTCATAATAAACTTTTATAATAAAGAAAAATGGGGTTAGAAAAAAGAGAAGGAGAGAAAAGATAATTTCTGAGACCAAAATCTGGAATAGATATTCTCTTGTAATGTGCACATAATGGGTGGAGAGCCAATGGTTTTTTTTAAACTAGTCTATTTACACATAAGGCAATAAATAGTTTTATGTAAACTTTTATGTGTGATCATGCCAAACATGTTTTTATGTGGGAGTAGTATTTTTTTTTTTCTCTCTTCTGCATGGTTTTCCCCTCTCATTTTCCTCTCGCCTTTACTTAGATTACAGTATGATAACTAGAATTGCATTTTTCATTTACAATTCTGTGAAATCTTTACAACTGTGGACTTAGTGCTTTCTTCAATCGCCCCCCTTACAGATCAATGTAAAGTGAAACTGTTAATATACATATCTTGGACCCATGTTTCATTTATTCATTCAACCCTATATGGAAGTATACATTGTGATATATAATATAAATTAAAATGTCACATCATGCATATTTTTCTGCATCCTGAATTTCTCTGAGCTGGTAACTCCTCTAACTCCCTCCATTTCAACTTGGTGAGAGCATATGCCAGCCATTTTCCTACCAAGAGGCATTCCTTTGATTTCCATCTTTTTTTTGGGGGGGGGGAGACACTCTCAACAGTGCTGAAGTAAACATTTCTGTCCACCTGACCTCAAATACCAATGCTTTCCCTTTTGTGGAACAGATTTCCATGAATGAGCTTGATGTGTCAAAATATTTTTTTTAAGATTTTATTTATTTACTTGACAGAGAGAGCAGAACACAGGAACTGGGAGTGACAGAAAGAGAGAGAAAAGCAGGCTCCCCACTGAGCAGGGACTGCAATGTGGGGGCTTGATCCCAGGACCTTGGGATCATGACCTGAGCCACCCAGGTGCCCTGGAAAAGATTGTTGAAAATCAATTTAAATAGAGTCTGCCCAATTGTTTTTTCAAATTCTTATAATGCTTTATTTTCCATCAGTAACGTATATGACACTCTTTACTACACAGTCCCTCCATCAGTAGATGTTACATTGTTTTGTTTTGTTTTTTAATCAATTTCCTCTTTCTAGTATCCTCTGCTATTCCTGTGGTCACTCAATTGCCTAATTGTGAGAACAGGAAAGTCTTCCACTGCAATTATATTTCTAGTCAATTTTCGCATTTTTTAAAAAAGATTTTATTTATTTGACAGAGTGCGAGAGTGAGCACAAAGAGGGGGAGCAGGATCATTAGTGGCAGGCTCCCCACTGAGCAGGGAGCCCGATATGGGGCTCCATCCCAGGATCCTGGCATCATGACCTGAGCTGGGTGTAGACACTTAACCTAGAACCACCCAGGCACCCCAATTTTAGCATTTCTTTGTGATTTTTAGCTATTATGTTTATGAGCTGCACATTGATGGTTAATATATTTTCTTAATAAATTGCACTTTTATAATTACACTATGTATGTTTATCCTGTTTAGTGACTTTAAAATTAAATTCCCAATAATTTGATACTGATTTTTCACGCCTACTTTTTTTTTTCTTTTTCCTTTTTTAATATTTTGTTTCCCTTTGCCTGGTATCCCTTTAATTATTTTAATTATTCATTTTAAATGTGTTTCTTAAAAATAGCTTATAGCTATGTTATGCTTTATAAGCTAACATAATGTAAATAAAACCACTGATGTGGAAAGGAAAACAAAATGTGTTTAAAATATTTGTACCCACAGGCACATTGATTCTAAAGGAGAAAGATTTTATAGATAGTTGTTACTTTTGGGTCAGCTCAAAAGGTCTTGTTTATTTTGGAAAATATATGTAGTGTGCAAAGTGAAAAGGGAAGTAGAAGACTGCAAATTAAAAAAAAAGAGAGAGAGAGAGATTTGGGGACCTGACAAGAACTGAACCTGCTTCCCTCCATCTCTCGATATCAAGCTATCAAACTCCTACAGCAGCATTCTGTGTGACCCCACAGAGAGCTGTGTGCAAGATGTCCTCGGGCTCTACGGTAGAGTGGCCAGACCTAGCAAAGAGAAATATGTTAAATTTGAATTTCAGACAATGTATACTCTTTTTTTTTTAAAGATTTATTTACTTTAGAGAGAAAGCGAGCATATGTAGGAGTGGGTGGAGAGAGTCTCAAGCAAACTCTGTGCTGAGCACAGAGCCCGAGGCAGGGCTCAATCTCACAACCCTCAGATCACGACATGAGCCAAAACCAAGAGACAGATACTCAACCCACTGCACTACCCAGGTGCTGCAACAATGAATGCTTTTTTACTGTGTGTTCCATGCAATATTTGGGACATACTTAGACTTAAAAAAAAAAAAAAGGAAAAAAGTATGGCTTATCTGAAATTCAGATTGAAGTGGGTTGAGCAACCCTACTCCAAGGGAATCGCATTACAGGTCTTTCTTTATGGTGGGCTAGGCCAGCATAAGGAGCCTCCAGAGCACTAGCCAGTGAGCAGCACATCCTGGGAAGACCCTGGCACTCAGAGATTTGTAGAGAGCACCTCTTTGGGGCAGGGAAACAATACCCCTTGGCACTGACCCCATGTACTCTTGACTGGTCCCCGGAGCCCCACATCACTGGAGGGACTAGCAACTGGACTGCTTCTTCCATGGCTCTGAAAACTGCAGGAAATCACAACAGGAAGGCTTCCTCCAGGTGTCAGCGAGGCACACCGGCAGCATGCCTGACTCCACACCTGAGGCCAGGCCTCCGAGGAAAAGAAGCCAGATGGAATTCCACCACTGGCACACTGCAACCATACCCTCCGACTATGAGGCTTGAGCCCTAGAAAGCTTAAAAAAAAAAAAAAAAAAAGAGAGAGAACAAACCACCCTCTCAGCACCTGAGAAGGTCAGAATGTGCAGAACATGTATAAAAAAAAACTGAAAATTCACATTTGAAGTAATAATCACATAACAAAATTAAAGTTCAGCACACTGATCTGGTTTGACGTAACTGTTCATAGTTTGGCAATTGAGTGGATGAACCAAAATTGGAGAGGGCAGTGTTGAAACCTGCATGAATGCCTTAGAAGGTAAAATAGGAGAAAAATATCTCAGAGTAGAGACAAAGAACAGAGAGAAAAGGATAATGATGAGGAAAAAGCGTTTTACGTTGAATAATGAAAGCTGCTCAAGGATGGAGAAAAGTCATTAACTCTATCATAAGAAACAGCCATATCCCGAAACTGAAGAAAGCACTAAGATCACAGATGCGAAGATTTCACTGAATTGTAAAGGAAAGACACTTATCTAGGTATCAGGCTATAACCCATGCAAAGGAGTGAGGGGTGACAATGACATTAGATACTTTGTTTGCAGCACCAGAGGCTAGAAGGAGTGGACTGGTGTAGACTGTCTGTGGACTGCTGGGAAAATCAGATTAGAGCTCCCAGAAGATGGCATGTAGATCCCCCACTCCATTTGAGTCTTACCTGCATGGGTTCACAGGCCCCACACCAGGATTTTGACTTGTAGCTGACCAGAATACACCACCCCAAAGTATGCCTCTTTGGCGTACAGATAATTGTGAGCCGATTATTTTAAGAAAAGCAGACGTATCCCAGCAAGTAAGGGAAATTTATATCTTGTAAAGGAAATCTCCATTTGTAAGGGTGTTTCTCTGTACCAGGAAGAGAAGGATGACTCTTAATCACAGAAGACACCACTCAAATCTGCATAACAAAACTTACCCTTGTTTGCTATATTTTTCCTGGCTACCTTCCTATTCCTTGCCTCCCCCGTCCTTAGCTTAAGATATACATGCCTAAGTTCTAAATATACCTTTGAGTTATTCAAGCCTGAATTTCTTCCCTATATCTATGACACCTACATAATAATAATTTTTTTTTTCTTCTTAATCTGTCTTTTGTTCTAGAAACCCAGCAGAGAATCTGGAAGGGCAGAAGGAAAAACGGATTTTTCTCCTCTATATATTCAACCAGGGACTTCCACCTACGTCTGCCTTGGTGCCTGCAGATAAGACACTTATTTCTCTTTGCGCCCTTTGTCTGGACCATTCTCTGGACTTCGGACTCAAACTGGAGACCTATCACGTGCCTGCATGGAAGCTACTCTGTGTGTGACTTCTGTTTAAAATTTAGGAATGGCTCATCCTGTGACACCAACCAGTCCAGCCAGCCTTAGCTATCCTCCACATCATCCAACTACATCCCAATGCTGCCCTGCTCCTCCTCTCCAATATGCATGTGCCACTAGTCACCGATTTTCTATTTTCTGGAAACCAGTGATTCACAGAATACTCCCTCCCCCTAGCTCTTGTTTGGGGATACTATTTCCCCAGAAGCTCTATTATGCTAAATGCTGCTGATTTTCCAAAACCTCTGGTTTGGGAGATGATCAAAAACCTTGCTCCTCAGTGATTTTCCAGTTCATTACGCCCCTGCTCTCCTGTATCCATCGACACTCCTCTGCCCACAGCCATCTGGCCACACTATCCATCTCTCCCACCTGGTCCCTTTCACATGCTGACCTCCTGGTCGCTTCTCCCAAATTAACCGAAAGCATTAGCATCTAGCTCACATTTCCCTCTAATAACTAAATATTTAAACCGAAATGATCATTTCTGTGAAAACATTTTATCCAATGCCTGTAATATTTTTAAGGTTTTCCAAAAGACATAGAACTATCTTAATTGTTTAGCACTCCATAAACTCAACGGGGAGAGCAAATAAGCCACATAGAACCAATACCTTAAGCATTATTGGGAGATGGGGAAATGAAACTTTGGAATTACCTATCAGCAGAGGGGAAAAAAAAACCCTCCAAAGGCATGCTCACTACAGTTCTATGCTGGAAGCATGTGGGTGCTAAGAACAGAAGACTAATAATTCTTGACGAGTAAGAACAGAGGAGAGGAAAAGACTGACATGAGGCATAAGACAAAATTATTCAGAAAGAAAATGTTCAGCAGTAAGTGATAACATAGTGACCATATGTCAGAATGGTAGTTCACAGAACTGACCACAGGAAAGGAACCTCAAAGTATAGAACCTGGCATGGCAGCCGCAAAGACGCACTGCTTCTGAAACACAGTCAGATACACTAAGAAAGGTGTCATCTTTGGAGACGAAACAGCAAAGGAAAGTAGAAAAGAAGGTAAAAATAAGGATCTTGCAGAAATCAACGAGAAATACAATAGTCCACTCAAGAATGAGATTCATCCAACCAGAAATGACTGAAAATATTGACAAAGCAACAAATGCTAACTTCCATCACTATTTCATACTTTCATTCATTGTGGAGTTCAGTTTTAAGTAATTAATTCTAACTGTAAGTTAGTGTAGATTAAGTACATTTTGGAGTTAAAACTTAATAGCGTGTAGTATGGTAAGATTAAGTGCTATAAGATATGGGGCAACATGTTATAGTCAAACTAAATCTTGGTCTAAGGAGCTTTTAGGACCTGTTTCGAGGACCACCGTTCCTCCACGACAGGCTTCATTTTAAGCCAGAAAAAGACAGGCCTAAAGGTACCGGCGTGAAACTATTCCTGGAATTTAGACTCTTCCACTTTTCTGTGTGACGCCTAGCCCCTGAGTTGCTCAAATGCACCAATGAAATGCATAGATTTAGGTAACTGCTATATAAAGAATAAGGAACTCACCTACGTGGGTAGTGACGTATGTGCTTGTTTACTGTATAAAAATGCTGAGAAGGGAAGAGGCAGGGCTTCTCGCCTTAGCACTGTGCTGCGTTGTATGTGCCGGTGAGAGCCCCAGCTAGCTGGAAATAAATCCTCTTGCTGTTGCATCGAGTATGCCTTTTGTGGGTTCTTTTGGGGAGGGTCTTGATCTGGACATAACATCATGAGTACTTTATATAATCTAGCTAAAAGCAGAGCCAAGATGAGATCATAGGTGAAGTCAGGATGTAGGACATATGTGCATGCACACAAGTTATGTGTCTGTTTATACACATGTACATAGTTCCTAGTTCTGTCTGCAAAAAGGTACAAGAAGCACTCCAGTAGAAATGAGTACATCTCATATTCACATCTTGGTCTCTAAAGTCATTTTCCACTAAAAGGAACCAAGGCTTCTCAGAGAGGCTACTTTTCAGGGCTAAGACAGGCTATGTATAAGCATCAAACATCTTGTTATAACAGAAAGAAAAGAAATAATTAAATTACATATATATAAATTATATAAATATAATTTAATATAAAGTCCATAAATGGAAATATACATAAATTGTGTGTATATATGGAGAAAGAACACATTATAAAGCAAATGGTAAAATAGATAAATTTGGACAAGAGGTATAGAGGTGTTCTTTGAGCTAGTCCTATTCATACAAGTCTAAGTTTGAAATTATTTCCAAATAAAATTTTATACATTTAAAAAGAAACAAGTCAGGGTGCCTGGGTAGCTCAATGTGTTAAAGCCTCTGCCTTTGGCTCAGGTCATGATCTCAGGGTCCTGGGATCAAGCCCTGCATTGGGTTCTCTGCTCAGCAGGGAGCCTGTCCGCTTCTCTCCCTGCCTGCCTCTCTGCCTACTTGTGATCTATCAAATAAACAAGATCTTTAAATAAACAAACAAAACAAAGCAAAATAAAATAAAAAGAAATAAGTCTTTTAAAGTTTACCAAGGACCACAACTTCCTACAGGGATGAGGAGTGAATATACTTTTAAAAGCCTCACTAAGATGCAAGCACTCCTATATGAGCTCTGACATTTGCATTGTAAAATATTTGTATATCAACCTTGAAGATTAAGGAAAATAACATCAGATCTTATAGGCTATTTGAGGACTTTGTTGATTGTAAAGAATGTGTAAATGATTATAAGATATACTAAAAATTAAGGCTTTTGAGAATAGCTTCTTCATCAATTTTTTTTTTAAAGATTTTATTTATTTGTTTTGAGAGAGAGAGATAATAAGTAGGCAGAGAGGCAGGAAGAGAGAGAGGGGGAAGCAGGCTCCCTGCTGAGCAGAGGGGATGAGGGCGGGCTCGATCCCAGGACCTTGAGATCATGACCTGAGCAAAAGGCAGAGTCTTTAACTCGCTGAGCCACCCAGGCACCCCAACAATATCTCTTTTGTCATCTATTTTGTTCGGTGTCAACCAGTGACAGCCCAAGTCTATGAAAAGGTAACAGGGATGTAGTTAGAAAATTTCACTAACTTTTCTGACAGAACCTAGATTTGAAAAAGAAAAAAAAAAATTCTCCAATATCTTACTCTGAGAGAGGTACAAAAAATGTCTTTGTGTCTCAAATTCTTTTTTTTAAATCAGTTCAGATAAATCAGAACTCAATTTGTTTATATTTTGAGTGTTATTCCGTCAACTTTCCTTCTAATGGTAAACAGTATTTTATTTTCTTGCAAAATACTAAATCCTTCAAAGATTCTTGATGAAATATTTTAAAACCACTCAGCATACTACGCAGTCTCTGGGTAGCTTTTTCAGAGTTATATATACACAAAAAGTTGCTCATTCCCAGATCTGTATGCCAAAGTGTTCCTTCCCCTCAGAGCTGCAAGTATGCTCTGTCATGTTAAAATAACTGGAATCATGTAATCACTGAGTAAGAGATTTCCCTTGACAGTAATTTTACTTTATGATTAATCAACTTTTGTATATTGCAGTGATTCTAATTAGAATGGACAGGCACAGTGTCACGTATACACATGGATCAAATATAAGGACTCCTTTTTTTATTCTCCTGAGTTGTTCTTTACAACTGCTTTGATGTCATTTGTGGTTCCTCTTATCTGATGTATTTGAACTTCAAGATAACATTGACTTACTTGGGTCAGTACATCTAGTAATAAATCACTTTGGAGACACCGTAATTCTAAGGAATCTTGAAGCAATGAAAGATTTCTGCAGGGTAAGAATCTTACAGTACTTTTCCTTTCTATTAAAGTGATATCACATGCTGTTTATCCCCTACAATTTAAAAGACAAATCTCGAAGAGCACAGAAATTGCTTCCCTATCCAAACCCCTCTTGCAACCATCTCCTAGTTCCCAGGGTTTTAAATGGGTCGTGGCCGAGGATTCAGCTGCTAGTTCAGATATTTAATAATTAAACAACTACATGTAGCTTCTAAATAATTTTTTTACAAAAAGAAATAACTTTGTGAGACTCGACTCAAATACTAGGGGCTAGAACGAAGCATGTTCCTAGTAACCTAAAAGCCTTCTGAGCTATTCTAAGCGCTAATCGCCTTAGAAGAAAAAAAAAAAAACAATTAGATGTCATTGCCAGACGTCATTTTAAAAAAGACATTTGAGAAAGGTATAGGTTTTGAGACTAAGGTGTGCTCGCTGACTTTCAGTAATAAAACTTATCTTCTAGACTCGCATTAAAAAGTACTTTAAAACCAGCTTGTATAATCAAAGATAGAAGTGTGGTGTTGCCCAGAGCTTGTCTTTAGACATATGTGTTTCTAAGCCACTCCAGGAAGACAATTTTCTATCCCAACATTTCTCAAACTAGTTTTACTGAAACATCTATTGTATCGAACAAAAATCTCAATACAAACTTCAGCAACAAGTAAATATTATACCATTTTAACACAGGCCTACAGTACCATACAGGTAATTGCCTTATAGGAGAATCCCAATTTGCTTAATATCCTTTTGACCATTAAAGACTCAGAGAATTACTTCTGAAGATAAAGAGAAACCTGTTTAATTCTCTTTAAATAAGGACAAGCTTACATACTTATGGAAAGACATCTCTGATACAACTTCAATGTTACATGACCCCCTGCACTCCTACTTAACACCATATTTGGTTAAATTAACATCCTATAAATAGAAGTGTTCAGGTTTAATGATCCCAAAGTCTTCAATAAAAGTTTGTTCTAATGTGGAATCCCTGAGAATGAAATCTTGCCTTACCGTGAATTCCCTCACAATAAAAATCACCCCTTCTTGTTGTGATTTCTCTATGTACACACATCAAAACAGGGCCCAGTCTTACAGATCCTTTTACCTCCACCTTTGTCAGTCGAGGAGGCTATAAAAATGGAAGTCTCAGACCGCCAACAACACGGACCCAAACTGACCAGCTCCTGTGATCTGAAATCTATTACTACATTTTGAGGACTAATGGACACAGATTAACCTTGATCCCCGAGACATTATGGCTCACTGCAATAGAGACAGGTGGAGTGATTGCCAAAGTCTAGTTCTAGTCTATTTATGTTTGGGAACTGAGGAAATGACTATTGGGTGGGCCTGTGTAAGGACAAGTGGCTCAAGGTGACAGGAGAGAGATTCCTGGGCAGTGGCCAAGGGCCTGACCATTTGGTTAGGTCATGAAAGGAAAGAAAGTAAAAGATCGGAGACAAAGATGCCCGGGGTAGAGACCTATGAATTGGTATATGTGAGTGAGCAACAAATGTGAAGATTTTTATAACTGACGTTAATGCCCTTCAGAAAACAGCCACTATGGAGGAAGCACTAAACAATCAAATGATAGTGGCCGGGGGCGGGGGGGGGGGGGGGGGGGGGGGGGGGGGGGGGGGGGGGGGGGGGGGGGGGGGGGGGGGGGGGGGGGGGGGGGGCGTGTACTAAGGCAGGTTGGATGATGCTAGGGCACCGAGGAGTCAGGGGACCTCTGACATTAGGCTCCGGCTTGAGCACAACTTGACAACCTTGCCGAGCATTCCTCAGACTGCGCAGCAGTCAACAATGCTCCCACCCAACCTTACTTCACTCTCCTTCTCTCAGGGTCAGACTTACATTATGGTCTAAATGTTCTCCGGGCCTTCTCGGGCACTTGTTAGGATTTCTCCAGCAGCTGCTTCAGCTAATAAAATGTTTGCATGTTTAATCCTGTCTTAGCATCAGCTCTTAGAGGATCTGTTTTATCATAGTTACCCTTTTCCTTTGTGCTTCTCATCTCAATAAAAAAATAAACCTCTAGTCTCTCCTACAATTAAATGATTTTCTTTTATTATGCATGTTGATTTCCTCTGGACCCCCTGCAAGTCTAACAACCCAGCTCAATTTCATCAAGTTTGGTTAGGCTCCCTCCCAGCTTCCAGGGGAAAACCAACCCCAGTGACAAGTCTGCACCACAGCTGGATATCATTTTTACCCCTCGTGGAAAAAAAATGATATGAAACTTTAACCAAAGATTTCTATTCATGCATGAGATTTTCAGTTGTTATTGTGTTGTTCTTATTCTTTTTCCTCTTCATCTTTTCCTTCCCCTTCATATTTTTAACTTGCAAATTCCTGCCTCCATCTTTAAGCTATGCCTTCTGAGTGAAAACAGTTGTGTCAGAAACATTAAGTCAGAATTTTTGAGCAGCATACCTAGTCCTGCTATTTAAAAAAAAAAAAAAAAAAGCAATGTGGCAAAAAAACAAGATAGGAAGAAAAAATCGTTTTCGCAGTCCTAGCTAGCCCCCAATACCATTCTCTTAACTATGGAGCTTTCTCATTGCCTTTTTTTTTATTAACTTTTTAATTAATTTTTATTAACATATAATGTATTATTTGCCCCGGGGTACATGTCTGTGAATCATTAGGCTTACACATTTCACAGCACTTAACAGCACATACCCTCCCCAATGTCCACAACCCAGCCACCCTATCCCTATCCCACTCCCACCTCCCAGCCACCCTCAGTTCGTTTCATTATTGCCTTTTTTTTTTAAACAATGTCATGTTTGTTGACGTTTGAGAAAGGATACAGCCTTAAGGTAGAAAGTCAAAGTTTGAAAGAAAAGCTGAATTAAAGTTACTACATTTATTTCTGATACTTAAAGTATTCTGTTATCTCTGAACTTTCAAATGATCCTTAGCAGGGAAAGACAAACCTCAAGCAAGCATACTTATCAGTGCAAAGGAAGAAAATTTCATCAAAGCTGGTAAAACCGCTGTACTCACCCCCTCTCTTCAAAGTTATCTACTACCAGGGAGAGAGAGAACTGTGGCGGTAACATAGAGCACATACACTGCTGAGGAGGAAACTCAGAGAGTCCTGTGACAATTTTTCCACTGAGAAAGACGGCAAAACCAAAACTCCATTCACCCAGCTTCTCTGTGAAATGTACTGGGCTGACTTGCTTCCTGCTAATAGTGGGCTTGTTCTCATTAATGATGACAATTAATTATGGGTAACATATGTTAACTACGAATCTGAAAGACCACTCGGCCTTTCATTTATTAAAAAGCTGTTCTCCTAGAAGCTAAATTCCCTACAATGTTCTGACTATAAAAGAAAAAAAAAAGTTTGGGAGAATAAAAATGTAATAGAGAAGCTAGCTGGAACCCAACTATCTTGTATACAGTAGTCCTATATAATCATACAAGTATACTGCTTACAGTAGTCTTATATTACTTTGAAATGATGTTGTAGAGGCATGTTTAATCTATGATCCAGCCAAGTTTACCTAACAATAACTTGTATTAAGGTACACTCCAGCCATATTCTTAAAACATCAAATTATTTGGTTCTATTTGCTATTTTCTGAGAATGCTAAAACAATGTATTTTTGAAATTAGGCTAAATTCTTTTTTGTGTGTGTGCATATTTAGATATGGAAGGAGCGGCTTCGGTAGAGAAGACAGATACAAATCTCCCCACTTCTAAAGGAAGCTTTCAGTTCAATGATAACTATATTGTTTATCTCAGATTATAATAGACCATACAATGAGTCAACTACTATTTCACTAGGAGGTGAAGATGAAAAATAGATGTTTTCTTTAATCACATTATACGCACTTACTCAATTTGGGGGTTGGCTGCCATTTTGCTAATGCCATTGGTAAAGGTGTTTCATTTCTATGTGCCTGTGTCTGCAGGCAAAAAAGCTATTCCTTTGCAAATGCCCTAAATGGTAGTATTTTCTCTTTGGAAGAGTTTAAGCCTATCAGAAATCTAGTTTGATCTGCCAGGAATGCTCTAAATGTTTCCCTGACAGATGCTTACTTTTTTTTTTTTTTTTTAAAGATTTTATTTATTTATTTGTTTGTTTGTTTGTTTACTTGAGAGTGAGCAAGCAAGCACACACAAGGCGGGGGAGGGAGAGGGAGAAGCAAACTCCCCACTAAGCAGGGAGCCTAACACAGGGCTTGATCCTAGGACCTTGGGATGGTGACCTGAGCCGGAGGCAGATGTTTAACCAACTGAGCCACCCAGGCGCCCCTAATAGATGCTTTCTATTCCTCAGCTTCCCACAGAAGATTCCCGTGAAGAGATTTTAACACCTCACACATACACACCATGCTATCCATGTAATACATGATTCAAAAGCCACATATGACTTTGGAATATTCATACAGAATCATACATGTGTAACCGAATGCTGAGTGACACTTTATAGAAATTGGCTGGTGAGATCCAAAGATAGTAACAAAGAGGCTCTAAGTATACTCTGTTCTAAAAGAAGCTGTGAGCATTTTGGGTCAGACATCTCTTAGATTTCCTAAAGGTTAGCAGAACCTACTTTGCTAAACCTAGCCACCTCCACTCTCCTTTCTAGTCTCTATAAAGACATCTGGGGAGAGTAAGGGTAAGAATGACAACAATGTTGAGTATGGGGCTTAGAAGATTTTGTTTTTCCCCTCCTTAGGAATATTTCCCTAAGTGAGGGGAGTTCCCAGAGAACCACCAGACAGACTGAGAACAGCTGGAGGAGGGAAAAACAGGAGAGCTTTGATATTCTTGGTCTTGGGAAGCAGCAGAGCTGTTTATGCTTCTTGATCTGCCATCGCGTTATGGACTCAATGTTTGTGTCCCTGAAATTCATAGGTTGAAGACTGATGGTAATTTGGAAGTGGGGCCTTTGGGTGATAATTAGGTTTCCATGAGGGCATGAGGGTAGGGCCCTCATAATGAGATTAGTGTCCTTCTAAGAAGAGGACAAGATCAGAGCTCTCTTCCTCTCTCTCCCCTTTGCTCCTCCCTGGCTCCCCTCTCTGCCATTTCAGAACATAGCAAGAAGGTGGAGGGCTGCAAGCCATGAAGAGAGCCCTCACCACGGACTGAATTAGCTAGCACCTTGATTTTGGACTTCCCAGCCTCTAACACTCTAAGAAATAAGTTCTTTTTGTTTAAGTCACACAGTAAATAGTATTTATTTTTTTAATGCAGCCTGAGCTGATTAAGACACATGGCAAGGGCACATTTATATCCAGGGCCATGGACCTAAGGAACTTAGGCTTGATTCAACTAGTTATTAACTCCCCCAAGAGTTTTACCTGCCAGGCAGAGAGACCTCAAAAAAACAGAACAAAACAAAACAAAACAAGACTAACAAACAAAAACCAAAAAAACACCTGTGTAGTATATAGTCAAGGGGTGGAGCTGAAGTTAGGTCTTATAGTTGAAAAGACTGTACACATGACAGAGCAGGGGTATCTATATTTGGTCCAAAAGTAGATGAAGCAGAAAAAGACACAGGTAGCTATCAAAGATAAATAAGACTGGAGAGACAGTGTTGCCCCAGAAAAAGAGAAATGGAAAGAATAGTTATCTTGGTTCTTGATGCTGTATATCCCAACATTCTTAAACAAAAATCAACCAGGCATCCAAGAAAGAATAAGCATTTAGGTACCTGCCACACAGAAGCTGTCAAAGAATGGCCAGTGTTAGAGGAAGAAGGAGAAAAACAAAAGAAGACTGAATCAGAGCAAGTCAAATAGGAAATAAAGCCCTTTCTCTATTCAGGTGCCACTAATCAGAAAGGAGCCAGTGACCATAAAGAGGGTAAAGAAAGATCTTGTTACATCATGAATTGGTCATTCGCTGAGTTGTGAAATTCTTCCAAGTTGACATTTTTCATTATAATTGTGTTGGAGGTTCCTAAGACCACCTTCAGGCTTAATTCACTAGAAAGAGTCACAGAGGGATGCCTTTTATTAGTGAGAATGTGTAAAGTATTGCCAATCAGAGCCACTCACTGAGACTCGAGTCCAGTCATGGATTGGAGGTCTGTCATATGGACATACTCTCTCATGACTGGCTTTAGCTATGCAATCTTCAGCAACCCAGAGATCATACAAATACAGCAAGGTCCAGGAACTTAGCATACAAAAACACTCTTGTCAGGCAAGATATTACAAGGCTCAGATGTTATGCACCATTAACTACCCAAAAGCTAGCCCTTGGAATGTGCAGAATTTGAATGACACACACCTGCTGAGTTGATCCTTTACAGCAAAATATAACAAAATATCACATTTAATATCATACCTACCTTATCACCAAAATTGCTGAGTATTAGGAAACTGTAGCTCTTATTGATATTTTCCAATATTTCAATTTTTTCCATGAAAGCTCAAATTTTTCATTGTCACTAATAATATTCATTGTTATCATTGAAATGATAGGCTCAGTTCCCACGCTTTTGAAAGAATGTCTCTCAAATGCCCAAGTATAAATAATCAAAGTTTGTCTATTAGTTATTCCTCAAGGACAGAAAATGGTATTCCATGAAAAAAGTGGCTAATTTGCCACAATCACTTTTTCTCTATAGAGCATCATACCTCGGTTTGAATTAGAAGTACTTTATGCATACTTTTCATTTTATCACATAAAAGTTTAATAAGATATGTATCCCAGGGTTGAGCTTTAGTAAAATTCATTAGTTTCACTGCCTTATGTTCTTAAGTGAAACTGGCTTTTCTTTTTCCCCATAAGTTTGCAGCAGTAAAGAACATAATCACTAACGGTAGTGCTGGTGCCAGTGCCTCTGCTCATGCTAAGGCACCAGCAGTTTTACCCACCACTGATTTTGCATAATTAGTGCAATGTTAACAGAACAAATAAATAAATAAATAGGTGTGTGTGTGTGTGTGTGTGTCTGTGTCTGTGTATGTGTGTGTGTGTGTATGATATTATGAAAATGGTTTAGACCTCATAGACCTTCTAAAATTGTCTCAGAGACTCCAGGATTCAGTAGTTCACATATTAAGAACTACTGCTTAAGACTTAAACAATAGTTCATTTTTTTCCTACCTGATAAGTTGTGTTACAGCCTTAGCAACTCCTAGTTGAAGACATGCTTTCAATAGAACTTTCTTTAAAACCCAGAGAAGAATTAAAAAAAAATTTTTTTTTATTATGTTGAGTTAGCCACCATAGAGCACATCATTAGTTTTTGGTATAGTGTTCAATGATTCATTAGTTGTGTATAACACCCAGTGCTCATCACAACATGTGCCCTTTTGATTCCACTAGAAGAAGTTTACATATTTCAAAGCATAGAGCCAACTGGCATGGAAGGTTTCTGCAAGTCAAAGCTATAGGATATAAAATAATGGAAAAAAAAGTCTCTTTTGGGCCAAAATAATTTTAATGCCCGAATGGCACAAATGAGGATGTAAGAAATTAAGGTAAAGTGTCACCACTATAATAAATATGAAAAAAAAAAAGTGACTGTCATTTTCAGCATTATCAAATGTTATATTTTCTGAAATTTATAATGTAAACTAGTATA
>CM053610.1:94189159-94213672 GCA_028646535.1 Procyon lotor | reverse complement strand
CTGGGAGAGTTCCAGCAACTCCTCTGCTGCTTTTCAGGGTTCTAGGCCTGTTTCCTTTATCTACTAGTTGCCTTCTAAACCATGGCTTTTTTTTTTTTTTTCCTGTGCCCCAGGGCAGACAAATCTCTCTTACTACTCTCTCCACTGTAGTGTTAGATGTGGGGATTCCCCTTGTTCTTCTTCAGAAGGAATTGTCCTAAAAATAGGTATAGATTTGGTGTATTCATGGAGGAGGTGAGTTTACGGTCTTCTTATGTTGCTGTCTTGGGGCAAAACTGGATCATGTCTTTTTTCTCTGCCTCAAGTAGCTCTTGGGAAAGACGACACTGTACTTACTTTCCTTATGTGTAAAATACAGATATTTCCCCCTTCTCAGAGCTGTTATGAGAAAATACATGTAAATTCCTTAATAAAACACCAACACATGGTAATTGCTCAGTAAATGTTAAGTATTATTACTGTTATTATTATCATCCCCTGAGGAACTTGGATTGTTAACTCATAGAAGTGGGTGGGTTACTATTCATATGATTAATCAAATAAAATAAGTCATAATCCTGCCATAATTTTAAGGCACAGGAAGCCTATTCAAATCGGAGAGGTTGATTGAGCCACTGAAGTAAAATTCCAGTGAAATTTTATAATTTATAATGTAGTTTGAAAGGAATCTTGACTCAAATTCTGCAATGCGGAGGGAGGAGGACAAAGGAGTATAAAGATATCCTGATGGTGCTTATAATTCTATACATTGTCTACTTATTTACCTCTCAAAAGCCTCTTTGCTAAAGTGTCATTATGTATGCAAATAAGAGAAACTGTGCCATGAAAAAAAATTCTCATTCTGCTCATAGTCCTAAGTACTTTGAATAAATGAATCATTTGAAGTATTCACAAAGGCCTACTTAAAAGAAAAAAATATATAAAAACAATATAAATAAAAAAAGTTACATACTTAGTAATTAAAGTCTTTTTTAATACTCCTCTTGACTGAAATCAAAGCATTACTCAGAAATGATAAAGAGGCATTATTCTGAGTTAAATTTTTGAAATGCAAAATTGTATTTTCTGTTTTTTCTCATCATTTTGTGTGAAAAGATAATACTATTGAATTAATGCATTGCTTGTGTCTAAATACATGTCTGAAACAAGGCCTTTTCTCAGTTTATATCCCATTGAGAGAATTGCAGCCTCATTTTCTCTTTTCATATTATTTAATATTTGGCTGCAGCCACTCTTTGGCAGTAGGTAGGGTATTCAATAATTCTTCTGTGTTGCATAAACATTTTTACTTCAAAGAGATTGCCTGTCTGTATCCCACTGGAATTATTTCAAGCCAGATGTCTAATTCTGTCCAACATCTTTAATGTTTTCAAAATCATCTTGGGTGTTGTTAATGGAGTATCATTAGGTACAATTTGAAACTTTTTAATGGGCGGTACATGCATTCAGACCATTTGTGCAACATGTGCTCTTGCTTCTGAAGTCTTTGGGGGATTTTCTTTTATATACCATTCTCCTAACATCTTATTTTCTTCTCCAGTTGACTTAGTTACATAATCCTAGTAAATATTCTCTTTTAATTTGACAAATATTTATTAAAACTGTAATAGTATCCAAACATTGTACAAATCATGGGAATGAGATGTGAAGCCTGCATCACAGAAGCTATGGTCCAGTTAGGAGGGAAAGGGAAATTTAGAAACAAATTCTAATACAGAAGAGGCCAGGTACAATGTGCCATGAAATCCCAGATCTGGGACCTCTTAATGTTGTTTGATGAGAGAAAGAGTATTTTGATCAAGGCCTCAATTTCCCAGAAGCATAAGGAAAATAACCCCCCAGAAGAGGTGTACTTAAGCAAAGATATATGTGCATATGGTTTGTTCCAAGAACAGAAAGTAATTGTACATCAACCAAAGGAAGTTTCGGATAGAACAACATGTAATATGATGATATAGCTAGCTGGGTTATCCTACAGAATGAGGAAACGATTAAAATCTTAAAACTGGGTGGAGCATGGTCAGATTTATATTTAACAAAAACAAATCTCAAGGTAACATGTTGCACAGATGATGTGGGAGATAAAGTTAAGTAGCCCTAATAGTTAGGAAGTACTTGAGTCACTACCCATGAAAGATTGAACCAGTACTAGAAATGGAGAAAAGAAAAATAATTCAGGAATATTCAGAAGCATTTCAGTTTGACAACTAACACCTAAGAAGACTCAATGAATGCCTCTCGAATGAAAGAACAAAAAATTAATGCATTAAAATTCATTTCACATATAAAATTGTCACAACAGTAAAAATGATGGGATCATTTCATGCTTGTATACGTGCATTTTTTTTTCACTTTTTTCCTCTTTATTGAAAGCAGGGATATTTCAAACCACACACAAAGTATTCGTATTTCTAGGTTTGTGACAGATTGATGTGTTTTCTGTTTTAGAATGTCCATAGTCAGGGAAATGTCCCTCCAGATACCTCAGGACCATGCTGTTTGGCCCGATCACCTAGTGGGCACGGGTTTTAAGTCTTCCCTTTCACTGATGAGCCCAAACATTCCAACTCAGTGCAGTTGCGAGAACATGTTTCCATTCTAGGTTCAGGTCATAATATAGGAACAAGAAATTGAGCTGCTCCACTCCATAGCTGCCCCATATTATCAAACAAGAATGTATCAAGAAACTGGATTAAACCAGAACTTCTAGTAATTCTTAGGAGTGTGTATTCAAGAGTGAGCACTGACTCACTCTATCACCAATCACCTGCACATTGCTCTCTTTTTACTGTTCTCCACAGCTCTTATACTTTTCAATTTCAGGAAATTTAACTTCAATACTTTATCTAACTTACCTGCCATTTCCTACTTATCTCAATGATATCCTTTATAGAATTTCTTTTCCGGTTCAAGACAGATCCAGGAACTCTTTTCCATTTAGTTGATATATTTCAGTCTCCTTTAATCTGGAACAGTTATTCTTAGTCTTTATTTTTCATAACATGGATGTATTTCAAGAATAAAGGCAGTATTTTAGAGAGTGGCTATCATTTAAATTGGTCTTTAAGGTGTCACATTACAAAATATATGCTATACATTTATACTTTACTTCATTAAGGGATTAGTATAGATAGGGCAAACAGTATACTTTGCAAAACCAGTATAGTTTGCATGCATTAATATAATTTTACTATATAAATTTTATATTAATTCTAAGACTGGGTCAATATCCTGTCCTCATCGAACCTGATCTTCCTCCAGGAGGCTAACTTTAAATGAATAATTTTTCTTGCATTAGTTTTCACTAAGATAACTATAAAACCATAATTTTATACATTATTTCTTTCATATTAGTTGACATTTCATCATAAGAAAGCTTTCCCTCACCTCCTCTGTCTGCCGGCCTACATTTATCGTATCTATCAATCTGAATATCTCTCAGTGTAGATTCATGGATTCCTATTATGTCTTGCATAGATATTCATATCTGTTAACTCTTCATTGAAAATCATAACTTTTAGCAATAAAAAAGTATCCTTTAACCTCACTGAATGTTTTCTTTTTTCTTTTCCTACCTGGTTTCTTTCAGTTACCCGGCTTATTTTTAACGTTCTCTTAATTCTTTTAGCCTTTTGAATCAATTGACTTCAAAGGTGCCATATATATAGTTAGGTTTTTCTAACCGTTTAAAAATTATTTTCTTTAGTGATTTGAGTTCATTCATAATTACTGATATAACTGCTATGCTTTGTCTCAACTCTGCCCTATCACTTTACATCATACTTACTGTGCATATTATATTTAATGTTTCCTCTCACCATTATGTGTTTGCTTGGGTATTTAGGAAAGTTTGTACATCTTTTTTTTTTTTAAGGTTTATTTATCTATTTGAGTGGGGGGCAGGAGAAGACAGAGAGGAAAAGAAAGAGAATCTTCAGCAGACTTTCTGCTGAGCACAAAGCCAAAAGCAGAGTTTAATCTTCGAACCCTGAGATCCTGAGTCAAAATCAAAAGTCACACACTTAACTGACTGAGCCACACAGGCACCCCTGAAAATTGTACATTTTATTTACTTATTTGACAGAGAGAAAGAGAGAGATCACAAGTAGGCAGAGAGATAGGCGGGGGTCAGGGGATGGGGAAACAGGCTCACTGTAGAGCAGAGAGCCTGATGCGGGGCTCGATCCCAGGACCCTGAGATCATGACCCAGGCCCAAGGTAGAGGCTTTAACCCATGAGCTACCCAGGTGCCCCAAAAATTGTACATTTTAAAATAGTAATTACTGTTGTAATCATATGCTTAGTAGTTCCCTTGATATCCCATTCTAATTTAATCTTTTTTTCTATATGCATTGCCAATTTTAAATGGCATTCTTTGGGCACCGGGAGTTGCTCAACCAATTAAGAGTCCTAGTCTTGACTTTGGCTCAAGTCATAAATCACAGTCGTGAGATCAAGCCCTACTTCTAGCTTCATGCTCAGTGGAGAGTCTGCTTGAGATTCTCGCCCTCTCTCTCTCTCTCTCTTAAAATACATACATAAATGGCATTCTTTGATATTCAGCCATTACTTATATAACAATAATGTTCCTATTTCTACTTTATCTTTTTCCTCCCGTTTCTTAGTTGCATTCTCCGTACCTTTCAGAAATGTTTATATATTATCCTTCTACCATGTCCTCGCTCCTTTTTTAGTCCTAGATCTAAAATTAAATATGTTACATATTTACTGTTGTTGAGTTTTTCCAGGGTGGAGCTCATCCTCTAACAGACTTCTTCAGAGGGATTTCATACTTTTGATACTGGAAGAACAGGTCAGCTAGAGGTAATGTCGTTGGCTCACATTATATTTTCTTGAGTTTTTTTGAAAATCATTCTCCACTACCACCACGCCATAGCTGATGTGCTCTTGAAATTTTGGGTGCCCACCTTGCTTTCTTACTCTTACAAATAATTTGGTCATTTTACCTGCAGGCACAAAGTATTTGCCTTTAAAGCCTGTAATTTTATCTTAGTATGTCATGAGTGATTACTCCGACCCAAGTTTTTCCAGGTGCACAATGAGTTCTTTTAATATGTTCATATACACATTTGATTTTTGTTTGAAGATTTTTAAACTGTTGTCATGTAAGTTCCATTGTTTTGTTATTCTCTTAATGGATTTCAGTTACATTGTCTTTGCATGGCTTCCATTGTAACCACTTCTTTCCTGGCATTCATTTATTTGCTGTTGTGTTATTTTTCAATTGTGTTATGTTTCTTTCAATAGGCCTCAATAAAGACAGTTATCCTTCATTTCTGATAACTTAAAAAAATTATTTTTCAATTTCTTTCCTGAATTCCATTAACTCTCATTGAACATACATTCTTTTGGGTTTGTATATTTTTGTTCTTAATTCTTGAATTCGGAGTCTATTTTTTTAATGTACCTAACTGGTTGTAGAAGACTACTTAATTTATTTAAGAGTGTTTTGTTCTCCTTTTGGCTGAAACCTAGGAAACTTTCTAACAGTTGAAGTGCCTTCTGTTTTCTTTTTTCGATAGTTTGATAAGGAATTGCTCTTATTTTGTTTTTCTATTTTGAGGCATTTGTGGACAGGGTTCTTAAGAGTGTTTTCTTCTGCCAATATAGTGACATGTAGCTTCACTAATGGTTGTCATTGATGATGGAGAAGGATAGATTGGCTTATTTTGTGACTCTGTGTTGTTTCTGGAGGACCTATGGTTTTCCCTCTTCCTTCTATTTTTTACCCCCATTACTACCAGGTAGAGACATTTTACATCTTCTTTCCCAGTAGTAACGCTCCAGCCACTGTTAGGACTTATAAGTCTCTAATTTCTGTTCAGTGTTTTGGCATTTAAGGTTGGACTTTCTCTTTCTGGGATTGATTTTTTTTTTTTCTTTCCTGAGCTTTGCCTGTTCTCATTTTCTTTTTTCTCTTCACTACCTATTCTCTATTTAAACTCTATCTTCTTGGCAATAATCTCTGCATTCATAAACTTGTAGTCTTGAAGGGAGTTCCAGCAGTAACTGTTGGAATTTTGTGTTTATTTCCCGACTCACAAGTCACTTGAAATTCATAGTATTCTCATAGTATCAGTATTGATACTGATGACATTATTTCATTTGTGATTGTCTCCACATGCATATATTTATTTTTTTTACATTTGAAAGAGTAATGCATACTGAATTTTCATTCTGCTTTTTAACTTGGCCTTATGTCATATCAATTATCCCATGTTTCCATAGACTTTTTATTGCCTTTTCAATTTTAAACTTTTTAAATATAATTTTCTATTTATGTAAGTAATACTAATTTAGAAGTCTTACAAAGTACAAACTATAACAATGAAATGGGAAAAGTAATTCCGTCTCCCAGAGGCAAACACTGATAATATTAAAATTTTTCTCTTCCAGGATGTTTTTCTAAAAATACTGACAGAGATGATACTGCACCTATAATTTGGCATCCTGCTTTTTTTCCACTTTACAGTGTTTCATAATCATTTTCTACATAATTTAAATTATCCATAAACATAATTTTCAATGTCTTCTTAGTGTTCTACCATATGGACATTCTCCTAACGTCGATTACAATTTTCATTATTAACAAAAATTCTACATGAACATTTTTGTGCATAAATTTGCATCCATATTTCAGATTATTTTTTTAGGTTCTATTCCTAGAAGGGAAGTATAAAACCACAGCATCATCTTTACTGAATACTAAATTTTGATTCATTTTCAGTTACTCGGAAGCATGACTTTAAGTGTTCTCTTTTAAAGGTGGGGATAGAAGGTATAATACTTTGATAGTTTGTACATAACTGGAATTGCTGCTTCTTGCCTTCATGTATGCTCACACTTGACAAGCTGTTATTGGTCCATAATTTTATTTCCATACTCTATAGATATTAATCTATTAGATTCTGTTATTTAATAGTGCAGAGACTCTTAGAACAGATTGTTTTACTCGATGGTAGATTGTGTATTTTTCCTGACTGGATTTTTATCTATTAATCACTCACAAATATCTATTATCTCTAGTCCAAAGGGCTCTTTTGAGCACTAGGGACTTAGACGCAATAGTTAATTTACTCTTTCCACTCTGATGTCTCAGAGCATCATAATTTTAACATGGATCCCAAACTTAACCAAGATTCCAGCACACATACTTGACCATCCATCCAGCAGCTTCAGACAAAAACCTGGAACCTCAGTTTCCCTTATATCCCACATCCAGTATCTCAATATATGTATAAACTGTCCCTTCAAAGTATACTCTAAATAAGTTTACCTCATTCCTTCCCCACTGCTAACATGCTGGTCTGTTGTATCTTACCTAGAATACTTCAGTAACTTCCTTAAAAATCTTAGACATTCCCATGTGTTCCATTCTTCCACAGAGGCTTAACTGATCTTTTGTTAAAAATTTAGTCTCATTTTTGTCAATCATGATACTAAAAATCTTTCAGTGCCTTCCAGTAGTAATGACAAGAGTACTGGTAGTTAAATTCCAAGTCCTCACCCTGGCTAAGAGAGTCCTAGATGATCTGCTTCTGTTGTCTCTTGCTTAATGTAGTCAACATTCAGGGTCGTCTTTCAGACTAAAATGGCTTGTTCTAGTCTTAGGATCTGGTCTACAGCTATTTCTTTCCGGAATGTTCCTCACTATTCCTGTCCCTGACTTTTTTCTGCTTATTGCTCTTGCCTTGATTTAAGAGCTGTCTTCTCAGAGGAGTCTCCCCTGACCACCCAACTTTAAGTGACCTCTGGTTACTTTGTCCTGCATCACATCACTCGTATTGTCCTCATTGTAGCACTTATTAATATTTACGATTTCCTTTTTTTAAAAAATCTTTTCATTTATTTTCTGTCCCTCTTACCATAAAACCAAACATTTCCATATTCTTTACCTCTGTATTCCCAGAATCCAGAACAGTATTCTATAAATAAATTTAAATACAGGAATCCATCCTTTCTTTATATTGCAATGTTATTTATGTTGACAGAATTTATCTACATAGGTTCTCTGACCTCCACATTTCTTAGCTGTTCCATCAACATTTCATCTCCTTGACTTTTTCCTCTTCCTCCTCAGGGACAATTTTGTCTTCTCAAAAGTCCTTTGTCTAAAATGTCAATTTTATTCTTTTCTACCTCTTACACAGATAGTAATTTTTAAATTCCATTTTAGACTCCCTTCATCCTAATATTTCCTTTTCTCATCCCTTTTCTTGTTCGTTTAATTTCAGCTTGCACTCTCAGTATTTATTTCTATCCCTGTTTAATCCAAAGTACTTTATTTTTCATCTGACCACCAAAGGGACATTATTTTAAATCTTTAGAATAAGCTTAGTTTGTTTTAGAATATTTTTGTAATCCTTGTGATGTATATGATTGTTTACCCATTCTGAAATTAAGGATAGATTTAGTTAATGCTTTGCTATCTGAGAGTTTATTAGTTGGATAGCAGATTAACGTGGGTAACTCCTTGCCCAGTTCTTGCTCATAAGCTTCCTCTAGTATAGATGAGCTGAGCTCTGAACTAATGAAGATGAAAAGCTTAATTTCCCAGTACGTCCAGCTTTGCTCCCACAGCTCTTTCCACTTTCATCTGCAGTACCTGATTGTGAGGATTACTCTTCCCAACATGCACAGTATCATTGACCCTATCCCCTTTCTCCACTGACTGCCCACTCATTTGTTTTATGTATATTAAAATGTAATTAGCCAGAGTACAAGTTTCTAACTTTGTCTATCTCAAAGAGTAGCATACACTCCTCATATGATGTCTGGTCATATTTCTGGCTTGTAAAGAAACAGGATAGAGAAATAATAAAAACTGTCCTTGATCATGTCACAGGAGGCCATCAGATGTGGGCCACTGGTAATACACTTCAATCTAGTTCTTCCCTCAGCCCTATAGTTAAAGGGAAATCCTCCCAATTTTAGAAATGTGTTGCCTCTTTGTCCTAATTTTCAGTATTGTGAGTTCAAATATTTTGTTTGTTCTAACATATAGATATATATTTTTTCACCTATCCCTCCACCCTCCTCCCGTCTGGCAACTACCAGATTGTTCTCTGTATTTAATAGTCTTATTTTTACCTTTTTTTCTTTGTCCACTTGTTTTATTTCTTAAAGTCCACATATGAGTGAAATCACGTGGTATTTGTCTTTCTCTGACTTATTTCACTTAGCATTATCCACTGTAGGTTCATGCATGTCATTGCAAATAGCAAGATCTTATTTTTATGGCTAATATTCTATATTTTTTACATCCTCTTTTTCCACTCATTTATCAATGGACACCTGAACTGCTTTCATATCTTGGCTGTTATAAATAATGCTGCAATAAACATAGGGGTACATGTATCTTTTCAAATTAGTGTATTCATTTTCTTTGGGTAAATACCCAGAAGTGGAATTTTTGGATCATATGGTATTTCTGTTTTTAAGAAACCTCCACACCATTTCGCACGGTGACTATACCAACTGACATTCCCACCAGTAGTGCATTGAGAGTTCATTTTTTCTACACATCATCACTAATAATTTATTTCTTATGGTTTTGATTTCAGCCATTCTGACAGGTGTGATAGCTCATTGTCATTTTGATTTGCATTTCCCTATAGTGATGTTGAGCATCTTTTCATGTGTCTGTTAGTCATCAGTCTGTCTTGTTTGAAAAAAATGTCCATTCAGGTCCTCTGCCCCTTTAATTGATTTCTTTTTGGTGTTGCATTTTATAAATTCTTCGTGTATTTTATATCTTAACTCCTTATTTACAAATGATGTATCTGATATCTTCTCCTATTCACTGGGCTGCCTTTTGTTATGGTTTCCATCACGGTACAGATTTATTATTTTGGTATAGTCCCAATAGTTCAGTTTCCCTTGCCAGAGGAGACATATCTTGAAAAATGTTTCTACAGCTGATGAGCAGGAGATTCCTGCCTCTGTTTTCTCCTCAGAGTTTTATGGTCTCAGGTCTTACATTTACATCTTTAATCTATCCAGAGATTATTTTTATGTAGGGTATAAGAAAGTGGTCCAGTTTTTCCAACACCATTTGATGCTAAGGAGATTGTCTTTTTTTCCACTGTATATTCTTGCCTCCTCTGTGGATTGGGTTAACCACTTATGTGTGAGTTGAGTTTATTTCTAGGCTCTTACTCTGTTGCACTGACCTATGGGTTTATTTTTGGGTCAGTACCATACTGTTTGATTGCTGCAGCTTTGTAGTATAATATGAAATCTGTGATTGCGATACCTCCAGCTTTGTTTTTCAAGATTGCTTTGGCTATTCAGGGTCTTCCTGTGGTTCCATACAAATTTTAGGATTATTGTAGTTCTGTGAAAAACTGTTGGTGTTAAATCTTTGGATTGCTTTGGGTAGTATGGACCTGTTTTCACATGCATTTTAATAGAACATTGACAGAAGCTGCCTTGGGGGCTATCAGCCTGATGAAGTTTTAAACATGACACTCTCTAGCTATTTCTTAGACAAAGCAACATTGCTGATAGTTTGCATTTGGATGATTACTAGGATACAGGCTCTACATTTAATCCAGAAGAAACATCTTCCTTAGGAAAGAAATGGGACAGAGAAATGGACTTGAAAATTGGTAGTACCAAAATAAATCCAGGATAGCCAAGCACCTGAAATGAAATAACAATAACAAATTAATTTTGAATTTCCCAAAACATTTTATAGATTTGCCTTTGGGGATCTCGTATTGCTCATACTTACAACATAAGTATGTATTTTCTTTCCTTCTAGGAGCTACTCATTTGAGAAGTTCCATCCAAGGCACAAGTCACTTATGTGACTGTTCATTTCTGCCCATAGGCAATTACAAGGTTTTGCCTGGCAGGCCTCATGGGGAAAGATTGCCCTCCCCGCCTTAGACTCGTTGTACAGCCAAGGCATTACAATTTGCTTGAGGAGTCAGGTTCTATGGACTAGGCGTGTTCATTCCTATAACTGCATTCTTAACTCAGGCAGCTCCATTCAAAGGCTTCCTTACTGGGGCCTCAGTTGAAATACTCTCCAGTACCTACACCCAGACTACTTTATTAGGGTGCCTTGGCTGAGGCACTTTTTCCCCCGCTCTTGACTCACTTCTGTTCCACTCCCAGTCCTTCCATCTCTCCTTCCCCCAGTTCCCTGGTCAATAAAAAGGCAGGAGCCTTTACTCAGGACTCCTCTCCAGTGAGAGGGTTCCCCCAATCTGTGCTGCATATCATATGACCACTGTCTGGGGCCATTATTTCAGGGAAATAAACAGAACATTGAGGAACCAGTGCTTTTCTCTTTTGCCTCTTCTCCATACTGGTGTAGTAAGTCAACAAAGACTTGCCTGTTGTATTTAGTTTTGCTTGTTCTAATTAACCAGCCCAACCTAGTAACTGACAGTTCAACAGTAATCAGTGGTGGTGTTTTTGTGAGAACACACACACAGCACAACTATTTGGTAACAGGTTTTGGAACTGGTCAAACTGACTTGCTTTTATGGCAAAGTAATATGCTGCCCTACCCAATAGGTAACCACTAGTTACATAGGATTATTTAACTTTAAATACTTAAAATTAAATAAAAATAAAAATTTACTTCCTCAAATTTGCCATATATTTGAAGTGCATGCTCAATAATCAAAACCGATTATAGGACGATGCAGTTATAGAAGATTTCCATTGTTGAGGAAAGTTTTGTTAGCACTGCTCCAGAATAAAAAAATACAGTTGATAAGCTGCTGTGAAATGTAAAATCTGCAAGCCTTATCTAATTTTAAAGTACACTTAATGGACCTGTGGTTTTACACAATATGCCATTTCAATCAGAAGTTTGGAATTTCCTGGGATTATGTGCAGTAGATACCTTTTGAAATAATTCTGTTTCTTGAAGAGATAAAGGTGAATTTTTCTGTCTTCTTACTTTCATGATAATATTTGGCTTCTATGAGGGGCGCCTGGATGGCTCAGTGGGTTAAAGCCTCTGCCTTCAGCTCAGGTCATGGTCTCTGGGTCCTGGGATCGAGCCCCACATCGGGCTCTCTGCTTCCCCCTCTGCCTACTTGTGATCTCTGTGTCAAATAAACAAATAAAAAAGATTTGGTTTCTACGTATAACCAAGTCACACTCTGTTGGATACAAATCAGCACTCCAGAAGTATGCTGTTCAGTGCAGTTGTAACTAACTCAGTAAATCTGACACTATCTAAGACAAAGTTACTATAAATTTAGTAATGCAGCAGCATATTAATTTAGCTGTTTATAAGGGGAAAGTGAAATTTAGTACAGGTTTTATCGATTACTGGATGTCCTGTGAAGGTTAATTTCAGAGTAGGCCTGGCAGTGACCTGTGCCATTTCACTCAAATGTGAAATGTGGCTGCAAGGCACTGACTCTCGATTGGCTTAAAACAGACCAGTAGTGTTGTTTGGTAATCATGGGTCTGAGAAGTTTCAGGGTGGTTTGCATCAGCTTGCCAGCATTGTTTATTGGTAAGAATGAGATTGATGACTTACACCTGATCTCAGTGAGACCCCTGAAAGGTTCTGCCCTTGAAATTGCTTCTATAGCAAGAAATATACCCTGCTGTTCATATAGGTCTAAGAGACCACAGCTGAAACTATTTTTTTATCTTCCTGGTTCCAGGGTGTTCCTGTGCACACATTTCTGAACCAAATAAAAGGTTCTTTCCAGTGTAGTCTGCAGAAGGAAGGTAACTAAAGCCTGTCATTGCTCTCTCTATACAGTGTGCTAGAGGCTGCCTTTGTCCTATTCTTCCTTACCTTTTGATGTTGTTGGAGTTGTTGCTTATAGTTTATTCATTTTTGTTGCTAAATATTTCATATTATAATCACACCACCCTTTATTTATCCATTCCATGGTTGAAGGACTTTGGGGTTGTTTCTAGTTTTTAGCTATTGTACATAATAGCTGCTATAAATATTCTTAACTTTTACTGTACATACATACACCTTTCTGTTGGGAACGTACTCAGGAATGAAATAATCTTTAGGTTAGTACTGTCCAAGAGAAATTTAGTCCAAGTCAAGTCACATGTATAATATAAAATTTTCTAGTAGCCACATCAATCAAGTATTTTACTAACCCAGTGTATCCAAAATATTATGTCAGCATGGCATCACTATGAAAATTATTGATCTATATTTTATATTTTTCACATATTATATCTTCAGTGTGTATTTTATATGAACAGCAATTTAGCCACATTTCATGTATTCGGTAATCAAATGTGGCTATTAACTACTATATTGGACAGGACAGCATTAAGGAAATAATAACAGTTTTCCAAAGTGGCTGTGCCAGTTTACATTCCTGAGAGTAGTGTATGAGCAGTAGAGTTGTTCCCTATCTTCATCAAAATTGGGTGTATATCCTTACTTTAATATTGTTGCTGTAATGTATCTTTTTCCTACTATAAACCATAACCTCATAACCACTGTTATTTTGGATACTATGAGCCTTCTTTAGCAATCAAGCCTGTCTAACTGCCAGCATAATTATACTACCTATGTAGCCTTGGCAAGTTACACAGTCCCTTCATCTGTAAGTGGTCATGATAGTAAAGTTGTTATGCGGAGTAAGTGACACATTATATATAAAGTGGATAGCCAGTACCAAAAAAATGAATTACTCAACAAACCATTCCTTTTCTTGGTGGGGGCTCTGCTGACAATGACGCCCTTCAATTTCTAAAAATCTGATTCACAGTAACATTTTTTCAATCCCATACTCATACATTTGATTTTTTAAATTTTCATTTCATATAGGTCTAGAAATCTCTACTTTTTGAGCAGCTCAGGGATTTTTAACCACATCCACCAATTTTCTTTTATTCTTACAAGTCAATCCCATTCCTGGAATTCTCAAGATCATATGAAGTTTAAGTATCATTTGTTCTCTTTTATTTTCTTTCATTGGGATTAGAGTCAGCCATTTTTTCACTATCCATGATATTCTGAGATTCTAAAGAATCCCTTACACTACAGCACGAGTGATACCCTGGGTTCACATCTCAATGTTCTACCTCCCTTAATGCTATGTTTCTGTGCTTCTATGTGCTGTCATCCTCTTACACTCAAAGATTTTTTTGTTTTTTTCCTTGAGAAAGAGGAACACCTCTGACATGCTCTCCTCCACCTCTCACATTAGAGCTCAGTTTGCTAAGAGGCAGGTCATAAACCCATTCACACACATTGAAACCCCCAGTAGTGTGTTTCCTCCAGCATTTAAATAGAACACAAGAGGATAGATTTAAAGAGAAACTATCACCACATGTCATAATTAGTAAATGTGGGGAATCCTTTAGGCTATAGTGTATGTGCCTTCACGTATGTATGAGTGTGAAGTATGTGTTACTTTAATGGAAGGTGAATATTCTTTTTTAGATAACTTTCTACTATGGATCATAGTTATCAACATTTGAAAATAGTGTTCTAGGATCCATGTACACAAGGGGGCAAAGGAAACATTTATCTAGGTGCCATTTTTAGCCTACTTCATTTACATCCTAACAAAATCTCTTCCTTTGTCAAAACCCATATTGTTTTCTACTGATGTCCCAGTACTTTACCCATACCCATGAAGGACTTTAGTACATCACAATCTTTGTCTATACTCCAAATCCAGCCCTCATTCCAGGAACAGCTAACAAACTATTCCTTAGCACCCTTAACTTACATGATTTTAACATCTAATATTGCTTATCTGACCATTTCCAAGGTCATACTTTCATCCCAAGTCTTGCTTTCTCGCGTTCTTTAGCTCTGTTTCATTCTCTAACACAGTCTCTTATTTTTGAGTCTTTCTCCCTCTTGTTCTCATTAAGCATACTCTGAGACACCATTCTCCAGTGCTTCAATTTCCCCTCCTCTCCAAACCCTTTGTCCTCATTTAGCCGGCCCAGACTTTACTATCACCACCTCCATCTACCACTTGTCAATACCATCAACATCCTCTTCTTTCTGTCCATCTGTCTCATCATTTTGCAAAAAACCTAGATAGTTTCCCATTACCTTGTGCGTGAACTGGTGAGTGTTGCTAAAGCAAATTAAAAAAAAAAAAATTTTTTTTAACTGTGCTAACTGAAATCACTGAGGTTTAAAGTGTATCCCATCTGAGCAGTGACTCCCAAATCAAACATTAATCCTATAAGCCATTACTAGTCAGATCCTTCACTTTGGCACAGGATGATATAGAGACTTCTATTCTTGGAGCTGATTGACCTGATGGTGGCCACCTGGATGGACCAAGGGTAGACAAAGACTGTAAAGATAAAGTGCTAAGACTGAACAATGAGGTCTATCATGTGAGAACAGAGACAATGATGGCCTTTTGTCATATTTTTCCTTTGTCTATATTAAGAGTGGTTCCAAAGTTGCATTTCTGATTCTCTTAAGAGAAAGCCTGTGTTTTCTGTAAGACTGGAGTCCATAATTTATATTCCCAGCCCAGATCTCTCTCCTGAGCTTCAAAATCATGAATACAGGAGTTCTGTTTACTCTTTTGAGCTAGACATGCCAACTGAACTTGGTTCAATCCAAAAGCTAGCTATTACATAGGCACCTCAAATTTAACAACTATAAAAAAATATTTGCAATTTTTCTTTCTTCACATATCTACCCTTATATCTTGGTGAACATATACTTATTTCCCAAACCAAAACCCAATAATACATTTTGAAATATTTTCTCTACTGACCACACACAGTTATTTACTAAATTTGGATAATTTTCCTCCTAAATGATTCATATTTATATTCTCCCTTCTCCATTTCTAGGACATTTCTCACTTCAGGCTCTCAGTAACTCCTACAAAGGTCTCATTTCTCACCAAGATCTTCCACTTTTGGTTATGTTCAATGCTTTCTCATCACAAGTGTTTGGTAATTTTTCTCATATTATGCAAAAAATGCCCAGAATTCTTCCTTTGTTTGGCATGTAGTAATCTTCACATTTGATTCCTGCAAAGCCTCCAAACTTATCTTTATGTATTCTGTTCCCTCTCCCTGGAATAAAATGTTTTGGATTGCAAAAAGATAATTCCTGCTTCAAGTATCTTCTTAAAGGCTACCTCCTTTGAAAGTCATCTTTTTGACCTCTACCATCAGACATAGGCTGCCTTTATTATATTTTCATCTTGGAGTTTTTACATCCCTCTACTGTAGCAATTTTATTGCAGTGCTTGAACTCTCTCTTGGCATATAATGGATACTCAGTGAATATAGGTTAAAAGAACAAATGGATGATTCTCAAGTATAACATAGATAGAACTCAACTGGGCTAGAGTAATCCTTATTTTCTGTCATCTCTCAATATTATATCATGTGCCTATCTTTTCTAAGTTCTAGCTGTGAATATAGATTTTAAGCTACAGTCATACTTTTAATAATTTATAAAGGCCTACATTTTACAAAACTGGGGAAAGAGGAAGCCTATTTACTGAGTTATTTAGTATTTAGTATAGACAGATAAAAGGGCAAAAATACACAGAACAACACTTATGAGCACTTGGAAATGGAAAACAATGTAAGATAGTTAAAAGCAGAGATAAAATCATTTTTAATCACACAGTACACGTATACAAGTTATATAATGCATGTTGACAATGATAATGTGTTATAAAAGTGAAAGAATATTTGGGTAAGTGATTTTGTTTTTAAAATGGGCATTTTTGAGCTAAATCTCGTCAGAACTAAGTAAATCAATGATCACTTCACTAGGTTTAAAGGGCAGCTGTCTACTCCAAAGGAGGATGGCCGCAGGACTCAGCCTTTCCCTAAAGAAGGCAGCCAATTTGAAATGCCTGGATATTACAAAGCTTTGGCTGAAAGCAGAAGTGATTCTTTCCAAAGGAACAATATCGTTTGCTAATATATCAGAGAAACGTGATGTTATTACTTGTACTTCCACAGCAATTTGTTTCCCAATGCAAGAAAGATCCCTTCCCTCATGCTTACCAAAAAGAGATAAGAGAAATAAAAATGGCTTCTGCTTTCTAGACAGAGTATCGATTGCACAACAAACCAGTAAGGACAAGTAAGTACTAAATGGAAATCATAATAATACTATGATGATCTCTGTGGACAAAAATCAATGGAAAAGGAATGGTTTTATAAGAGATATACAATGTTATTATTCTAATATCTCAGATCATAAAGCTAAGGCATTTGAGTGTGACATGACCTATTAGCTGAACTGACTGGGAAACTATGGTGACCAAAATAATGTCCGCCATTTCTGAGTGTGCAGCTCTCATACCTCCCCACCCACATACACATAGCAGTGAGCTCCAGCTCCACTTCCTTTCAATTCCTGAAATTCCTTTTCACCTCATGGCCTTTAACCTTGCTGTTTCTTCTGCCTGAAACACTCTTCAACTAGATCTGACAGTGACTGGTTCTTTCACATCATTCGGGTCTTTGCTCAAAAGCATTTCCTAGGAGAGGACTTGCCAAACCATTGTATCTAAAGAAAGTTATGCTTTGCCTCATGCCCTCGTCTAGCCCATCACCTTCGCGTCCTAACTGTACCCCTCTCTGGTTGTTTTTATTTTCCGTCTCATTCAGTATTGTCTTCCCCAGACACTAAACTGTTACTTGTAATAGAGTGGATACAAAATACATGTTTAATGAATATCTTCTAATGACTGATTTTTCTAGAACATTTCTCCTTTTCCCCTTGAGGTTGCTAATTTCTTGATGGAAGAACTAGAATACTGCTCCCTTCTCTTGCCTATTCTCCCTACAGAAATCTATGCCCAGTCTAGTTGATCCCTTTAGTTTTTTTCCACTTTTGATTCCTTGAAAAAAGATTAATACTTTGTGGAAGAAGAGCCTTGCTATTTAGAAGTGTTCATTGTTTGTTTTCATTTGCTTGGCTGTTGGTTGGCCACATTTCTCTGTTGGCATAATAAGATATAAAATGCTGTTACTATTGTTCTTTCCTACCTGCTGTTCCAGGAACAGTTACCATGTGAAAGTTATCTCCCTACCAGTGCCCAAAACAGAAAACACTCTTTTCTTCTCAACTGAACATAGAAACCAGGAGAAAGGAGAAAAAGCAAGTCAGCAGGCTGAAGCCTTTAGAGATGCATGATATTCAATTGACTAACTGGTTCTTTTACTTTAGTTACTGCCTCATTAACTATAAAAGAGAAATTATCTTGAGGTCAAAGAAAAAGATAAACCATAGCTTTTATTCCATAAGGAAAAAATCTAATTATAGCTTAAAGAGTCTATGTGAGTAATATTGATATAAAGTGTAGAAGAGAACTATTAAATTGCTTCACTAAAGTATTAGTAATAGGTTTCTTCTAGGTCAGTAATATTTTGCCCCATTTTTCTGGAGCATTAATTATTTATTCATTAGGTTCCTTTGGTAACTATGAAATTATTACCTTTTAGCTCAATCTGTACTTTTCTATATTTTCCATTCCTGTTTCATTTTAGAAAGTTTTTCTGAAACAAAAATTTGCCATCTAGTGCTTGAGTGTATTCGTGGGTTCAAGATTAAAATTTAGATGCTACATACATACACCTGAGAACCCAACATCTAAATTATAGCTTGCAAGAAAACTTATTAGCATTTTAAACAATTTTCCCAAGTGTAAATTCACAGAAAAATCAATTTACTTTCTCTTTTTTTTAATCTCAGGCTTAGGTTTTTGCAGTACCCAATATCTCTCTAAAGCTCATGGTATATATATTCTTCTACTTCTTTTTAACTATGCATTTCATACTTATCCTTTGGAGTTGATCGTGAAAGAAAATTAATGGGCTCCTTATTCAGTATTGCACAGTTTCAGGTAGCAAATGCATGACAGGTACTTAACCAATTCCTGAGTAGCCAACCAGTGAGTGTGGCATTAATGATTTTGGAGAAAGTTAACTAAGTACATCTATCACTTTGTCATGTGTGGTAAAAGACTGCATCAATCAGAGCATAAGAGGGAACTGTCTTTGCTTCTGTCTGTGGGTACAACTGAAATCTGCAACAGAAATCAATAGAATGGTAAGCTGCACTTATGTTGATTACATAAAACAAATGGAAAAATAGAAAGAAGGAGACTGGAAATACAGCTCCTAGAACAAAGCAGAGGTCAGTTTCCTGAGATAGGAACCATCCTTAGGAAGTTGACATTTCTGAGAGGTTTTTCCAGTATTAGTGTCTTACAAACATGATCTAAAGGGTTGAACTATTAAATTTTTCCGAAGTCCTATTTAACCTGATACATAGACAAAACAAATTAATAGTCCATTCACGGATATGTTACGCCTTATTTAATTCTAGTCTGTATGGAATTCATTTGGGAGGTTCTCAGTGCACTTGCATCCTAACATTAAACCTAATAGCTGTCTTTACAGCAGGGTCCCACCTATACTTTTATCTTTTCACCATTGGAATCTCTCCATGTCAGTACATCCTACCATCTGGAATTACATTAGCAAAAGGAGATGAGGAGAATAAGCATTGGCTGGATGAATGATATAAAGGAAGGAATGGAGGAAGCAGATAAGAGGTCCAAGATAACAGTCCTTAATGCACACATGGAAATTATATGAACAAGGAAAGAATATAATTTTGAAAAAAAACAATGATAAAGGAAGCAGAAAGTTACCTTTCTTCACAGAAAGATAAAATAATGAATGATTCAATTATGAGAAATTAATTGAGAACTACCTTCAAATAATTCATATATATAAAATTAAAAAAAAAAAAGCTATGCCATACTCTCATGAATAGCTAATAAAGGGCAAACTAACACTATATTCCTGGGGGAAAAATTTAGTAATATTTGTAAATAGCCTTAAAATTGTTAATATCCATGGCCTCAGCAATTCCCATTCAACACCTGAATCTGAAATAAGGAACTATACGTGAAACACAATACTAGTGTTATTTGTAATAATCAAAATATTGAGCCAACTTAAAATATTTCTCTATTGTTGAAAATTAAATAAATATGATATATTCAAATATTTTTTAGAGAATAAGACCTAGAACATGATTCCTTATAAAATATTAGGTTGATAAAGTAAAAACTGCATATACTCCCTTGTAGATAATTACTACCATTTTTATAAGTAAACATAAATAGATAAACATATTTATTTTCATGAGGCAAAAGTTTTCATTTGCTACAGGAATCCTAAAAAAATAACTGCATTAAGAAACCATAGTATGTTATGGAAAGAGCTTTGGAATTTTACTAATCCGAATTCAACTTATTCCATTATATGGCAAAGACATTTAGTGCTTATCAAAGTTTCCATAGGCCTAAACCCTCTTTGGCTTAAGTCGGAGTGTGCAAGTAGTTCTGGCTGCCCACATAAAGCCCTATGAAATACATTGCTTCCCTGTTCAAGAGGTTAAGCACCTATGTACTCAACTGTCTTCCTCCTCCTTTGCCATGGTGTCCATCCAGGCTATGTGTTCCAGATAGTGGCTAATGTAGCCATAAGATGGAGGACAGTCCAAGTTGGAAAGAGTGAAACAGATTTACTATTGTAAGCCAGTGAGGTTTCAGGGATTGTCTGTTCCTGTGGCAGAACCTAATCTATCCCAACTAATACACGTTACTTAATAGTTCCTATGAACTTGAGATACATACTCAGAAGGATTTAATAACTATTTCTTCACTCATAAATCTAGGATTAAGGGTACTGAAACAGATCTCATAGGGCTGCTTTAAGGATACAAAGTTTTACTCATGCAAGATGAGTAAGTTCTAGAGATGTACCATACAGCATGGTATCTGGAGCTGATAATATATTATATACTTAAAAATCTGCAGTTCAGATCCTAAGGTCACCTTATCCCGTGGACACACTGAGATAGCAGCTAGACATATCCAGCTAACTCTGAAAATGACCTGAAGACTGGCAGAATAGACCTTCAGCAATTAATTGTAGACAAGAAGCCACATTTATAATGGTAGAATGGATGGTGTATTGGTTGGGAACCAAACTCCTGGTAAGACTAACCACAAAAGGAAGGGACACCACAAGCAAAGAGAAGCAAAAGGATCAGATCCCATCCTGGTCACCTGCACTAGGAAGACAAATTCCCGTAATATCCAAATATAACATTTGAAATCAGTGGGCCTTAACTCCAGGAGAGCCAGAGTATGTTAAGAAACTGAGATCCTACCCGTAAAGAGCCAGCATAATAAATAACTCAGCCTGAGATATGAGAGAAAAGCAGCAGTTTAAAAAGTGCCTGGGTGGCTCAGTGGGTTAAAGCTTCTGCCTTCGGCTCAGGTCATGATCTCAGGGTCCTGGGATTGAGCCCCGCATCGGGCTGTCTGCTCAGCAGGGAGCCTGCTTCCCCCTCTCTCTCTCTGCCTACTTGCGATCTCTTTCTCTCTGTCAAATAAATACATAAAATCTTTAAAAAAAAAAAAAGGTGCCTGGGATATACATGAAGATTTCTCTAAGAATACTGGCAAGTATTCTTGGACTGGAGGACAGTCCAAGTTGGAAAGTACAAGTACTGGCAGATACTCTTTCCTTCCCCAAGCTGAGATAGCTGGATGCTTCTGGGAGCTAGTGCTAACATGCCCCTACAGACGACCCACCTGCCTGAACAAGTGTCCTTCCAAGGTAGTTCTGGTCCTGCCACATTCTACAGACAGCCACAGTGGGGACCAGCATGGTTACAAAGTGATTCCTGCCCTGGGAAAAGGGGAAGATAATCCCACTCACCGGCATGCCCAGCCATTTAGCTGGCCAGACAGGGAGCAAGCCTTGCCATTTGGTGAGCCCACAACTACAGGAGAGGCTAAATGCATACAACTAGCCTGACCACAGGCTCTACTCTCTAAGGAGCTCCCTCATACAGGCCTCTCAATAGCATAGAGACCAAACTCTGCTGAGCATGCCCACAGCAAGCAAAGTGAATCCCTGCAGCTGGCTAGGCTAAAAGCAAAGGGAGCTCAGCCACAGGAGTAGGGTGCACTTTGCCCACAGAGGAGACACCCCTGGAGTACCTGGATCTTACGGCCAGGGAGGGATCGTGCTATAGGATACTGTAGGACCTCTTCTCCACAAGGCCTCTACTTCAAGACCAGGAGAAAACAGCGACCTCCCTAATATAAGGAAACAAATAGCGTTGGGCAGAATAAGGATCAGAGGAGTATGTCCCAAATGAAAGAATGAGAAAAAAATCACTGTAAAAAACTTAAATGAAATGGAGATAAGCACTATGCCTGATAAATACTTAAAAGTAATGGTCATGAAGATATGAAGAATTCAACACCAGAGGGAATCAACAGAAGAATGGATCAGTGATCTGGAAGACAGAGAAATGGAAAGCAACTAAGCTGCAAAGAAAAAGAGTAATACAAATGAGATGGGTTAAGGGAACTTGGCAACAATATCAAGTGTAATAGCATTTTAGAGATCCCAAAAGGAGAAGAGAGAGAAAAGGGAGTGGAAAACTTTTTTGAAAAAATAATAGCTGCAAATTTCCTTAATCAGAGAAACAAATATGTAGGTCCAGAAATAGAGGACCCCTGACAAGGTTAACCCAAGGAGGTCTTCATTAAGACACATAATTAAAATGGCATAAATTTATGATACAGAATTTTAAAAGTAGCAAGAGAAATGAAAATGGTTACATATAATGAAGGTTTCATAAGGATATCAGCTGATTTTCCAGAAGAAACTATGCACACCAGAGTGAGTGACATTATATAATCAAAGTTCTAAAAGGAAAACATCTATGACCAAAATTGCTTCCAGCCAGCAAGTTTATCATTCAGAATTCAAGGGAAGATAGTTCCCCAAACAAAAGTTAAGGGAATTCAACAACACTAAACCAGCCTTATAAGAAATGTTAAAGGGAATTCTTTGAGTGTTAAGAAAGGGCCACAACTAGAAAAAAATTATAAAAGGAAAAAATTTCACAACTAAAAGCAAACACTTAGGACAGGTCGTAGATTAATCATTGATAATGCTGGTGTGGAGATTAAAAGTAGTAAAACCGATTATATCTACAAAAACTTGTCAAAATAAAGATGTAAAACATATCACATATATAAAATGGTGATGGAGAAGTAAAATTTTACTGCTTTAAAAATGTGTTCAAGCTTAAGAAACCATCAACTTAATATGGACTGCTATATACATAAGATGTTACATATGAAGGGGCACCTAGGTGGTCAGTTAAGTGTCTGCCTTCAGCTCAGGTCACAATCCCAGAATTCTGGGATCGAGCCCCGCATTGGGCTCCCTGCACAGTGGAGAGCCTGCTTCTCCCTCTTGCTCTCAAATACATAAGTAAAATATTTTTTTAAAACAGATGTTACATATGAACCCAATGATAACTACAAATCAAAAACCTATAATAGGTACACAGAAAATAAAAGAAATCCAAGTATAAAATTAAGAAAGCTATCAAACCAAAGGGATGAGAGCGAAGAAAGGAAAAGAACTATAAAACAATCAGAAAGAAACGAACAAAATGGCAATAAGAACATACCTATCAGTAATTACTTTAAATGGACTAAATACTCCCATCAAAAGACACAGGGTGAGTGAATGGGTTTGAAAAAAAAAGACTCATCTATATGCTGCCTGCAAGAGATTTACTTCAGAACTAAGACACATACAAAGTGAAGGTATGGATAAATATACACCATGCAAATGGAAGTGAAAAAAAGAAGACCAAGGTAGCAATATTGAAATCAAAAACTGCAAGACACAAAGCCCGATGGCTCTACATAATGATAAAGGAATCAAACCAGCAAGAGAATATAACAATTGTAAATATCTATGCACCCAGCACAGAAGTACCTAAATAATGTAATCAAGTATTAACATAAAAGGAAAAATTGACAGTAATACAACAATAGTATGAGACTTTTAACACTCACTTACATCTATTGAAAGATCATCCAGACAGAAGATCAACAAGGAATTAGTAGCTTTCAACAACATATTATACTAGATTGACCTAACATATATACACACAGAACATTCCACCTAGACACAACAGAATAAACATTCTTTTCAAGTGCACATAGAAGATTCTCCAGAATAGATCAGGTTAGGCTACAAACATGTCTCAATAAGTTTAAGAAAATTGAAACTATATCAAATATCTTTTCTGATCACAACAGTTTTCAACTAAAAATCAATTATAAGAAAACATCTGGAAAAAAACACAAATACATGGAGGCGAAACAACATGCTACTCAACAGTGAATGGGCTAACCAAGAAATCCAAGAGGAAATTTAAAAAAAATACATGGAAATAAGTAAAAAATACAATGGTCCAGAATCTTACAAACACAGCAAAAGCAGTTCAAGGAGGGAAATTTATAGCTATTCAGGACTACCTCAAGGAACAAGAAGAAACAACCTTACACCTAAAAGAGCTAGAAAAAGAAGATGAAACCCAAAACTAGTAGATGGAAGGAAATAATAAAGCTACATGCAAAAGAATGAAAGAGGTACAGGCAGAAGCTACCTGCAAAA
>CM053610.1:94149826-94188659 GCA_028646535.1 Procyon lotor | reverse complement strand
CAGTCTACTCTGTTCTGCTTTTTATTTTTCTCCTAATGTGCAGAAATTAATGAACTGTCTTACTCCTCTTTAATAATGATTTACAACATGTACATTCCTTTAGTATCATTGTAATAAGTGCTGTAGAGAGGAGAGAGATAAATGCATACATGGGACCCACTTTCTAAAAATATCTACCATAAACTGTTTAATAAGACTGTCACTGTATCACCTCTTAAGGTCAAGACAGTTTACCTGTGTTCTTACTGGAAAAAAATTATAAAAGAAGAAATTTATTTGTGCATTTAAATAAAATACGTTGGGGCACCTGGTTGGCTCAGTGGGTTAAAGTCTCTGCCTTCGGCTCCGGTCATGATCTCAGGTTCCTGGGATCGAGCCCCGCATTAAGCTCTCTGCTTAGCAGGGAGCCTGCTTCCCCATCTCTCTCTGCCTGCCTCTCTGCCTACTTGTGATCTCTCTCTCTCTCTATCTCTCTCTCTCTGTCAAATAAATAAATAAAAATCTTTAATAAATAAATATCTTAAAATTTCAACTCTTTGAGCTCTAATTATTCCTTATTAACAAGATGTGATTATTTTCCTCAATTATATCATCATATATTTAATCGGGACTCAACTAGACTCTTTTTTTCAAAGCTATTTATCTCTAATTTTTGATTCCTTAAAATTGACCCAAGCCATAGAGCTTCTAATGGTTACTCACATCACCAAAGAAAAACAAACTCAGTTAATATAAAGGCTTCATGGAAATTATTCAGGCTCTATTTTCTCAACTTGTTTTTCTCATCTGTCTCAGATGCTTTCCTGCTGCTCCCCTGGTCATTGCCTCACATGCTTCCCTCTATACCCCTGCTGGGGGGGGTGATACCCTGCTGACAGCTGAAACTCTATCACTGTCATCATGTGGGACACTATTCCAACATAAGACATCTCAGCTGCCAACTACTTTTCTATTGTCATACTCTACCAACTCTCATTGTCGTGATCAAGGGCATAAGTGACACCCTGATTAGTACAAATAGACTAAAGAGGAAGCACAAACTGCAGCTACCTAACTTTCAGCTGATTTCAAAGCAGTTATAGTCACATAAAACAACACAAGTATCAGTGAATGACTCCTACAAAGCTCATTATATCATCTTACAGATTTTTACTTTCTCTTCAAAGAATGGGTGCCAGGATATTTGCTCTTTGGTTTACACACATTGGAATGTATGTATAGGAGTTTGGAATGAAAGGAGAGGATGGGAGATCACATCAAAACTGAGAAGCCGAAAGCAGAGACTAACTGATCCACACCATTAGCTAGCTTGGAGCTGTCCCTGGTTCCAACTTCAGCACTGACATATCGATAAGAACAGGGAAAGAAGAGAGAATCTGTAGTAGGGAGAAGATAGAATGTAAAGAAATTTTGCCTTCTCAAGTCAAGTTGTGGGTAAGGGATGCCCACCCCAGCAGTATCCCTTTCCTATTTGTGTCTTTTCAAGTTTTTCAACAATTTTTCTCCCTCATTCCTCAGGAACTGGATCCTGTTGGTACTTCCCTCATTTCTCTTATCCTAGGGAAAAGTAAAATAAACACCTTCACTTTAGTGTTGGTAATTATTTTGCTTAAGGAAAGAAACACTCTAATCTTAAAAAATCCATGTTTTGGTAGGATAAAATAGAGATCCTAGAAATAAGCCCACACATATATGGTAAAATGACATGCCAAGACCATCAATGGGAAAAGATAGTATTTTCAACAAACGGTATTGATAAAATTGGGTATCAACATATAAACAAATGAAATTGGGTGCTTACTTTGCACCATGTATAAAAGTTATCTCAATATGGATTGAAGATCAAAATGTAAGAGCTAGAACTAGAACTCTAGAAGAAAACATTAGGGGAAGAGCTTTATGGTATTGGATTTGGCAATGATTTTTTTGGATGGGACAAGAAAAAACATAGGCAATAAAAGGAAAAGAAAAAACAGATAAATTGGACTTCATCAAAGTTAAAAACATTTTTTTGCATCAAAGCATACTATTTAGAAAGTAAAAAGTCAACTCACAAAATGGGAGAGAATATTTACCAATTATATTTTGATAAGGGATTAATATCCAAAATATAAATAACTTGTACAACTCAATGACAAAAAGCAAATAACCCAATTAAGAAAATAGGTAAAAGACTTGAGTAGGCCTTTCTCTAAAGAAGAGAAACACCTATAAGGACATGAAATGCCAATAAGGACATGAAAAGATGCTCAAAACGCCACATAAGGACATGAAAAGATGCTCAAAATCACAGATTATTATAGAAATGCAAATCGAAGTCATAAGAAGATATTACTTCATTAGGACAGCCATAATGAAAAAAAGTTTAAAAAAATCACAAGTACTGGTGAGGATGTGGATAAATTGGAATCTTTGTGCATTGCTGGTGCGAATGTAAAATGGTGACGCTTCTATGGGAAACACTATGAGAATTGCTCAAAAATTTACACACAGAATTACTACATGACCCAGCAATTCCACTTATATTACTCAAAAGAAGTGAAAGCAGGGACTCAGATATTTGTACACCCCAATTTATAGCAGCATTATATACAGCAGTCAAAAGGTAGAGGTAATCCACTATACCAAGTGTGTAGTGATGAATGAATTGATTATTGTATGTACTGTGAATGTACTTAATACCAGCAAATGCATTTTATGTTATGCATAATTTGCCATGATAAAAAAAAGTATATGTGGAATAAAACACAAATTTTTGAAATGGTACATAGAATTACATTTTAACATGGACAATGGAAAGACAATAATGCTTAGTTCACCAAAGGCAATTTAGTAATGAGTTACAAGAAAGGACAGTTGGTAACTTCTCATACAATCATTCAAAAATATTTATGTATATCCATTACAGTCCAGGGACAGTATCAAAAGTCAATCAGATAGTTTCTCTGTTCTGATTTGTAATCAAGGAAGAAAAAAAATATTAATCAAATAATGACAAAAAATCAATTTATGAATACGTAGAAAGCCAACTATTTATATTGTACAAGCATTAAAGTCTTTATTTTTTTCAAAATTTCCTTTCAAAACCAGTTTCTTTATATTCTTCCCTAATGCTGGTTGTAATCTCTGGCAGGATTCAGAAGATTTTTTAGTTACACTGCATGAATAAATATATAACCTTTGTTTAGATAATAATAACTCCAGGCTAGTCTATCAAAAGTTTGTTTTTTTTTTTAAATCATACCATTTAAATATTCTCTCCCCCATCTCAGACCTTATTTATTTATTTTTTTTAAAGATTTTATTTATTTGACAGAGAGAAACACAGCGAGAGAGGGAACACAAGCAGAGGGAATGGTAGCGGGAGAAGCAGGCTTCCTGACGAGCAGGGAGCCCGATGCGGGGCTCGATCCCAGGACCCTGGGATCATGACCTGAGCCGAAGGCAGATGCTTAACGACTGAGCCACCCAGGTGCCCCCATCTCAGACCTTATTATCCTCAGAGGCCTACAGAGAGTAATAGAGATATTATAGATTTCTTCTCTTTCTTGCTTTAGACAAGACTAGACAACTGCAATTTGGGAATTGCTAGGATGGGGCTCAGTAAAAGGAGATACACATAGAAAGAAAGTGTAAAAAAAAAAAAAAAGTCATATTCAACTGGTAAATTTTAACCTAGACATAGAACCTTTGGATTATGCCAGATTCTTTTATATGTTTCTTAGAGTTTCCTCTGCCAAGATCTTCCAGCTATTATTTTCTCTATTGGTGGATCCTCATTAGGCTTGCCTAAATCTCTACTCTTTCCCAAATTCTCCCTTTCACCAACTTCTTGCATCCCCTGGTACTTCAAGTTACTTTCTCCTGAGGTCAGCCCTTTCTCAAGGGGAAAATTCTTCTGTGCTCTATCTTTTGTGACAGTGCAATGTAATACTATTGCAGTCTTTCCTTTTTGGCTCTTAACTGTGTGTTTCTCATTCTCTGTCTCTCTCCTCTGTCAAGGTATAGATCTCAAGAATCAACTTATACCTATGTGTTGTTGAAAACCAAAGAACAACTTTTTCCAAATAATAAACTCCAAATAATCACCAAGTTGACTTTTTCTGTTATGTCTTACAGGTGGATGATGTTCTAATGCTGGCAGAAGTAGCTTGGTATTACCCTCCTTGAGAGTTTTATATACATAGATTAGTCTGCCAGGGTTGCTATATAAAAAAGACAACAGACTAAGTGATCTAAACAACAGAAATCTATTTCTTACATTTCTGGGAGCTGTTAAGTCCAAGATCGAGATATTGGTCAGTTTGGTTCCTGGTAAGGAACCTCTCTTCCTTGCTCACAGATAGCTGACTTCTCTTATTTTTTGTTTCTATTTAAATTCAGTTAATTAACATATATTATTAGTTTCAGGTAGAGATCAGAGATTCATCAGTCTCATATAATACCCAGTGCTCATTATATCTCATGCCCTCCTCAATGCCCATCACCAGTTACCCCATCTCCTTACCCACCTCCCCTCTAGCAACCCTGTTTCTTTCCCATTGTTAAGAGTCTTTCATGGTTTGTCTCCCTCTCTGATTTTGTTTTGTTTTATTTCTTCCTCTCTTCCTCTATGATCCTCTGTTTTGTTTCTTAAATTCCACATATGAGTGATATAATAATTGTCTTTTCTGACTGACTTATTTCACTTAGCATAATACGCTCTTGGTCCATTCACATTGTTGCAAATGACAAGATTTCATTTTTTGATGGCTGAGTAGTATGTATGTGTGTGTGTGTCTGTGTATGTGTGTGTGTGTGTGTGTGTGTATACATACACATCTTTATCCATCTTTATCCATTCATATGTCAATGGACATCTGGGCTCTTTCCATAGTTTGGCTACTATGGAAATTGCTGTTATAAACATTGGGGTGCAAGTGCCCCTTTGGATCATTACATTTGTATCTTTTTGGTAATACTCAGTAATGCAATTGCTGGGATGAAGGATAGCTCTATTCTCAACTTTCTGAGGAATCTCCATAGTGTTTTCCAGAGTGGCTGCACCAGCTTGTATTCCCACCAACAGTGTAGGAGGGTTCCCCTTTCTCTGCATCCTCACCATCATCGGTCATGTCCTGACTTGTTAATTTTAGCCATTCTGACTAGTGTGAGGTGGTATCTCATTGTGGTTCTGATTTGTATTTCCCTCCTGTCAAGTGTATGGAGCATTTTTTTTTTCATGTGTCTGTTGGCCTTTTGTATGTCTTCTTTGTAGAAATGTCTGTTCATGTCTTCTGCTCATTCCTTGATTGGATTATTTTTTCTTTGTATATGGAGTTTGATAAGTTCTTGATAGATTTCAGATACTAGCCCTTTATCTGATAAGACATTTGCAAATATCTTTTCCCATTCTCAGACAGCCGACTTCTAACTTTGCTTTTACATGATGGAAAGAGAGAAAGCTGAGTATCTTCTCTCCTTATAAGGGCACCAGCCCTATCAGATTAGGGCCCCACCATTATGATCTCATTTAGTCTTTCATTTCCTCACTGGCCCTATCTCCAAATACAGGCAGATTGGGAGTTAGGATTTCAACATAGGAATTTTGTAGGGGACACGAATATTAGATTTACAATAGTAGGCAACCTTATGTTCCCATTTACCAGGGATAGTCCCAGTTTACATCTATTATCAAAGCTTTTTAACAGCATCCCAGTTTATTCACAAAATTAGATGGTAAACAATAGCATTATCTTATATAAATGTTCTAGCATTTTCATTTATATTATTCAGTCATGAGAAGAAGGAAGTTCTGCCATTTGTGACAATACGGATGGACCTTGAGGACATTATTCTGAGTGAAATAATTCAAAGACATACAATGTATGTTCTCACTTATTTGTGAAATCTAAAAAAATCCAAACTCAGAAATAGAGAGTACAATGCTGTTGCCAGGGGCTGGAGGGTAGGGAAATTAGGGAGCTATTAATCAAAGAGTACAGACTTCCAGTTATAAGAAGAATAAGGCCAAAGTATCTAATGTACAGCATGCTGTATATAATTAACAATACTGTATTTTAAAATTGAAAGTTATTACGAGAGTACATTTTAAACATTGTCACTACACACACATGCATGGTAATTATGTGAGGGTAGTGTTAACCAATCTTATTGTGGTAATATTTTATGATATATATGTGTATCAAATCATCACCCTGTACCCCTTAAATTTATATATGTTATATGCCAATAATATCCCACTAAACCTGGAAAAAATTCTGTAATGATTCTCTCCATTATATCCCTAGAAGGAACTTCAGCACCTTGGACAGTCTCAGGCTAAATAACATCCTTTTTTTCTAACCAAGAATGCAGAGGAAATCAAGGTTATATTGAGATAAACATTCAATTGAATTTATCCAATTTCATGGAGTCACTTGAGTTTTCTAGATTATCAAACTATTTTATATACGTGTGTGTGTATGTATATAGATAGGTAGATATAGATATAGATATATAGATATAGATATATAGATATAGATATATAGATATATATAAGATTTTATTTATTTATTTGACCAGGGCATCGGGAAGAGCTCCCATAACCAAGGGAACTGCAGGGACAGAGGGAGAACCAGGATCCCTAGAGAGCAGGGAGCCTGATGTGGGGTCCTGGGATCATGACCTGATCCAAAGGCAGACACTTAACTGACTGAGCCACCTAGGTGCTCTTATCTTTCTGGAATGTCAGGATGCCTTGAATTAGATAGAATCAGTGTATTAGAAACTGGCAAAAATACAAATAGAATGAAAGATATTTGAGGAAGAGAGTGTATGTCACCTAGACTGAGCCAAATTGTCTATTTAGTAAAGCACAATGATTAGAAAATTTTACATTTTTTTGTTAAAAGATTTTAAACATTCTATTTCTCAAACAAAAAAGATAATGCTAAAAGGACAGATTTCATATAACCATTACTATAGGTGAATAAACAACAAGGCTACTTAGCTATTTCTCTGGTACTACTACTAACATAGTAGTCATTTCTCCAAATTACAGGACCAGTGATTCAGAGGAAAGAGCCTTTCAAATTCCTACTTATAAAATGATGATTACTCTCATATATGTGGGAATTTCTTACTTCAGGTTAATTTTAGGGTCTCAGAGCATGGTGATGAGAATATTGGTTTTGAGAGTTAGGAGACATAGTTTTTAGGTTTAGGTACAGGACTGGACTAGTCCTTTAATACTCTTTAATTTTCTGGCTCTCAGTCTCTCTGAGACTGTACAACTAAATGATCTGAGAAGTATAACTAGGAGATCCCAAAGTTCCAATATAAGTGTGATTCATCTTAGAGAAGTCACATGCGGCTCTCTGGGCTTTCTTGTCACTGTGCTGTTCAGCATCTCCTCTAAAAGCAGGACCAGCTGCTCCACCAACTAAAGGCTTTTCTCAGTTCTTGCAATCATATCAGCCAATCCTTGTGGGAGACAGTGGTGAGCTATGGATTCATTTCCCCTGTGACAAGAACAATATCATAAAAAGCTTTCTTGGAGCTTGGCATGCCTGTTATAAGCAGTGGCAAGCATTTTAACCATGCTAGTACTAGAGGTTTTCATTACCGTAAGTGACATCTTACATCACTGGTGCCAGCATAGCTTGTCACCAAGTACCACAGAACCCTATCTGCCTCCCTCCAGATCTATCCTAGTAACACAGGCAATTTTGCTTTCTGATGAGGCTTATTGCAGGCTGCAGAAAACCACAGTGTCTTACTCCACGGTTACACAAATCACCTTCTCAATCAAAGCAGACAGATTCAGGCAGCAGCATTCACTGACTCCTGATAGAGAGAAAGCTTTCAATCTGATGAGCTGGGAATGTTAGAGTAGCATTACAAACAAAACAATACAAAACAAAACAAAACCAAAAAACAAAACCCCAGACATGCTAAAAATGTCCATAAATGTCTTGCACAGAGATTGATGTATTACTACTTATAAATGCCCTGTCCAAATAAACATTTTCAGGTCAAGGGCAAATAGTCATCATCTTTTAATAGTCTTATTTTGAACTTATGCTACCGGTGGGAAGGACAAAATAAAATAAAGAGCATTGGCAAGAGGAAGCTAAAAGATAATGTGTGGTATGCTGTACCTAAAAGATTTTTATACTTCAAGTCCGAAGATTCTGCTTGTGACCATCTGTGTTCCTCTTCTTGTCTGTGTGAACATAAATAATCTACCTAACCTCCATAGCCCCTCATTTCCTAACTCATAATATTGGGTTGAATACACACTTTTCTAAGATGCCTCCTGATCTAGTAGTCCTTGATTTTAGTGATCAGAATTAGATAGTACCTATATTTTTTCAGAACTTTCCCCATACCCTAGCACTACTACTTCCTTTGAACTTCACTATCTCTAAAACACTCCAGATCTTATAGGTTAGCAAACTAAGATGCATACATTTTAAATATTTCCTCATGAAGTGTATGTATAAGAACAATCTGTACGGCAAAGAACTTGAATTGCTATCTGCAGAATTTAGGCAAACACAGAAATAAAAATATTTTTCTGTGTTTTAGCTGATATTACTATAACCCCCAACTTTATATAGTGATGAATAGAGGGACCCCCCACGTTGAGAATATAAATTGTATCCTTTATTCACTTTTCAATTTTCCCATTACTTTATGCTGTTTTGTAATGTAATTGGATATTATAATTATTATATAAATTTATATTTGGTAACAAGAAAAGATGTTTGTGATCTATCAGTGTTAAAAAGCAGTTACAAAAGAGTTTAGTATGACCACATTATACTTTTTTGTGTACTTATATATATTACAAATAATTATATATGCATACATAAATGTATGGAAATGTATTCTGTGATTCTGTTAAAGAATTATAATTGCTTTTTCACTTTTCATTATAATTTGAACTTATTTCAATGTACATGTGTTATTTCAGAAAAAGTAAAACCACATTGATATAAAAAATAAACATTTAAATCGAAGTCCAAACTGATGCCAAATATATTTTTTCTAAACCTTAGTAATTATTATATTCAGACTCAGATATGTGTATATAGATTCTAATTATTCTTTCTTGTATTTGTGGTGCAATTTTACTTTTCATTTTAGATAAGAACATTTTATACACAAACTGAGGTATATCTATATAAATAATGTATTTTGATTTTCAAATTCAAGTGGCTAGTGGAAACTACTCTCAAAAAACTAAACTGAATAGTTTAATTTTGGCATTTACTTGTCAACCTCTCATCTAACAATGTTTCCTAGCAGATACCCAATGCATGATTTTGAAAGAATAATAGATTTTAACATGATTTAATTATAATAGATAATATAAAGATAAGGCATCTTTCACCTTCAGGAAAGATGGAAAGTTAAGGGTACAGACAAGGAAACAGACATAGCTTCAAGTTGCTAAAAGTCTCCGAATGCCTACTCGTTTTTTTCATCTTAAAGGACTTTGATAGTGAAGAGTGACCTTTGTTCATAGACTTAACCTACATGACCCCTGGAAACAGTCTTATGCTTTTATTATATTTTACTAAAAATAAATTATATTATAAAATATTTTTTGTAAAATAGGTTTAAATGCATATACTTAAAAAAAAAAAGAGTAAAACAAATCCAGTAATCCTACCATCTGGAGGAAGTCATTAATAACATTTTGGTTTACATCATTTATATTTTTTTAGTCTTTTGTGTGTTTGTGTTTTACACATATTTTTTAAACCAAGGAATTATACTATATAATCTGCTTTATAATGTATCTGTTTTGCTTATGGAAAATGAGTGTCTTTGAATCATGTTAAATGTTTTTCTTCTATTTAAATAGGTAATTATTTATTTTATGGATGTGATTCATTTGTCTAAACTCCTATGAATTTTCCTCCAAATTCTGAAATGCTTATTTTTGTGTATCTATAATTGTAGTCTCAGGATGAATTATCAACTAAAGACTTTGCTAAATTACAGAATGCTTCTAGACCTCATTTGCCTTAGTTCATTCAGGCTGCTATAACAAAATATCACAGACCAGCTGGCTTATAACAAACATTTGTTTCTCGCATTTCTGGAAGCTGGGAGGTCTAGGGTCAAGGCGCTGGCAGATTCAATGTTTGGTGAAAGCTTCCTCATTCATAGAAATCTGTCTTTTCGCTCGCTATGTCCTAACATGGTAGAAGCGAGAAGTGTTCTCTCTGAAGTCTCTTTTGTAATTGTGCTACTAATTCTACTAAGGGGGGGCGCCTGGGTGGCTCAGTTGTTTAAGTGACTGCCTTCAGCTTAGGTCAAGATCCTGGAGTCCCAGGATTGAGTCCCACATTGGGCTCCCCACTCAGTGGGGAGTCTGCTTCTCCCTCTGATCCTCCTCCCTTCATACTCTCTCTCCCTCTCTCATATATAATATATATATATAAATAAAATCTTAAAAAAATAATAATAATCCTACCTATGAAGGCTCTTCCTTCATGACCTAAGTACCTCCCAAAGGCCCCCAACTCCTAATACCATTACCATAAGGGTTAAGATTTCAACATCAATTTTGAAAGGACATAAACATTTAGACCATAACACAATGTACTGAAAATTTTCTAAATCCAAAGAAAAACAACAACAACAAGATAGTATAGCTATCAAGGATTGTGATACCATTTTAACAGTGATGAAGGAAGTTATAGCTCTATAAATACTTTGCCATCATATGCCCATCAAGATTGGACTGTTGTCCACTTACTAATAAGCTCAAGTTCCATTGGTACTTCAAGATACTTCAGCCAAAATGGTGGATTTGGCTGTATTTTTTCCTATATCTGGATACTTTTTTCATGCCATGTTCTCAGACTTGAAGTTTCTGTTAAACATCTTCAAAAGCTGAAATGCTTCCCATGATTCAAGCTCCAAATTCTTTTTAAAAAATTAGATTTTTTTCTCTAATTCTCTGAGATAATGTTTATATTTCTTTATGGATCTTTCATGCATTTTACACAATTAAAATATTACTAACAGGTTTCTAACCCAGTAACAGATTTGTATGTAAGCATACTTACAACTTTTTCACTTAAAATTTCTGAATCCAGAAACTTGCTTAACAATATACAGTCTTCAATACGTATATTGCCTTATTTTTTTAAACATTATATTCTTAATGGTGTCATAAAGTTTCTAACTTTAAAAATCTAATTCATATGCAAGGCTATTGAAGCCTGATCACCGTATTTTCACTAATAAAAATAAGGTTTCCTTCATTGCTGACGAAAGCAGATGAGGCAAATCTTTTATCATTTCCCTGTTTCATGCAGGTCGCAATCCCTTTACTTCTAACTCTTTCTTGGGTATACAGAGCACAGACTCCAAATAAGTCTGAAGCCAGTCAATGGCAGGTGCCCATATATAAGATTCTACTTTAAGCTTCCACCCTGGTCCTCCAATCTGCTGTATAATCTTAATTCAGTCTCTAAAATAACCATCCTGCATTTGGAAAGACAACAGGATATTGGCACTAAGCCACTGCACAGCTGTGGAGAGGATTAGCCATGACAGTATTAGAAGATGTGCCATCTATAGAACCTCTTCCCACCTACAGATTCATCTGTCATGAGGCAATTCATTGGAAAGGAAAGGGGTGGGCAGAAAGAGGGAGCCAGTTGCAGCTGACTTTGACATATGGTTATTTATTTACACTTTAAAGTAGCTTAGAAGCCATTTTTTTTCTCTCCCTCTTACAAACCTCAACTAACTGGGTCAGGAGCTTGGGCAATGCGAATTGTCAGGTCTAACTGCCCATCTTGACCTCCTTGCTTCACGAGCAGTACCTTTGTAAGCCCACTGAGTGTGAGCTGAAAGAAAAATGCCTTAAATGGACTAGGTTCCTACAGTCAAAGCAAAGCCGAGAAGCGAGGCAATTATCTAGACCGTTTTAGGAAAAGACAGGTAAAGGTTTCTGGACACATCAGCCAAATAGAAAATTAACGCATGAAAAAGGGAAAGCACCAATTCCCATCTCAGTTCAGCTGCTGCTTTGCCGAAGGCCGTACAAATGATATCCCTGAATATAAATGGCAAAGAGCTAGAAAGTAACTAAATACCACTCGTTTATCCTGCTCAATTCAAACCTATCAGTCTCAAACTTTTTGCCCCAGTCAACTCTCACTCTCTGCTTTGCCTCTAAGAATGCCAAGATCCACAGAACTCTCAACCACTATCTAGCTCAGTGTTTTAAGAGTTTATTCTTACAGGGAATCAGCAGGTGGTTTTTTATTAACATCCAAGCCTCACTTGAATCGCCTTCCTGTCATTCCTCCAGGTTCCTCTCCCTTTGTCCCTTTTCCCACCCATTTCCAAGCACCCTATGATATACGCCCTTCCCTAGCCTCCCAAGATTTCTTGTTTTGTCTGGACATCTAGGTCTGTGAATTATGATATACACTTGCTTTGTCATGACACACAATTCACTGCCACAATAAAAAAAGAGATGTTTACCTTGCAGCTTGCATTAAATGTGATGTTAGTACATTAATGAGTTAACTCATTATCCTATATTTTTGATTTTTACATTTTAATGGAAATGGAGCTGAGGGACTCAGTGCCTATAGTGCTATCTCTGTGCTCTGCCCCTAGGTTTCCAGTTTCCCTGACCGGGCTTGCAGACTCTTACCCCTGTATGTGCATGTGTCCCCTCTCTCCCTTTGTTCAATACCCAGTTGTTCTCTAAGGCTTCTTCCATGTAGACTTTGCTGCTGGGACTGGTATCCTCTAAAATCTTAAAACCACTGGAGTTACAATAGTATGGTAATTTCAGGCACTGTGGATGGATAATGAGGGATGATTGTGGAGCAGGTGGATCTCTTATCGCCTATAAAACACACCCCCTGTGACACCATGCATAAAGCTGGATGCCTGTTAAATCCAACCAGTGTTTTATGTTTTCCTATTTTACTCTGGGTTAAAATATGCTGTCATTATTATGTTAGGCACCTTCTTTATACCTTCCTCACCTCTCTTGCCTTTATTAATTGCTTCAGTATTGCTTCCTGTAAAAGTTGGAAAGGAATGTGTTCCTTTTGTTTCTGCTATATTTAAATTTCCAGATGTTTTATCCTTTCTTCTGTCTGCCCAAACAAAAGTGATCAGAAAAAAAGTCTCTTCAGTTCTTCAATTTTCCTGTTCATAGGGAATAGGAAAAAGAAAATGGCACCACCATTTGGTGGCCCTACCTTAATGACATTGATTTTTTTCAACAAATGTCACGAGACCAGATTTGGAAGAAAAGAGCCTAAGCTTTGCTCTAAGATAGATCTAGGTTTGTTTTAGTTCTGTCCTTTACCAATCATAAGAACTTTACCAAGATGCTTGACCTGTATAGACTTCAGTTTCACTATGTCTAATGTGGAAGTAGTATTATTTACCTCAAAATGTTGTTGGGATTGAATGATATGTCTATGAAATGTCTAAAAGTGCAAATATGCTATGTTCAGTGTGTGGAAGCTTACTAGTATTATTTTCAGAGCACTGTACCGAATGTTGCAGGAGTTAAAGAGATGAATTGCATAGACTGACTTTCTCTAAAAGGCTCACAGGCTACTGTTTGCCACTGCAACAACTCTGATTCTGGCTATCAAGTCAAATTTGAAGTTATAGACTGAATTGTGTCTCCTTCAAATTTGTATGTGTGAAGCTCTAATCCCCACTGTAACTGTATTTGGAAACAGGGCTTTAAAGGAGATAATTAAGGTTAAATGAGGTCATATGTGCAGGACCTCAATCTAATAGGACTATTGTTCTTGGAAGAAGAGGAGGCACCAGAAGAATGTATACACAGAAGAAAGGCCATGTGAGGACATGAGGAAAAGGCAGCTTTCTGGGAGGGGCCACAGGAGAAACCAATCTTGCCACCTCCTTGATCTTGAACTTGCAGCCCCAGAACACTGAGAAAGCCAATTTCTGTTGTTTAAGCCACTCGGTCTATGGTATTCTGTTATGGCAGCCCTTGCTAACTACTACACTTGACAACAAAGAAGAATAGCTAGAGTTCAGAGAAGGGAGAGGTTTACTGTTTCTCAATGTCGAAGCAGCAAAGTCTACATGGAAGAAGCCTTAGAGAACAACTGGGTATTGAACAAAGGGAGAGAGGGGACACATGCACATACAGGGGTAAGAGTCTGCAAGCCCGGTCGGGGAAACTGGAAACCTAGGAGCAGAGCACAGAGACAGCACTATAGCCACTGAGTCCCTCAGTATATTATTTCTTCACTGCAGAGGGTAAGCATATAAAAAATAAATGTGACTATATATATGACTGATTTGGCATTTAAATAATCATCATGTACAGCTTGGTAGAAAATTACCTCTTTCCCAGAAAGGTCTGAAGTTATTGTGTTGTACAGTAACATGATTGTATCATCCACTATATTAATCTTCTATATGTAAAGGACACGTTTTGAATAACAGAATTGGTTGTTTTTTTGAAAACACTTACTTTCCCAAGTGAGGAAATAATGGAACAAATGCTGTTCTGAGAAATAAGAGCTTTTAAATCAGTTTGGATTAGATTCGGGCTCCTCAATTTATAAGCTATTTGCCTTTGATGAAATCCTTAATTGCTATAAACCTCAGTTTCCTCAGCAATAAACTTAAAAATCACTCCTTCTACTTCGGGGGCTGTTTTGAGAGTGCAGAAAAGGTATGCAGTCGGTATAGTGCCTGGAATACAAGTAATAGTGACCATTGTTTTTAGTTATTATGCCCTAGTACTTATCAGTAAGATTGCAGCAGCCATCGAATCAAAGGGGGATGGTGTGATATGATGGAAACCACTTGCTCATCTCCCACTTCTATCCTATACTGCAATGAAGTGAATTCCTTTTGTTCCTAGAATAAGCATCAGACGCTTACCCTCTGGGCAAAAGCAGTGATGGTTCTAAAGCATTTTGGGAAAATATAAATACTTAGTATTTACTAAGTTGTTGGTAATCTTTATGATACAAACAGATCATGTTTTTATTATATACACTCATTATAGTAAAATATATGCATATATGTATGTATACAAGATACACACACACATATGCATGTTAAAGAATGCCTTGTATATGTACATTTAAGTACCAAGTGTCGCTATTACTATTAGTTCACTATCTCTCACTGTCAATGAGCTTGTGATACAAATGAGGAGAGATAGGGAACATATTGCATAGTGACTGAATATATGGCCTCTGAACTAAGATTGCCTTGGGCAATTTATTTAACCTTTAAAAGACTTTTCTATCTCACCTGTAAAACTAAGGTGATACGATTTTCAAGGTCATGACAAAGATTAAGTGATCTAATATGTATAAATTATCTGACATAATACTTAGCACATACTAGAAACTCAAATACTACACACTTATTTTCTCACTATTAATGTTATTAGTGCTAGACCAATTTCAATAAATATCTGACCTGTTAGTATTAGTCTTGATTGTAGTATTAAATCAAACACACATGGAACTTTCCCTGATATGGAATATAAGGTTCTACACTGCATATTGTATGTGGTTTAAAGCTGGCTATTGCAATCTGAAGCATAGCCACAGAATATACACTAAACACCCCAATAATAAGGATTTAGACGTTTCCCTTAAAAATTCCTCTTTAGTTATTTCCTGCAATTTTTTTGTTTTCCTTTGGAAATCCTAGGCTTCTGCCTTGCACTGGGCCACTTACGGAGTTGGGCACACATTATTAGTACAATCAAATTTCTGTGTCGTAATAGAAGATAGCAGTTCTCTAGAAGAGGACTTCAAATTAATTTCCAAGCAGCAAGGCTGCTGCTGCTCGGTCGGTCCATCATTGTCAGACACTCCATTCCTCCTACGTGACCAGGAATAGCAATGAATGCTTCTGGCAAAAAAACTGCCTGCCAGGTCCCATATATTTAAAAGTGGACTCTAAACAGACACCTCATAATGAGCCTGCCCTCATCTGTGATCTCATGAAATAATCTATTAGCCAACCATCAGGTTGTTCATTAACTGTTCCTTCTTCACACCTTCATTGGATATGATATGAAATTTGCTTTCTTTAATTCACTGATAAAAATAAATCCGTTACATTGCTTGGAGTTATTCTTTTAAAGGACTCTGATCTTTATCTCTGTCAGCTTTTCTCCAGTCTACTGATACGGTGCTGGAGCGATTCTAAACCTTCCTATGACCCTGTGTTTAGCAACAGTAGGACACACTGATCAGTATCTCTCTATACTTCGATTTCAGGAAGGCATATTTTGCATGTAGCTCATTTTTCCAAACAGTAACACTTCAAAGACCATGCAGTCTGTAGCATTTTACTGTTTTTTAATTGGAAAGCACTGTATGAACTTGATCAGAAGGAATGCATAGTCCTTATCTCCCAGAGTCAGTGTGGCCTGAATCTTGCTATTTTATCATGTTTTCTATCATTTCCCCCCATTTTGAATATACAAGGTCTAAAAACTAATTCACCAGAACATAACAGGGTGTGTTACTATTTACATTCACATCTCACTTTAAAATTGAGCTCCTTCATTCTGCCTGACCTTTACCAGGCACACTAACCTCCCAAAGCCTCAATTTTTACATCAGTAAAAAAATAATATTACCTATCTCACAGGATTGCTGTTAGGCTAGAATGAACAATCCCTATTAAGTGCATTGAGGAGTTGCACACATACAGGAAGAGCCTAGAACACATTTTCTGTCATTTTTTGTTATTTTTATCTTAGAAATGTGAAGTGAGATCCCTACACAAAGGATTATGATGGTTCTTCTTCAGAGACTCAGAGCCAGAAAAGTAAACACAATATTGTTTCCCCAGGAAGCACATTTAACATAAGGTTATAAGTTAATAAACACACAGGCTTTTGAACTCACTCCACAGACCCAGGGTAGACTTTTAGGCCTGAGGTTGTGCTGATTATAGTGGGAATGATAAATATCGGGTATCCTTCGTGGGGAAATCATAGTTGAAATTCATACACATTGACACATTGACAAGAGTCAGGAGCCTGAGAAGTTTCATGGATAGCATGTTCTGATTGCTAGAAGGAAAAGAATGACCCCAGACTTACTGTGTTTAGCTCTAAATATTCTACATAGTAAGTGATCAACAGTCTTAGATATAAACAATCCCAACCTTTTCTTCAAAATGTCTAAATAATCGAGTATACAATGCAAATGTCTACATCACCAGATAAACAAATACCGAACACTCGATGAAGACATATAATACATCATCAGATACACAGTTATATTTAGCTGAATTATAATGTATACCAGATGGCAAACACGCAGCTCTAGGTTGATTTCAGGCAACAGACATATTTTTCTAGGCCTGCATACTGTTGGATGAAATTGTAGCCTAAACAGTTTGACTTATTTTTTAACATTGGAAAAATAGGGTATTTTATATAAAATTCAGTTACATATATAAGTGGCTTATTAAGAATGTATAAAGAAAAATAAAGGGGTAGCACAAGGGAGCCCCTGGTCATGGAACATTTCTTCATCTTGCACGTGGCGGTGGTTACACAAAGCTACACATATGATAAAGTTGTATGAAACTATATCCACATTCAAATGAGAGCTTAAAAAACTGGTGAAAGCTGAACAAGCTCGGTGGATTATACCAATGTTGATTTCCTGGTTTTGATGGCGTACGATAGTAATACAAGAGTTTACTGTTGGGGGAGGCTGGGTAAAGGGGACACAAGAACTCCCTGTAGGTTTTTGCAACTTTGTTAGGGTCTATAATGATTTTAAAATAAAAAGTTAAGAAAATATATACAAGGCAAGAGGTTGCAACAACAGATTTCCATGTGGCAATAATATGGAATACCATAGCAGGTGCCCCTTTATACAAGGAATAAGAAAAAGGGAAGAGGGAAGGAAAGAGGGAAACAGGAGAGGACATAAGAAAGGGAAGGAGCAAGACAATTTAGAAATTCTACAGATAGAAAAAATATGAAAAAAAAAAAAGAAAAAATATGTATGTAAATGGTATGAAAAACAACTAATTATTTCCAAAGAAGACAGGAAAGAAGGGCAAAAATAACACTGACCGATGAATAAAAGGACAAACAATATTTCAAGTTAAAATAAATCAAAATATATCATAAATCAAAATAACTATGTACATTGGTAAAAAAATGTCAGATTAATGGCTGATGTCAGAATGGACATAAAAATGTAGATATAAGCTACTGGTAAGATAGCTAAAGCATAAGGACATAAAAATACTGAAAATTAACTGATGGAAAAATTATTCCAGATATCAACCAAAAGATAGCTGCTGGGCCTGTATTAATATAAATTCTGTAGTAACCACGTGAAAATAAATATAGTTCACCAGATATTTTAAAATTCTAAATTTTATGTACGTAAATTTCTTTAACATATGTAAAGAATATTTGGCAAAAATCTCAGAATAAGAAATTTTTACAAATCCTCCACCAGAGGAGATTTAGCAAACCTGTTTCTGTAAGTAATAAATTAAGCAGATGAAAATGAGGAAAGAGAATATTTAAATACCTAATAAAGGAATCTGGTTTAAAAGATATAAAACCTATAACTAGTAATTAATGGGTACACAATCTTCAAATATACACATGGAACATTTCAGAAAACTAACTGTATGCTAGACTATAAAGTCTCAACAACTTTTTGTTGTTGTATGTGCCAAACAGTTGGCAAAAGAATGCACATACAATATGACACCATGTATATAAATAAAAAAATATGAACTTTATATTATTTAAAGATACATAATTATGTAATAAAGATAGAAATGCAAGAAACTAGTAAGTATTCAGGGGTCAGTGGGTAAGGAGGGATAGGTTGTTAAGAAGGGAAGGTCGGATACTCAGTAGTCTCCAAAAGCATGTATAGTATTTTACTTCTAAACCCAAAGACGGATATGTAAGTTTTTACTTTAGTATTGTTTCCTCCCTCTAGTGTATCCCCAGTATTTCACAATGAATTTTAATGATTGATTGATTGATTGATTTGTTTGTTTGTTTGTTTGACAGAGAGAAAGAGATCAAAAGCAGGCAGAGAGGCAGGCAGAGGAGGAGGGGAAGCAGGCTCCCTGCTGAGCAGAGAGCCTGATGCAGGGCTGGATCCCAGGACCCTGAGATCATGACCTGAGCTGAAGGCAGAGGCTTTAACCCACTGAGCCACCCAGGCGCCCCGCACAGTGAATTTTAAAGCAGCAGCACATACAAGGCTTTAACTCTCCGATTCATCACTCACCCACTGCTCCCCACTTTGATAGTGAGTTTGAATGAGCAAACATAGACTGTTGCTTTTCCCTAAAGTAGTACTAAGGAGAGAATAAAATATTTTTAAAAATTAGTTTATCTTTTAATAGCAACCCCAAACATTTACTCACTTTACCCGCTAGTAAATGAATGCTAGTCATGCTAGTCATGAATATTGAATTCATGGACGCTAACACTAGTACAGAGAAGACACTGTACAGATATTATGGTTACTGTTGTTATTAACAGCAGACAGTTCCCTTCATCTTAGGCTTAGAAATTTGTCTCATGATTACATGAGGCCAATATAAATATGGAAGAATGGATAAAGAGATCTATAAAACCAAAGATCAGACATGCAGTTTATAATGGTTCTAAACTGCTTTGAAATCCTTTGTAATGAGAGTAGAAATGCTGTTGCACAAGAAATTATAATTATTTTTGCTTATAATTAATGCTGCTTTACTCATAATTGTTATACTTCAGGTTTATCCTCTCTGGCCTGGCAAATTAGAGCCAGTGTTGAATAAATTAAGATATTAATAAAAGAAACCATGTTTAAAGCAAGGGAAAACTTTGGTGAACAGATATGAATGTGTTCAGTATGGAGGGGTTTCATCTCTTGTGTGAGACCAGAGAATAAGTTTTGATCACCAAATGGCTTTTCAGCCTGGTAAGTATGCACATTGACTAGTTACTGAAACAAACATTTGGGAAACGGTTGCTGTCAGATTAAAGACTAAGAGGATATGATCCACAGAGCTAAGGATTCAAATCTCAAGTGCAACTCTTACCTACTGCACCCTTGGCAAATGGATACTATTAAGGTAGTGTGTTGGTTGTGAATTAGTCAAATGAGGCTAAGTGCGTACATTTATCCCACTTTCCACCTCAAATTTCATGAAGAGACAGTGAAGTTGCCTAAAAGGAAATGAATTTATAGCTGTTTTTATAGTGAGATGGGTTTCATACTATAATGAATAGTGGAGGGGGGAAAAAAAAGAATAGTGGAGGAATCTAGTAGCAATCTAAAAACATGGATAGGAAGAGACTCCAGTAGAAAGAGGAAACACTCTTCAGACTCCACTCCAGACTTACTCCTGAAGAGCAGGAGTAAGCCATACAGCAGAGTTAGGCATTTATGTCAAAAGCAAATGATCACATCTTCCCCAAATGCATATTTGGAGAGATTACCCCCAAGATGAAGACTGAAGTTCTCCTTTCTAAAGAAACTGAACGATGTACTTATGGGGGGCAAGAACTTAAAGTAAACATCTTATTTTGGCATAAGACAGGTGGTTTGATGGTCACAGGAGGCCTGTATGCTCTGCACTCATTTAAGGCAAACTCAAGTGTGTCAGTTGTATGTCCTCATCTATAAAATAGAACTCCTAGTAATTTCTTCTATACAGAGGAACAGAGACTTACATAATGCTATAGGAAATCAGGATCAATAGCTAATATTAACATACATCCCTTAACTCAAAGATGTGAATTGAGAACAAAATCTGACCAGAAATTATCAGGAAGCCTAGAGCAAAAAATAGAGAAGTATCATGATGATCACACAGGAAAAGGAATGCCAAAAGAAAAACAATTCAAGGATGAGAAAAATGCCTTTTAAAATATATAGTGAAACCCTTGAATTCCAGAAGATTCTGCATTCAATAAAACATGATCAAGCTTCCACTAAAAACAAAACTAAGTGAAATAACTCAAGCAGAGAAAGATAATTATCATATGGTTTCACTTGTATGTGGAACATAAAGAATAGTGTGGAGGACCATAGGGGAAGGGAGGGAAAACTGAATGGGAAGAAATCAGAGAGGGAATCAAACCACGAGAGACTCTGGACTCTGGAAACCAAACTGAGAGTTACAGAAGGGAAGGGGGTCGGGAGATGGGTTAACAGGGTAATGGGTATTAAGGAGGGCATTTGTAAGCATGTGCTCACCCATGTGAGCACTGGGTGTTATATTCAACTAATGAATTGTTGAACAATACATCAAAAATTAATGATATACTATATGTTTGCTAACTATATATATAACGTGTGTGTGTGTGTGTGTGTGTGTGTGTGTGTGTGTGTGTGTGTATCAAAACAAAACTTATCAGAGAATAAGAAAGTGGTCCTGGAAAGAAAAATCATTAAAAAATTGTTAAAAAACAAAATGAAGATTACAATAAAAGGCAGAACAAAAAGTCAAAAAAGGAGGAGATGATGAGAGAAACATTGGAGATGTGGAGGTTCAAGCTCCGTCATCCAAATAATAAGAATTTTAGAAAGTGAACAGAAAAAAAAGCAGGCAAGACACTAGTCAAAGTACTAACTGAGATTATTTCACAGTTTTTAAAACCAAATATCAGATTGAGAAGGCCCATGGACACCCTGAGATGGTGGATGGATAAAGTCCTGCCATTAAGATATATTTCATGAAATTTCAGAGTATTGAAGTTGATGAGATGGTCTTAAAATTGGTTGTGGAAACATGCTAATTTATAGCCAAATGAACAGAAATCAGATTTACATGAGAAAACTGGATGCTATAAGAGAAAATTGTATATTCTTGCCAAACTATCCATAATGTGTGAGGACAAAATGCAAGGTACACTGAAGAGAAAATGAAATAAAAACCAAAGAAAAATGCACATGATATTTAAAATGCACTAAATTCAAAATGCGAAGATGAGAGACATGTTGCATATATAGAGAGCAACTAACTCTAATTGAAACAAGAAGTCAGAGCCTTCATTTTAACACGTGTTATGATGAAGAACTCGTATTATCTTAGAGTCTGGCTAAGGCATATACTTCTTCTATGGGTGAGCAAAAGGAAAGGTATTTCAAACCTCCAGGAAGCCAAAAAAAAAAAGGTTCTTAAGAACCCTAATCGAAACTTAAAGCAAACTTAACTGATTCATGATTTCAAGTAATGTATCATTTGAGAAAAGACACACTATTTAACTCTGACACTGTTCTTCAAGGAAGTGGAGAGAGAAGATATTTACGTTTTAATTTACTGTATTTCTGTGCCATTTGATTTTTTTTTGTACTGTGTGTATAATTTAACTAGTAGAGGTAATATTATTACAATGGAGTTATGCACTGGTGTTTTATGAGCACAGAGGGTAGGTAGACTAGGAATATTCAACTAAGTCTTCTGAAAGGAGATACGTAAGTGACCCATTATGAAATGAGTTTAGAAGTATTTAAGCCACAAATTGGAAGGATGGTGGGAAAGAAAAGAGAATAGGTAAAAGAAACTCTAACAAGAGTATGAATAAAGAAACAAAGGAATGTATCAATATCCATTTAATTACTGATGCTAGATCTTTCTGTATAGTTGCCCTCCGGAGGTAAGTTAAGAAATGACCACTTCCTAAACAATTTAGTCAAATGGTAGAGACAGAGCAGCAGGACTGAGTTGCAATACAGTGTCACAATTTGGTGTTTTGGGTGGTGGGATTTGCTACTGAAGATGGGAGAGTAAGAGATGGGTTGTGTGAAAACATGAGGAAAACTCTTAATATTTGGAAAGTCACTGAAGGGCGTAAGAGAAAGCTCACCAAAGACACATTAAGTAATTGTCTAGAAGCTTGAGGGCCTTTCTAGCACTGAATAGTCACCCAATCAGAAGATAATACCCTTCTCTCCAAAGACACGTAGCATCCATCTTGAAGGGGCTGTAAACATATATTATCAGACTAGTTTGAGGGTCAATCCAAAGTATTTGACAAAATGCAGAGCATTGTTTGGGATTGAAAGGACAGATAAAGAGGTAAATCAGGTAATTAATATGGCATCTGGAACCAAGATATAAGTGACAACAGACAAGTATGATACAAAGACTAAGAAAAATAGGACTGAGGTCCTGTATGTTTCTTTAAGGATTAAAGATCGATAAATAGGATACAGCTTAGTGCGAACAGTGGGAATGGTCCTAAGACGAATAACCATGTCCTTTCCTATCTGCATGTAATGTGCCTTTCAGCAATGCTTAGCTGAAGTGAACACTCTGACATTCCAAATTCCCTCCTGAAATTACTGAACAGATTACTGTAGTGTGATGTGATAGAATTACGTGGCAGGAGGAATACCATTTACCACGGCAAGGATTTGGTGGGAAGCATAGAAATGGGGGCCCAGGAGATCAAGTACGGAAATCTGAAAAACAAACCTGACCCTTCTGAGACTCATTTTCATCTCTCTCTAAAAAAACTGAACTATCTGTAGTATCATCTATTTCTCGACTCATTTTGTACAAAGGTTATAATTCAAAACTTGGGGGAGTGTAAAAATGAGCTTTTAACAGATCATTCATGTCAATATAAAGCACTACCTAACATGTATTAGGGTTATCTTTTATTACCCTCCTCTTTTCCTTCATTGTTGCAATTATCACTGAAACAGAATTAATCCCAAAGACATAATTTGCTTAGTTAGGCAAGTGATCTACAAATGACCTAGTTTGCCTGATGTTTCTAATCAATAGACTTCAATCATATAAAGACATTTATTTTATTAGTTTCCCTTTATTTGATCAGTGGGATAAAATTCTGGTGCAGTGCTACATTTCAAGTAACACAAAACAGATCAAATTCTTAATGGTCTGTAACAGATGGACTTAGTCATCACGCAAATGTCTCTTTCTCCTTTAATATTTTCCTGGAAAAAAAATGAACTCATATCCTTTATCAAACAAATGAGATGGTGTGCTCTGTGCACCTTCCATTTTCCTAAAGGTGCAAGAGAATTATTTAAATGAAAATTTGAGCTTAAAAAAAAATTTGAGCTTAAAAAAAAATTTGAGCTTTGAATTTTCATTCTGATAAATGCTAAACATTCTAATTCCAGGGTCTTGGTTAAATCTCTTCACTCTCTATGACTGGAGGCTTTCTCTCTCCTTCCTTCTTGCCCTTGCTCCCTCTTCCTCACTTTGATTTTTTTTTAACAATGTTGGGAAAAACTACCTTTCTTTTGTCTTAGCTTTACTTCAAGAATCTGGAGATACTAACTTTATGACTGGTTGTTAAACATGGATTTCTGGCTTTATCTGAATATTAGGTTTACCTGCTTATAATGTTCATATATTTCTATTGGATATTCCAAACAGATTAATCCAAGACCCAGGATCACTGTGAGATTGATATAGCTTGAAGATGAACTGTAGATGAAAATGTTCTAGGCCATGTTCATCTTACTTGGACCCAGAGGAAATTGTCACATGTTTCTCTACACACTATTGCATTCAATATGACATATTAGGATATATTGGTATTCAGCTATGCTCACTCTGTGATAGTTTCAAAGAACAGAAAGATTGTCGAATAAAACAACATACATGTTTTTCTGGATCATATGAAAAATTCATGTAATATATACTATTCAAACCAAAAATAATTGTTACTTATGTTGCTAAGGATTTCTTTGCATCACTTCATTAATTAGCAATTTACATTGTATCAAGTGGGCTTAACTCCTCTAATAGATTCCAAATGGGCCATTAGGTTATTCAATTCTAGTTAGTTTTATACTTATTCATGAGAAGAAAGTGCAATAAAAAGATTTCCTAAAGGGAAAGACTTGTTTGGAATTCGATGTTTAAACAATAAAAACAAACAAAAAAAGATAGACATTGCTAACTGTGACATATGTATAAATTGTTTTCCCTGAGGATCTACATGCTTAATAGTTCAGTTGTCACTCCTTTGCTGTCTTTCGTAATTGGTTCACATAGAGCTCAGGTGAAGCTGATTGGCATGCTTATTATACCACTTGTTAAAAATCAGGATCTGAATAAGTGCTTCTTGAGGTGGTGATTATGGGGGAAGAAAAAAGAGAGAGAAAAAAACTATCATAGTCTCCCATGTTTGCCTTTGTACATGTTATTCCTTTTGCTTTTTGAAATATACCCTTCTTTACTTCATCTCCCCATTTCCTTGTCAAAGTTCCCAAATCTCTTACTACCCATCATCTGTAGGAAGACCTTCTTCCCTGTAATAGGCTTGAGTATTGAGAAGCAAAACTGTCTACCCTATGTAATGCTTAGAGGCTGAAACTGAAACTATCTCCTTATCCACCCAACTGACTCTCTGCATTAGGGGAAAACTTTTTCTGAAAGGGCCAGATAGTATATATTGTAGGATTTGCAAGCAAAGTAAGATCTTTGTTCCATTTCTCCACTCCACTTACAACCCTTCCAAAGGGTAAAGCATTTTCTCAGCTTTGATTATAGGGCTCGATTTGGTACCCAGGTACAGTTTGTAGATTCCCGTTCTATAGTAACATAACTTGAATATACTATTGTCTTCATTAGCATGATTTTACTTTCTAGGAAGGGACTTTCCATAAGAACCAATAATTCTTCAGTGGAAATCCACAATTTTCACCCTCAGATTCTATGAATCCACTGTCTCAAAATTCCTTGCCTTGCTTTTTGTACCAGTCCTAAATGGTTATATTTATGATCCTTACCCAATTCTAATCAAGCTCCCATCCCTTATTCCCCTCTCTCATTCCCATTGAAAGTCTTCCTTTATTTTTTTAAATTTTAAGAAATTTTTTTTAAAGTCTTCCTTTAAATTTACGTTTATTCTCAGTGAATTCCAATCTTGCCTTCCCCACTTAGAGACAGAACCAAAGCTCTGTGGAGAAAGTATTTGCTCTCACCTGTGCCAAATTCAACTTTGTCTTATCAAAAAGGTTGTTTTGGTGTATGCTATTTTGGCAGATATTTGTGGATCCAGCATTCAACATTCAATAGAATGGTTTTGATTCTATTATAGTATCTTTTAAAAGTTTGTTTTTTATTATGGTTATATAAGTATCTGTTTGCCTCTCTAGTTGACTTTAAAATTCCAATTATCACAAATCATACAGTGATTATATTTCATGGATTTTGCACATAGTAGGTGATTAATAAGTATCTTTTGCCATACAGTAATATAATTAATAATCTTAACTGAACCACATTTATTTAATTCAGTCCTTTCTGTTTCTCACATTGGGTTGGCTGTGTGAAAGCATCATTCACTTCTATTCATGTATGACACAGAATGAAAAGGAAAGATGTTTCAAGAGCCATAATTAAGCCTTCTTAAAATGTCCCCAGGAATAATCAATGCCATTTCTCCACAGGATATTTTCTGTCAAAGTAGCAGTATTTTGTGTCTGGATTTCTTTGTACCTTCAACTATTCCCATGACTACAGATCAGGGCATCCCCACAGTGCAGATCCAATCAAGGAAACACTGTGTTTCTTCAACTTGACAAGATGCAGAGCAAGAAAAGAAACAAAGAATAAGTCTCACTAAAAAGTAACAAGGTCTTCCTGATGTGTTCTGATGGAGTCAAGGGCAGGTAAGGCAGTGCTGTTCCATTACCTGGGATTTAGTAATTAATACCTAACTACCCAGGTCTATGCTTCCACTGCACCCAGAGGTTGCTGGGCAAACAATAGGTATTTCCTCAGTGAAATGGAAAAGACAGTCTGTTTTTTAAGTAGAAAAACTTGTCAGATACCACCATTTGAACTGTTGATCTCTTGGGGAACATTGTATGGGTATGCTGTTATATGTCTGTCAATATTTTTACTTTTTTTAAGTTGCAAGCAGGTAACCATGCTATGTGAGTTACAGACTATGAAGATAAAACTAAATGCACACAATCAGAGAAAAGGGTGGAAGCTAAAGAGGACCAAAAAAAAAAAAAAAAAAAAGTTATGCTGATTCATATTAAACCAATATGCATACTTATTAGGGTACGTTAGTTAATAAGGCGTAAAAAGTATGTCATTCACATGTGTACTTATAATTACTCATTGCTTATGCAAAGCACCATTTCTGGAACTACCTAAAGGAAAGTTATTACAGGGAAGTAAGGGAGAGTATGTTTTGGAAACCCTTCTAGCTTTGAAAAGAATAACTCTCTTCTGGTATCAGACCAGATTTTAGAGAAGAGCATGACTTTGTGTTACATCTCACTAGAATGTAACTCCCAAGTTACCCTACAGCTCCTCAGGTACACATTTGTTGGTTTCTTCTATGTGATTCTTGGGAAGAAAAGACAATGAAAACACACGCCCAGCTGCCTTAGAGCAAATGCTGTTTGATTCCATGGAAGGCATAGGTGACAGGTTACACTTCTGATAAATAGGCACTTCTGCTGCAATTTCTCCGAGCTCAGAGTCAAGAGATTTGCCATTTTGTTGCTAGAGCCTTTCCCTGACCTTTGCTTTGCTTGACCTGGCACGTCAAAATGGGCCAGAGGGGAGCAGGGAAGGAGGGACGAGGCAGAAACAGGATGCATCGGACTCAGGCTATCCTCAAGATCGGATCTTTTATGTTCTGCCTAGACACCATCACATAGGGCTTTGCTCTGCTGATCTCTTAAGAACAAAGGCTCTCCAAATGAAACAAATCAGGCTACTGAGATAAATACTCGATTCCTACAGTGATTGTCTTTAGAGTACTAATATCTAATGGGACTTAAAAATGGGACTTAAAAAGCACTGTTGAAGCTACAGTGATTTATCAGTTTTGCTAGATTATACATCTCTAGATTCTATATATTCTCTAGAATATCACCTGACTCACTCAGTCCCACCCAACTTGTGTTTTAAAGAAACTAATCATAGACAGCAGTCTTGTACTATTCATTTGATAATTTCATAAAACATATAGTTTTGTTCTGAAACCATATTCATAGACATCCTCCATATTTTGAAGTATGAAATTCTGATGGACACATTTTTTTTCTCTACACAATTTCTGTAAAACTTATATTTAGACAAAAGAAAAGGAGACTCTTTTACTTGACCAAGATGATTTGAAACAATTTATGCATCTGAAATAATGACTTGTACTTGGTAGATCAATGCATATTTACCTAAATTTTAAAATAATATGGGTAAAACAGACCAAATCTCCATCAACAGATGAGTGAATACATAGATCGTAGTATTCTAGTATTATGGAATATTTCTTGGCAATTAAAAAAAATGAACTATTGATAATGTAACAACATGGGTGAATCTCAATCATTTCCTGAGAGAAAGAAGCCAGACCCTCCTCATTACCAAAGAAGATACTGCGTGATTCTGTTTTACAACATCGTAGGAAAAAAACCAAATCTGTAACTACAGAAAAACCAGATCAGTGATCGACTGGGAACAGGGTGTGGAGTGGAAAGAAAGGAGGGATTGAAAAGGGCCACAAGCAAAATTTGGGCAGTAATGGGCAAGTTAGTAGGTTGATTGTGGTGATGGTTTCACGGATATATGTATAAAGATCAAACTTTATAAAATTATACATTGAATATGTACTGAGTCATTAACTGCATGTTCATATCTTAAGTCTATAAAAACACAGGATCTGAAATACTGTCAAATCCTCAAATAAAGCAGGTGAGGTAGAATGTCTTTTTGGAAGTTGTATAGTTTTTGAACTTTTGACATAATACAGGAGGAAAGAAGAATCCTGTGGTTGGAGTCTTGACACAATGCTGGAAGGTAAGAAGTAGGAAAGGAGGTTTATTCCTTATGAGTAGTAGTACAACACCTCAAACAAATGAAGGCCATGGTAGGTAAAAAGCAACTCAGGTATAAGAGGCATATAACTGTCTAAAATATGATGTTTGCAATAAGAATAAAATCAGATAAGATTCACTTCATTAAAAAAAACCGAGTTATGTGTATTATTCTAGAACACACGGGAGAGAAAAGGAGATGCTAAAAAAAAGGAGCTATTAGAAATTGAAATGAAAAGAAATGAATATAGGTCATTCATCTCAAGGATAGTACAAGGTAAATACTCCAAGATAAATGAATGTGCAGCAAATGAACACGAACAAGCAAAAATGATAAAGGCTTTCATAAAATATTTCCATCTTTTCAGAACTGAGAAAACTTTCCTTAAAAGTCGTATGTGCAATTGAGTAAAATCAGGGAAAGTTAGAGCTGGCTCTTGGGGCCTGGTCTCCCCAGATCCCTTACTCTGAGTTCAAAAGAAGAATGAAAAAGAGCTTAAAATGTTGTTACTTAGGAGCCCGTGCAGATTCCATTCAAACTGGCATTGAATTGGATGATATTTGAAAATCCTCTTTGATTTTTCAATAAAAATGAGTTGAGAAAGGGCAGTGGACTAAAGCAAGGTGAGCAAATTACTAACTGAGCAATTTGCAGCATTAGCAGGGGAAGTATTTTCAGGCTGAAGTTTTCTTGGTCCCTCATAAAACACAGCCGGTAGGCCACTGTTAGGCCCACTGTGTTGTGAGAGTAACAGATGGAACTTTACTTTGAGGCAATACTGATTTAAAAACAAAAGACTCTGCCATTAGATGCCCAACAATGAGAAGTTCTTAGGAATAGCTTGACAATTTGTGATCAACTCATTTTTTCCTACCATAGATATTTAAGAAGAAATCAGGGGAATCATTCACTTTCACTTCTGGTGTCTGCAATGCTTTTCAGGAATCATCCACTGGCTTAAAAGTACACTAGTCATTGTAGTTAGTCTCTGTTTACTACAGACTTACAAGCTGTTCTCATTTTTCTTCTTCAGTGATTTGTTAAAGGATCGTGGAGGTTTGTGCTTTAGCAGAACATTTTTGCTAATGTTAGTATTTTACACATATTTTAAAAATCTACAATTATTTTATTTTTTTTATTTATTAATTTTTTAAAGATTTTATTTATTTGACAGAGAGAAACACAGCGAGAGAGGGAACAGAAGCAGAGGGAATGGTAACGGGAGAAGCAGTCTTCCTGCCGAGCAGGGAGCCCGATGTGGGGCTCGATCCCAGGATGCTGGATTCATGACCTGAGCCGAAGGCAGATGCCTAATGACTGAGGCACCCCTACAATTATTTTAAAATACAAAATCTGTGGGGCACCTGGGTGGCTCAGTTGGTTAAGAAACTGCCTTCGGCTCAGGTCATGATCCCAGGGTCCTGGGATCAAGCCCCACATCGGGCTCCCTGCTTGGTAGGGAGCCTGCTTTTCCCTCTCCCTCTGCTGTTCTGCATGCTTGTGTTCTCTCACTCTCTGTGTCAAATAAAATCTTTAAAAAAAAATACAAAATCTACAATTTAATCTACATTTCTCAGTCATCCAGGAGTTTTTTTCCTCACTAACCTTCACCTCAACTTCCAACATCTTATAGATTATTTAGACCCTCCCTTTAAAAGTCAGCATATGAAGGTTCACTAGATAAAACTCTAACCTTAGAACTTTATATTTTTTGTAAGTGGGGCTCAGACTCATGACCCTAAGATCCAGAGTTGCATGCTTTACCAACTGAACCAGCCAAGTGCCCCTAACCTTGGAACTTTTCTGGTAGATTTGGTGGGAGAAAACACAGATGAAGTTTTCCAAAGTCTTTAGTAAATGTATCAGTTTTCACTGCAAGATACCATGGAACTGATATGCAAGAGCAGGCAAGTAGAGACCTGTGCCCAAGAAACGAAATGCTGAATTTTTTGAAGCAATGGTAATATATTATACGAGTCTGTATTCATAATTTTCATGTGGAAGTTGCTCAGTGAATATTTAAAACTAAAGGATGCGATATTTCATGGCAAGGAATTGAATCCCAGTCTCTGCCAAGATGAGAAACTCCTCTCTAATGGGGTATCACCAGGCTGGACCCTCTGTAGGTCGGGTGAGTTTGGTCTGGGTGGCAGTGACTCCCATGCCTGCATGGATTTTCCACTCAGTGTGGAGTCTCAGAACAGAAGGAAGGGAGGAAGAGGAAAGGAAGCCCAGCAACAATGGCTTAGCATAGTATGAATGTCTCTTTTTTGTGGCCAGGAAAAAAGGACATTTATCTAAAATACCCATAGCAAGATATGCTGTAGGTAAGAGACTGTCATTAGCAGAATGAGACATAAAATGAGAAAAATCACGATTCGGTATTTCCTGACATTTGCTGATAAGGATAGACGGGTGAAGTTAAATGCTCAATTTAGCCTCCTCTGCTGCCTGGGCCCTTTGAGGGGTGTGGGTTCAGGCTGACAGGTGACTTGCCTTGGTGGCCACAGCTAGCCTGCTGCTTCTGAAAATACAAACCCACCTTTTAAGAAGAAGAATAAAAAATTAATCCATATGCGTTCTTATCAGGGAGGTGGAGAATGTGATTTTTTTCATATTCTATGAAACATGAGGAAAAGTTTTAAAATCGTATCATTAGAAGAGAAAACTTGTTTCTAAGGTAGAGGAAAGTCCAAGAGAAGAAAAAATTAGTTCCTAACAAAAATCTATGTTAGGTAGACTGAAACACTGGGGGGAAAAATATGGATGAGATGGTCTGAGAAAGCCAGGATATCTACTATATATATGATTCTATGCATATATATCTGCATGTATCTGCATATATATGTATACCTAAAACTTCTTAGTATATTTGAAGAAGTCTTTTTTTTCCCCTAAGAAATAGCATTTAAAAAAATGTAGAGCAAGAAGAAAATAAGTTTTTGTTGTTCTCTGCCTTTACCTGAAGTAGTTTTCAAAGGCCCCTATTTCCTAATGCCTCCATCGGTCTATCATGGTGCCTCATACCATGTCGTTTTTAGAAGCTTTAGTTATAGTGTAGTTGAATGTAAGGTAATTGAAGCCTCTTTTTATAAGTGCATGACTCTTCCACTCTCATGACCTAATCCAACCCTAATAATTATCTCCCAAAAGGCTCATCTCCAAATACCAGTATGCTGGGGATTAGGACTTCAACATACGGATGGAAACAGAACACAAACTTGCAGAAGGCTTCAATTCTAAACTTACAATAATTTATCTGGTTATTGATGTAAGTCAATAGTTGGATTTTAAGGGAAGGGATGTTGTGCAGATATTGTTGGGGGTGCAGGAGTCAGAGAGAGAAGCTCTCTAGGAAACAGGCAATCACATTAAGGGAACCCCAAGGGGCTGGGAAGGCACTAAGAACATCAAGATTCTGGGAGTCTGGTGCAAGAAGAAGGGAAAAATGAATGGGAAAGGGAGGGCTCCTGGGTAACAGAACATTCTGTTGACTTATTAGCTTTGCTTAGGGAAAAGCCCCATCACAGGCAGATTTTAGAATTTTCAAAAGCTCTTTCTTTCTCAGAAGCCAGGCTGCCTGAGGTATTATTTAGAATCTTGACGTTTGTTCCAATCACCACAGATGTACAGATACTAAGTGTTCAGGCTATAGATAATGAAGCCAGACTTGTGAAGACTTCTGTGAAGTCATATCCTGCATTTTCAAACGTCTAAAGGGCTGGGTACCAACAGAGCCCAGAATGAATAAGTGAATGCTAGCTACATTAATTAATCTCTGAACACACAAACAATAAATCTGATTCCAAAAATATTTTAGAACACAGTCTGTAAAGACAGTTTGAGATTGGTTAGCAGAAGTTATTTTAGCTTAAAAGTCTTATGTTTTATTTCAGAAATGAAAGTGAGAAGCTGCAGAGACAACAGCTGTTACTTTTGAACATAAAGTGTTAGAAGGGAAGTAGAAATTTATCTAAAGTTCACAGATGTCTCCAGTCATCAACAATAGATGTCACTAATCATCTCCTAGTATTTGAAGAGTTATGACTCATCTGCTAGTTGGCTGAATTTTTTGGTGGCAGTGGGAATTGACCTATGAACAAACAAACAAGTAAATCTGTACGGGAACTAAAAGAGAATGAGCATATTTCTCAAAATTTAAAGAATTATTACTTGGCTAAAATTCATCTAATAGGTTTCTTATGCAAGTTAATATTGTGACGGGCTTCAATTAACTGTGATGTTTCAAAGTATTTCTGTTAGACTTTCAGTCCATTTGAATATGATAGAAATTATGTTAGAATAAAGCAAATTTTATTTGCTCTAAATGAAGAGGAAAAGGATATGACTTTTTATTCTTTTGCCCAAGATATCCCAGGATATGACTTTTTATTCTTTTGCCCAAAAGTTCCCACTTAATAGAGTAATATGAAAACCTCTTACCATAGTAACACCCTTTCTGGGTTCGGGTCTACAACTGACATGGAGAATGAAGATACCCAATTTTGCCTTAAAAGAGAGTTTAAGCAGAATTTCTCTTAGCTATAACCGTATTTTGGTTTGTGTGTGAAGTTCTGTAAAGCCTGTCTATTGAGGAACTTCTCTCTGAATTAATTCAAATGTTATATGATTGGTAAAAATGCTCACTTGCCTCGGATGGAGGTTTACAACTAGTTGACCTTAATTATGGCATTGACATGTGGCAGGATTGACTTTATGGGTGTGTGACTGGTGCAGTTACACTGGGTCCCGTGCTCAGAAAAGCCCTATGTTTGGTTGACTTCTTTATGGCCATCATTTAGAGATTCTTAGTAATCACTGAACAAAGGACCCTGTGTTTGCATTTTGCACTGGGTCGCACAAATGATGTGGCTAGTCCTGGCACTCGATAAGAAGTATAGTAAGTTGTCAAGCAACATTCTGGACGATCTCCAAAGATATTGCGGTCTCTAGCACCTGGGTACCTGTCCCTATTTTGACAAGGCAATTGGGAATGATATACAGACCCAGGCTTCCTCAGAGTGATGTGCTACCAAGTCCCCTCACTGAATGTAGAGTGGTGAGAGTGATCTTTAATGGAAATGTACAGTTTTCTATGACACAAAGAGTAAAGACCTTTAGAATCTGTGTATTCAATAATTTAAACTTTGTCTTATGTTCTGTACGAGGGAATGACTTGTATGAGAGTGCAGGAAGAAAAGCTGGGATTAGATGTAGCCATTACCCCCTAAGCACATCCTGTCCCCATAGAAAGACTCCAGTCCACATACACTGGGAACAATGAAGACAGTAACACTGAAAATCATACCGAATAATGTTACTTAAATGACACAGATTCTCTCCCAATCAGGATCCTAACGGACGCTTATTGCAATTCAGTATTAGATTCACAGAAGCTAAATGTGTTATCAGAGGTCATATAGCAAATTGAGGTGAACATCAAACATGGTCTTCTAAATCTGTACCATTTTCAGCTGTTTGCTCCACTTGTTAAAAAGCATTGAGCCTCAGGTGCCTGGGTGGCTTAATTGGTTAAACGTCTGCCTTCAGCTCAGATCATGATCCCAGGGTCCTGAGATGGAGTCCCACACTGGTTTCCATGCTCACTGGGGAGTCTGCCTCTCCCTCTGTCCCTGCCCCAGTGTGTGCATGCGCTCCCTCTCACACTCTCTCAAAAGTAAATAAATAAATCTTTAAAAAAAAAAATAGTTGAGGGCGCCTGGGTGGCTCAGCCGTTAAGCGTCTGCCTTCGGCCCAGGTCAGATCCCGGGGGCCTGGGATCGAGCCTCGCATCGGGCTCTCTGCTCTGCAGGAAGCCTGCTTCTCCCGCTACCATTCCCTCTGCTTATGTTCCCTCTCTCGCTATGTTTCTCTCTGTCAAATAAATAAAATCTCTAAAAAAAAATAGTTGAGCCTCTAATTAAAGGTTCTGTCCCCATAACGGGGTTTTTATGGAAGTAAATGAAGTAATTTTTGAGCTACCAGGGAGGGCCTTTTCTCTACAGTCTCCTAGCCCAGAGCAATCGTTTAGGTGGTGGGAAGGAAACAGAGCGTCACACATACTACAGAAAAGAAGGGCAAGCCACTGGAAAGGAAGCCACTGGATATCGGCATTGAAAGAAAACATTATGATCAACTTGTCAATCTCTCCTCTGCTGGAAAGATGAATTTCCACTTTAGAAACATTTACAAATGAGCACTTATCTCAAAATTCCATTCCACTGAAGAACTCTAATTGCTTCAAAGCTCTGGCGTTAAGTTGAACTGAAATGTGACTTATTGTAAATTTGAATAGAACATGGTCTCTGCTCTCAATCCTGCAGACGAATACAGCCATAGACACAGAATGCCAATACACATGTGACGAAGTCATAGTGGAGAAACCCACAAAACCTATTTAGAGAGGCACATTGCTGGAATTGTCAGGTAGGGTTTCAGAGATCTAGGTCCTGGACAAGGACCGTGAATGGCAAATTATGAAATGTTCTCTGTTTCTTCAGTGTTCCTGTTAATGTGAACCACCACACTTAAACCCACTCCACCAGATATGCTCTGCCTTTTGCAGCAAGACTTTGTTCCCTCAGTGAGAGCATTTTTTCACATTAGAGTTAGTGCCAGCAGTATTATTATTTGTTGGCTTATGCTGAACCTGTATTTTGATCAGTAAGGCATAGGGCAGGTGTCCTACACTAGCATGTGGTTGGAAATCTAAGAGAAGATTTTCCTAATCTTTTCTAATTTTCTCTCTTTAGTATTGACCAAAAGAATGAGATCTTTCCATTTGTGACAACATGTATGGACCTAGAGTTATTACGCTAAGTGAAATGAATCAAAGAAAAATACCATACGATTTCACTTATATGTGGAATTGAAAAAAAAAAAAAAACCAAAAAGCAGAAACAGACCCATTAATACAGAGAACAAATGAATAATTGCCAGAAGGGAAGGTGATGGGAAAATGGGCAAAATGGGAGAAGGTAAGAGTGCAAGGTATAGACTTCCAGTCATGGAATGAGTAAGTTATGGGGTTAAAAGGTACAACACAGGGAATGTAACCAATGGTACTGTAATACCATTGTATGGTGAGAGTTGGTGGTGAGCACAGTATAATGTATACACTTGCTACTTGCCCGATCACTAGGTTGTATGCCTGAAACTAATGTAACGTTGTGTGCCAACTATACTTTAATTAAGAAAATTTGGTAACTGTGTCCTCAGTATTTTTAAACTGGAAAAAATCCACAAAAGCCACAAAACAAAACATACCTAAAGCACCATTATAAAGCCTAAAACAGAGCCACATGGTCTTCCTCCAGCAGCATCCCCAGGTTTCAACAGAGCTTACTCACCATTAAATAGGCTTCTTAAAATCACCCATTTTGTTTCTGACCAAAAAAGTTCCCATTATATCCATGTATCTTAGATCTGCCGCTATCTGAATGCCTCCTAGCACTTTCATCTAAAATGTGAATAGGACAGTCTTATCATTGGGGTGCATGGGTGGCTCAGTCAGTTAAGCATCTGACTCTTGGTTTCGGCTCAGGTCATGATCTCAGGGTCCTGGGATGGAGCCCCAAGACAGGCTCTGCGCTCAGTGGGGAGTCTGCTGGAGATTCTCTCTCCCCCCTCTCCCTCCCTCTTTCCTCTGGTGGAAACACTCTCTCAATACATAAATAAATGGGTGCACACACTCTCTCAATACATAAATCTTTAAGGAAAAAGAAAGACATTCTTGTTATTATATTATGTATTGTTGTTGAGCCCAGCTGGATCACAGGGATTATCATATACTTAAAAAAAATCCACTCAGACCGATTATTTAAAATTTTGTTGGAATAGTTTCTCACCCCTCACACTGTAATTTTCTCAAATAGCTTATCTTCTTTCTCTTTTTGAAAACTTAGAACATTTGCTTAATCCCCCATTTTCGGAGTGTGCTCTCTCCCCCATTTTCATTGTTGTTCCGTCTATGACACCACAGGTGTAGTCCCTTTAGCATCCAGTTATGGGCTAATTCTTCACTTGCTAAATAGAAATCATAGATTATTTTATCACTTGTTTGGGACCTCCAATACATTTCTATTAAAAAGATTATCTTCCTGACTCTGGAAGACTGAACTAAAATTGGATTTGAGTAGGAGTGCCTTCTCTCTTCAGCTGCTAGCATTTTATCATTTTCCTTAAGCACTTCGGATTATGACTTTCTATTTCTCTTTCACATCATGGAGTATATATTTGTTAGCACTTTTCTTGAGACTTCAGCATTCTGGCATACTTTTCCTGAACAAATTCCCTCTGAATCACACCATGTTTTAGTACTCATTTGTGATTTTGTGTTTCTCTTTCCATCCTACAAAGATTTCGAAAATCTGAGATCCTGTCCACTGCAGCGGGCATCCTCTATAGTTCTATAATTGTTAGCATTAATCACACATTTAGAATTTTCTGTTTTGCATTCATGATATGTAAATCTTTATGCATCGTTGAAATCAATTTACCATTACAATTTAACGTATCTAAGCTTTTGACTCTGTGAAGTTGACTTATATTTCTTTTGTGTACTGTCCTTGTCTAGTTTTGAAATTTTAGTTACATAAATCTCATAAAACAAATTGGGTGACTTCCCATCTATTGTAATCTCTGGGAAAGTTTGTGAAAGTCGGGGATAAACCACTTGGGAAGGTTTCCTAAAACCTACCTGTAATAGCTTCTATACTTGGTGTTATTAGAGAGTGGAGGAAGGAGGGCAATTTTGACTACCTATTGCATTTGCTTAAGGTCCACTGATCCATTCAGGGTTCCATATTCTTAAAATAAGCTGGTCATATATTTATTTTAAAAATTTTTTACCACATACAGATTTTATAATTTATAGGTATTAAATCATTCATTGTATTTATGATTTCAAAAATAACTATTACTCTATCACAGTATGTTATGTATTATACATATAACATATACAAACACATTCACACATATGCACACATATAAATGTGTACAGGTATAGTACATATATAATACATATGTATATTTTGGGGACAGGAGATAGGTTTCTCTCTTTGAGCAATTTTGCTTGAATTTTGTCTATGTCATTCATTTTTTGGAATATAGCAGGTATATTTCACTTTTTTATTTTTTATTTTTTTAGGTATTTCACTTTTAAACAAAATTTGATGTCGGGCCTCAAAATTAATTTTCAACTTGTTCTAGAAAATCATTGTACATGTCCTTTTACTTACGTGGCTAGAAATGAATGTGTATAATAATACCACTTGTGAATTTCTATTCATCTCTTCTCAAAAGCCCCCACACTGTGCTTCTACTCCACTCCTTTGAGAAGTACTCCCTGACTCTTGACCAGATCTAGCTAGGAACTCCAACCACTATGCTTTCATTCTTTCCTGTCCTTGACTCCATTCTAACAAGTAATGTATTTACTGGTCTTACTTTAAATACCAAGTCTCCTTAGTTTAGTATATTGTAATGTTCTTGGGAGTAAATGCAGTGACTTTTGTTTGTGGCCTCCAAATTTCCTCAGTGTGTTTAGTATACAGTAGACTGTGAAAAAATGAGCTTGAATTTTTAACACTTATTACTGTTAATTTTTCCCTCAAGAAGAACAAGAAAAATTGGGTCGCCTGGGTGGCTCAGTGGGTTAAAGCCTCTGCCTTCGGCTCAGGTCATGATCTCAGGGTCCTGGGATCCAGCCCCGCATCGGGCTCTCTGCTTAGCAGGGAGCCTGCTTCCCTTTCTCTCTCTCTCTCTCTCTCTCTCTCTCTGCCTGCTTCTCTGACTACTTGTGATCTCTCTCTCTCTGTCAAATAAATAAATAAAATTTTTAAAAAGTCTATTAAAAAAACAAGAAAAATTATTTTGAGAGGTCAGAAGATAAGGACTTATTCTTCTAAGATTGCACACTCACTAATATGATATGCCAGACATATTTATTGATTTATAAAGTATCTTTTTCTAGAAATAATTTCAACAGGTATATCACCTCTGCATATATCTA
>CM053610.1:94119666-94149326 GCA_028646535.1 Procyon lotor | reverse complement strand
ATTGGAAAAGTCTTGTCTTTTAGACATTTGCTCCAACTATGGGAATTTGCAAAGTCTCCCTATGGGCTTGCCTGAAATTAAAGTAACAACACCAATTTCAGTTATTTTAATAAGAAGATATTTTAAATGCTTAATTAAATTCATTTATTTCAATAAGAACATTCGATTCCGAAAAGAAAAAAAATTGATTACACCATGTGGTAGAGAATACCATCTAAACCATGACACTATAGATTATTATATTTTCTAAGGAGTCACAATGTCTATTCTATTTTTTTAGTCACTCATATATTTATTAAATATAAGCAGATCAGTTTCGGCATCCTTTTATCTTCCCAGATATACATCTTGTAATATTCAAGCCTTATTACCCAGTTGTGATATCTTGGGATATAATGACTACATCTATATCCTCTTTGTAACTTTCATAAAGGTATCAAATTTTGATAATATCCTCTCTTTACATTTATTTCAAAGATAGAAATATTCCAAATCAAATTTTATTCTCACTTCAGATTCTCACAATTTTGGACTCTTATTGGACCTACTTCCAATCTGTTGTTATTCAACAGTTTCGTGATTCTTTTCACTTTTTATTTCCTTTGTTCTCCTTTTCTCCTCTTTGTGCTTTTCTCCCACCTCCTCAAGTAACAATATAATTCAGAAGTGAGCATAGGAATGTGTGAAAATATTTCTTTTTTTTTTTTTTTTTTTTGGCTTGCTCAGTGTGATAAAACTGTTGAGTGAGGAGAGCTAAATTCTCTTTAGATTCTTTTTGCTTATAAATTGTAAGAGAAAGTGGTCAGCAGTAGACTCATTCTTGGGATGCTTTTCCAGGTATATGAAAAAGAGTGCCAGGAAATTTTAAATTCATGCATTCCAAGAGCTCCTGAGACCCACCAGCAGCTTTAAAAAAGATTCTATGGTAGTTTCCATGAAATGATTTCTGATGGCATGAAAGAGCCAGGAATTCTAGATATGGAGGAACCTGAAGGGCATGTTTTATGTCTGTGCCTCTGTATGAAGGGATAACCATTCACAGCTTCTAAAACTGGGTTTCCTGTTTGAGTGAAAGTGGAAAGGTAAGGTAGTAATCAGCAAGGTCTGCTACAGACATTTAGCACATACATGCAAGTACATACATACTCACATAGAGCCCCACACATATACATACAAACATACACATATTCTATTAACATCTGCTGTTCTGATCCTAGGGTGCAGCATATGAAAAGGGGACCTAGCTCTGCTTTTTAGTCTAAATATAAACTGATTAGATAATAAGAGAAAAGTATATGAAGCAAGTATTTTTGGTCTCTGTATGTGCTAATGTGTATATTTGTTATTGTTAGTCCTCTGTTCCCTAGGTCCACTTGTAAAGGCAACCAATTTTACAAATGGTAGCTGCAAATCCTATACTTTCTTTGTTTAGAGTTTAAGCAAGAGCCTGCTTCACTTCTTTGTTAGACTTGAATCTCTAAGTAATTGGCCTTGAGCAACATCTTAAATATCAGCTTCTAAAACCTGTACGATTGCTCCAGACACAGACGCTGTGGGAGTAGTGGGTCAGAGATGGCAGATTGCATACAACCACATCACAGAGTGCCAACAACCTCTCCAGTCCACTTCTTGGACTCAGTCTGGAAATCAAGGCTGGTTTGGCAATTCTGCAGCAAATAAGAGGAAGGTGGACTGAAAATCTGCCACCAGAAAATTTAGGCATTGATCTAGCTGCAATCTCAACATTGAGGTAATAAAAAAAAAAAAAAATACAATGACAGATGTCTAAGCCAAATTGCTGGGGGGTGGAGGAGAGGGATAAGATGGCTGTGTTATGGATATTGGGGAGGGTATTTGCTATGGTGAGTGCTTTCACTTGTGTAAGACTGATGATTCAAAGACTTGTACCCCTGAGGCAAAGAATACATTATATGTTTTAAAAAAAAACAAACATAGTGCCTTTTTCAAAGACCATGTGATAGGTCATCGAATGATGTGATCCACTGTCATCTGTTTTTGCATTTCTATATACACCAAAAGTGGAATAAATGGAGAAAAACAATAGGATCTCTAATTTTTTTAAAAAAAGTAGAAGAACAGGATAGGCTGAGAAGTAAGGAGGGTGGAAAGAGATGCAGAGCTTGAGAAAGGAGAAGATGCATGTGAGAAACTGAACGTTTGGTACTAAGGTTGACTAAGGGTTTGCTGAGAAACCTCTGGCAGTTTGATGGGTAAATAACAAGGCTGGGAGAGGACACATTTCAACACAGGAAAAACAGACGCTGAATTAATTGATGATTTCTGTTTCATTAGCATTCATTTTGCTTGTTTTTCTATAGTTTCAGATCATCCAGTCTTAGGTTAAGGACAGTGATACCATCCTGTTATCAAGCCTCAGCTTCTGCTGGCCCACCCTGCCCACCTGAAGGGGACAACCTGGGCTAACTCCTTATTCTAGGCAAGGAGGGCTCTGGTGCCTGGAGAATGACAAAGGAAGATAATTTCTCTAACTAGATCTGAGCAGTCATTGCCTGAATAATCCTATCACTTTTTGGAAGCTTCCTGTGCAAGCAGAGATGACTGCTTGTCCTGAAAGTTAAGACCAATTAGAGATACTTTGAATGACCTGCTCTAGTTATTTTTCCCATTCCTCACAGGATTCCAAGTATATTAGGAACTCACCTGTTGAACTGTTGCAATGAACTATTTCTGGCAGCTAATCTGTGGAGGGTAGAAAGAGGAAAACTGGTGGGTGCTAAAAAGACATCTGATTTAAGGCACTGCTGTTTTTGTTTCCGAATATCCCCTAAAAGTTAGAAAGTGAACTAGGCAGGAAGATTCTTCTCGGTTCAGCTCGTCTCCAGCATTTATGGAGATGGCCCACTTCCTTCTGTGAAGACTCCGAAGGGCTTCTGTTCACATGAAATCAGTGAAGAGACCTCTGTCAGGAATCGTCAACAAGAGCACAAAGAGGATCGGAAAGGCCAGCTGTCCTTCAGTGCTCATTTCCTTTGCTTCAACACCTCTGTAAGAATTCTCTTAAAGATGCTGGCAAGTGCATCTTCAGAAGCGAGTGGTCATCACGTCTTGATTTCTCCCTCTGGGCACGCAGTTTTTCAGACTGATGAGCCCTCTTGTAGTCAGAACCAGAATGCCTAGTGAGGCATTACTGTGAACACTTAGAGGCTAGAAATCTGGGGCCCCCACTAAGTGGGTACATTTTAGAGAGAGTTGTTTAGATCTACCTCTGTGCCTTCGAATACATCTTTTTTTGACTGCACATTACATGGCCTTTCTTCATCAAACTCCTATCTCAGGGCCTCACAGAGGGACCTTCTTTGTCTAATACACTATTCACTGGACCTCCTACTCACCCTTTATGCATCATCCTCATTCCTGTCACTGTCCCTAACCCATTGTGCAATGATCCATTTTTAAATGCCATTTTTATTTTATTTTTGTTTTTTTGGAGAGCGTGTGCACATGCATGCATGAGTGGGTGAGGGGAAGGGGAGAGGGAGAAGGAGGGAAAGAATCCCAGGCAAGCCCCACACCTGGTGTGGAGCCAGACACAACTAACTGTGAGATCATGACCTGAGCTGCAATCAAGAGTCGGGTGTTTAACTGACTGAGCCACTGAGGTGTCCCTTGAAGTGCCATTTTTTAACACGGGTAAATAATTATTTGTATAATTAAGTATTGAATATATGTCTTCCCACAAGCATGTAAGCCCATGACAGAAGGACCATGGGTCTCTTCTAGCTCGGGCACTCCTGTCTGATGCCAGAACCATCCTAGGCAATCAATAATGCTGTAGATGGCACAGTCTCATCTTAGAGAGATGAGCCCCCATGGAGATTTCCAGTCTAGAGTGCTTCACTGAAGTTTAGGGCCTCAATTTCACTGGGCCTGTAATTGTCTGTGGGCGCTGGGTTGATGCATGGGGACATTCAATGTGATCTATAAGTTCTAGCCCAGGGCCAAGAAAGTTCCTCTGAAAAGGGCCACAGCAAAAATTTTAGGCTTTGGAGACCTTTCAGTCTCTGTTGCCTTTGTAGTATGAAAATCACCATGGGTAAAACACAAAATGAATAAGTGTGGCTACATTTTAATGAAGGTATTTAAAGATTTTATTTATTTGACAGAGAGAAACACAGCGAGAGAGGGAACACAAGCAGAGGGGAATGGTAGCGGGAGAAGCAGGCTTCCTGCCGAGCAGAGAGCCCGATGTGGGGCTCGATCCCAGTACCCTGGGATCTGACCTGGGCCGAAGGCAGACGCTTAACCACTGAGCCACCCAGGCATCCCTTGATGAAGGTATTTAAAAAGCAGGGACCAGGACAGAGCTGATGACTGAGCCCCAGTTTGCCAAGGCCTGTTCAAGACAGTAATTTCTTCACTTAAGATTTTAAAATTTGACAGAGACTACAGACAGTTCCATTCATTTCCTGTCCTCTGGTATAACAGCATCTCACAGCTATATTATTGACAAAGAATACAGACATTTGTTTGTGTGGGAGGAATGCAGTGATGACCCTTTTATCAATATTATTCATGGTAACTATTGTTTTAGAGAGTCACATAAATCCAGAAATAATTCAGCACATGTTGCTGCAAACCATCCTTGAGAAGTTTTCATTGAAGCTCGATTGTTTTTATGTTATTTTTCATATTAAATCTTGTGTTATCCATTGCTTTCCTATAAAGATCATCTGCTGTTTACTCTAAGGATTAGGTAGTTTAGAGGACTGATAGGAAATAATTTTTGAGACGTAAGGGATCAAATGGAGTTATTCAAACCATTCACTTTCCCTGTTAATTGCGGCCAGTAATGACTATTGTCAAAGAATTGTTCCCATCTCCATTCGCCAGCTCTGTCTCCTACTCAGTCAGCTGTGTGCATTGTGGATGTTTTGAGTCAAGCTCTAACATCACTTACAGGGCTGATATTTCAGACTAATATGAACGTTGACCACATGCACTCACAACATGCCCGTAACACATGCATTATCCAGGGGAATTAATTGTGAGCAATGAATTCCACATTCAGGCTTTAACATTTTTTATGCTGCCAATGAGGCCGGAGAATAAATCTGTTCTTTCAAGCAGGCTATTATTAATCTCTGGCTTTCACAAACAGCAAACAGCCACTGAATCCAGCTGACAACACATATTCATTTAAAGACGAATAAGAAGAATTATCCATATTAGTTAAAACATATTTGTCATCATGTTTAAATCCTTCCAGAGTTATTGCTGGAGTTGGACTAGAGGATGCAAGGCCGATGACCTTGTTTAATTATTATCTAAAGTTGAGGCATTGAGAAAATTTTCAAAATACATTCTGGAAATCATTTCAGCTTCATTTTGGGAAGAACATAATCTTGCAACAGACGTTATTTAACTTTTTTTTTTTTTTTTTTTTGCTAAGGAAATAAATTTGAAACCCTTCAGTGTTTTTGTGGGACCAGATTTGGAGATGTCTCTTTACTTACTTTGTGTTTAAATAAGGATTTTTGACTGTAACAGGCTCAAATACAGAAGGTAAGGACAGAAATGGGAAACAGGCTTCAAAAAGTAGAACTTGAGAACATGAAGAAGGAGTGATTCTGGAGGCTTGTCCTTTCTTCTCCTGTTTCACTGCCCAAGGGAAATGCTTCCCTTCCTCTGTCCCTTTTTAATCATGCCAAAAATAATGTCAGCATCTCTCCAATTATTGTGCATATTTAAAAGAATCTATTTTATAGTATAATTTTTGAGCCTCTTAAAAAAATGGATATTAAACCAAAGGAATGGTATTTCAAATTTTGTAACTACTGAATATCTACTTGAAAGTCCTCTTAAGAATCCCATATTTTTAGGGTTTTTTTTTTTAATTAGTAGATGCTTTTTAATACTTCTATGGTTCATTTGCAAGAATGATCATCACTTCATGGTGGTGACATGTGATTTACCTCATGCCTAGTCTAGCGTCCTCCCTGAGTTCTAACCTTCCTTTCACAGGTTATGGGAAAGTCTTTGAAGAGTTCATGCCTCAGGGGCAATTTTGAAATTGATTTCACCCCTACGATGTCTGTGAAGTGGAAGCTACAATTGAAATGTACCTGCAGTTTGCCACCAGGAGGCATATTTGGCCATTTCTAAGATGCAAACAGCTGAAAATGCATTCACAAGTATTAAGATCTGAGTGAAGTTCAATTATGTCTGCATTTCTGCACTCCTCTTGGATGCACGGGTTGCAAAGTTCAACAAAAAGACTCATCTTGCTCGTAATGAGGGTGTTATAACAGAAGAAAAGCCCTATGAAATAAGTTTCCATCTGACATTGTTTTTCACAGATCCCTCTAATCGTTTAGTATGGCTTTATTAAATATTGCTTTATTCTCCTAAGCTTTAACTTCCATATTTCATTGAAATTATATTAGTAGTTAAGTGGATTCAACTACTGCATACTGAGGCTTTGTTATATTTTTGTGTATACAAACACAAAAGGCAATACTCCAGAATAAAAATACTGGACTATATTAAAAGAAAGGTACAAGACTGCTTAAATAATGTTAGCACATTCAATGATTATCCAGTTAAAACTTCAGTGTTGACATTTATTCAAATTTTCACTTTTTGTTGAGGGGCAAAAAATAACTAAAAAGATTAGTAAGTCAGAGAGAGTGGATCAACCTTGAATATTACTGTGTGGTCCTGACTCTTCTACACATTTCCATGGTCTTCACGCTTTATGTGGCCCCAGCACTCCTGCTCATCCAAACTAACCCTCTCCAAGTTTTCCCACACTGCATTTTATCTCATAACTCTGTGAATGTGGATGGACTGATTTCTGACGATAATTTGTTTTCTGCTTCTCTCCTTCTATTTGTGCTTAGAACTCCAATTCCGTGTCACTTCCTATTAGCAGGGCTCCCTGCCTGCTATAGTTGAGTTAGGGGCCCCTTTCTTGTGCATCATTATGTCCTACGCTTATCCTTTCCACAGTCCCTACCTGATGATATTTAAACACTTTTTCTTGGCTTATTTCTCTATAGTTGGCTGTGACTTCCCTGAGGAGAGATACTACGTTGATTTTTATTTCTAGATACTCAGTGAGTAGATACATAGTAAACATTTATTGTATACAAGGGCTTAGGGAGTTTACCACAGAGCTGTTTAGTTGCTGGGAGAGAACTGCCCAGAGAAATAAATCTTTTTTTGGACTACACAATCTTTGTGGGACATTTTTGTTCTAGAGAGATGATGAATATTTCTTTTGCACTTATATATAAGACCAAGCTTTGCCAAAAGTATGGGTCGTTTACATGAGGCTCATATCTAGCCCATGGCTTCTCACACTGAGATCCTATGCAGTAAAGGATTAATTCAGCACAGCTGGGTTGTTCACACTCTGCGCATGCCACAGAAAGGTTTAGCCCTTGTTGTGTTCCTCAGAGGTACTTTCTAAGCCCTTGAGATAGCCTCTCTGAGGAGAACATTTTGAAATGTGGACCCTTGGCCATACCCATACCAGTCTGTGTTAACATTGTAACGTATGGTGTGGCCCTTGGGGGGCTGGAGACCAAGGATGGTCAGCCATGCCAACAAGATGGTCCGCACCAAGGCTCAGGTGAACTTTCCCAACTGGCAGTGCTCTGTATCACTAAGTATTGCTGCTGGGAGAAAGAAGTGCTATACATGTGACTCCACTATGAGAAAGAAACTGGAAGCTTGTGTCTGGCTGGGTCTCCTGGAACCTGCCCTATGCACCTTTTCCCTTTTGCTGTAATAAACTTTATTCTCTGTGAGAGAATAGCTTTCTGGAGCGCCGTGAGTCCCTCTAGCAAACCACTGAACCTTAATAGTGCAGTCTTTTGAACATTCAAATGCAGAACCCGAGCATCAAAAGAATGGTATAGAGAAACTTCTGATCATCTGTGGTTATCTTATCTTAAAGTGCCTTATCTCCTCTGCCCTAGGAGGAAAATGTTTGGAAACTGTAGTGCAAAGCTTCAGTTTAACATTCCCTTCCCCTGACCTTCCATAGAATTTTCTGGACCTTTGATAATAACTTAGGAGCTTGATACTAAACTCTTCTTTTGGGTTAAATGTTGACTCTTTAATATAGTGTATATTAAATCAAACTAAAATCTGTTGTCTTCTTTGGGACAGATTAGAACAGAATCAAATTATTTTCTGAGACTTTATCATATGCTTCATGGCCTTAGAGGTCAAAATATTTCCTGCAATCCACTTTACTGTAAATAACTTCTCACATAGATTTTAATTAGGGATAGGCTTAAAATGTAGAAAGTTGCAATTTATATTACAGTAAGTAAAATGGAAGCGAGACTGTTAGAGAGCTAGTAAAAAAAAGCTTGTCTATTATGGAAATTAAATTGGTTTAAGTATGAACATGCATGTTTAAGATGCAAAATATAATTCCTAAACAAACCACTAGGAGATAATCCAAAAATAGAAAGTTAAGAAAAAAATAATCAAGAGTATACTAAAAAAATATCTACTTAAAACAAAAGGAGGAAGTAATGGAGGAATAAGGAAGCAAAAAAAGGCAAGAATATATAAAAAGCAAAAAGCAACTTGGGATACATAAATACTACCTTATTAGAAAGGATAAAGTGAATGAACTAAACACTGCAATGAAAAGGCAGAGACTGGAAGAAGAGATAAAAAGCATAACCCACCCACATGCTGTATACATAAGGTGGGAAGATGAAAGTTCTGGATAGGTTATTAATGGCAGACAAAACAGTGTTTTTCAAACATTCTATATATTTCCCTTTACTTCTTAGATTCCTTACAGTACGATGGTTTCATTGTTGCAGCCAAAGAAATGTGAATGGGAGGGTGTTATTTCTAGGGCCATAATTTTAAAAAACATATACTCCCTTTGAAGCTCTCTCTTCTTCTTCCTTGGTGTCCTTGCAAGTGACATCTGAGATGTTTGGAACCTAAAACTCTGAGCCACTGCCTGGTAAGGGAATGGCTTGACCCCCACTTGACTTTTCATAAGCAAGAAATGAACTTATTGCACTAAAACAGTTTTTTATTTATAAGAAACCATGACCTATTTTAACCCAATATGGGAACACATACCTCAACAAATGAGGCATCAGTTTAATCTATCAAAAAAAAAGTGCCTTGTGTCATACAGACGATTGTAAAAATTGATTTTTGAGCTGACCAAGAAGAGTCTCTTTTGTTAGCACTGTTTTATTCGACTTCTATAATACCTCAGTGTATTTATGAATATTTCTTAAATACTGCTCTTGGAACATGATTGAGGTCATCTTCCCTCCAATTCCCACAGAGTCTTATGTGGCCTGATTATGTCAGTCACTGATTAGCAGACCCCATTTATAAAATTGTTAAGGATCCAGTTTTTAGAAGATATACAGTTATGCACTATTGATCAACAAGCCCCCAAATACGAGTAAGACAAAAAGAAAAAAAGGAAAGAGAAAAGAACTGGCATTCTTTCAGTTAGTTGTGCATGTAAAGACCTTGGAGTCATGCTTGACCCCTTTCTGCCTCTCACAGCCCATATCCACTCCCGCGGACAGTCCTGCCTAGTCAGCCTGTAAATGATATGCAAAGTTTAACTACTTTTTATCATCTCTATTGTTGCCACTGTGGGCTAAGCGACCCTCATCTTTTACCAGGATTAATAAAAGCTTTTAAACTGGTCTACTTGCTTTTCTACTTGTCTCCCGTCTATCTATTCTGGAAAGAGCAGCCATAGTGATCCTATTAAAAGGCAGTCAGATCATGTCACCTCTGCTTCCTTTCTCTCCCTCAGGCATGTCATCTCCATCAGAGTAAAAGCCAAAGTCTGAACCAAGACCTATAAGCTATGCGTGCTATTTCTGACCCTTGTCCCCCACGACTTCTACTCTTGCTCCCCCTGCTCCCTTGCAGTTCTAAGTAGGTCAGGCATGTTTTTGCCTTCGTGTTTTTGTATTTGTTCTTTCTTCTCCTTGGAATGACTGTCTTCAAGTATGCACATGACTCACTCTCTCGCTTTACTGCAGTGTTGCCTTTTCATTAGACTGTTCCAACTCATCAGGCCATCCTCTTATTCCAAATGTACTCCTTCCTATCCCTCTTCTACATTATTTTTCTCCTTTCTTTTCACTTCATAATGTGTTACACATTTACGTGTCTTCTTTATTCTCACACACAAGGAAAGCCCCATGGGGCAAGGACTTTTGTCTATGTGCCTAGGACAGAGCTTGGCACATCAGAGTATTCAATAAGTATACTTCTGAGTGGCAGATGCAAAGCTGTACTTTTTTATACACTTTCACTTAATCTTCATAATCATCTTATTATGTAGATACTCTGTCTCCTTTTTAGAAGATGAAGAAACTGAAACTAAGAGAGGTTAAAATATGTGAATCTGGGTCTTCCTGACTTCAAAGCCATTGTTCCTTATTACATCTCAGTTACTTATACTTGGGAAAATAAGGGTTATGTGACAGGTCCTTAGGTCTTTATTTCCTTTTTATCTGGGACTCTATTCAATCTTCTTTTGCTCTCTAGCTTTTCATGTTAACACTGCAAAGACGACCCATTGTGAAGCCCGGCTTAGCCACACTGTCACCATCTCCTCTAAAATCTCACTTGTTGGCGTAGAGCTGTCAGCCTTTTGTGAACATGGCAAGCCTCTCCGTGAAATAAAAGGCCAATGACATGGTGTACCTTGTAAAAGCTATCATAGTGGAAAAGAACATGCAAGAATGTTCACATCATGAAGAGAAATGTCACTGGATGCATATAATTTTGAAATTCTTACCTATATTTTTTATATACGCTATTTGGGTTAACAGTTCAGAGACAATAAAAGAAAGACACAATCATTTTGTTCAGCTCAACTGCTCAAAATGAAAAAAAAAAAAAGGTTCTCTATAAAAGTGAATATCAGGTGAGTTGTCTCTGAAATATTGCCTATTGATCTAATCAAAAGAGACCATTCAAAATGAATATAGTTCAGGTTTATGTAATATTCAGAATAAGTCAAATGGTTGGTACTTTTGAGGTAAAAGTTTTATGATACCTGAATAGTAATGGCAGAAAAGTCAAGGTCAGAAAAGATAAATTTGGAATAAAAAATGAAACCAAGTGGAATTGCTAGAAATTGAGTCATTAGGAATGAAGGAGAAACTAAACAGGAAACTTTGCTGCCCATGTCAGCCCAAGATTTATGTGAACATGGATATTTGAGAATTCATGGTGGAAAAAAAGAGCAACAAGGTGAAAGAAGCTTTTAATCCTTAGCTCCCTCAATTTGGATTTTTAAACTTCTTACAATGAATGATAATAAATGCCATAAAAAGAATGTTAAAAGTTACCAAAACATGCATATATCTATGTTTTGGGGTGTGTGTGTGTGTGTGTGTGTGTAAGGGACATACATACATTTCCCAAACAGCTTCTATATACAAAAGTAAGGCATCATTTTAGACACTGACACACATATTTGAATATTGTGTTTTTTGAGGATCCCAGCACAGAATATTAATTGTATGGCTTCGGGGAATGATAAACTGCTCCATTTGGATGATAAAATCTATAATAATACATATTTGGGCTCATGTCATATGTCTTATTAACACATACTTTTTGGTTTATATCAAATGACAGAAAACTTAGAATTTTAGAGTTTCAGAAGAATTTGAATTTAGAAAGCTATTCACCATAGATTATTTGGGGCATTAATGGAGCGGCGTAATTGAAATGCTGAAAATGTAAATTAATTGGCTTGTAAATGAGACAGGTATAACAAGTAAATGAGGTCCTGGGGGGTCTGTTTTCATTCAGCTACTAAGTTGCAGGAGAAAGTGAGAATGTTTACAGAGGTTAATGGAATAATTATGCAGGATTTATCAATTCTATTAAAATTACATTTAAAATATAAAGCTATATTATACACCTTGAATTATAAAATGGGCTTTCTCAGAATTCAAATCTTCAGAAGTCAAAAAGAACCATTTTGCATTATCATGTAAAGGTAACTGTCTTTTTTAAATTAGGGATTTATTTACAACTTTCTCTTTCTGTTCAGTTTCCAGTCTTTTATACAAGGCTCATCTGTCTTCAAGGTTAGTTCACTTAAGTCATAGAGGAGAGAAATGCCAAGGGCAGAATACAAAGAATATCATGGCCATAAAGCAGATTTCTCAAATACCATTACTTAGAAAGGCATATCTCCAGACAGAGACTACTTTAAATATTAACAAGTATAAGCTCCTCATTTCTCACTCTTCTTTCTTCCCTGATTTTATCATCTCTAGATTGTTTCTTCCAGTAAATTCTTAATATGCTGGCTGAAATGCCGGGAGTGACAGGCTTTCACCTAATTAAGAACCTGTGCCTCCAGGGATTAGTGATACCTCCACAAAGGTGCTAAAACCATCACCTTCATTCCTCTTTTTTGGGGTGAACTCCCCCAGATACCCAAGAGGAGCTAATTTCAAATCACTTTACAATCCTATCAGATTAATCTTCCCAATATCCCTCCAGTTGTTTTATGCCTAGAGATTCACTTTTCCTAGATAGCACTCATCTCTATTCACCTAAACTTCTGCTTTTTTTCAAGTGCCTTTTTGAACATCAGTGGATAAACAGTTTCAAACTCATTAAGATTCTAAATTTTCTTAAATAAAAATGTCATCTAAAAATTGAAACTATGAGAAGAATATATTATCTGAACGTTTACAATATAAATTAAAAAGAATTTTTTTTTTAAACAAGAGGTATAGAACAGTTTTTCAACCTGGCATTGACATTTTGGACAGATAATTCTTTGTTGTGGGGGCAGGAGGCTGTTCTTATATTATAGGATATTTACTCTACCTACTAGATGCCACCAAGCTGGGAGAAGCTCAGTTGTCTCTACATCCTGTAAAATGTAATCCTGGGGGAAGACAAATAAATTGCTTCAGTTGAAAACCACTGGGCATTATAGTTAACTTTATTTTGATCACAAATATTCACATGTATGCTCTTAGCTCTTGAGGAAATATCACAACCCTCCTTGCTGCAATTCACCATCCAGAGGGCAGAATTGTTTATATGTTTATACAGCTGTTAATTGATAGGGGACTTTAGGCAAATCTATAGTGAATTAGACTGTGTCTAATTCATTGGTTTTAGCTTTCATAGTGAAGGAGAAACTAATAGGTTTTTAGTAATGGCTTAGCCTTTTTAAGTGCTGAAGTATCAAATTATGATAGTACAAGTTGGGTCAGTGGATTTCTTAGTGTTTTGCTAGTAGAATAGGTGGGTGGGGGACAAACACTAAATAAGAAACTTAAGAGGCATATACCTTAGCTATATCTGAACATTACAGTACTCAAGATTATTCTTTAGATATTTCAATTTTGTTTTTATTTAATATTGAAAAATGAACAATTACCTATTGAATGTGAGTCATGCAAAAAATCTATAGGATAAATTTTGCCTTAAAAAAAATTACACATTTTATGAAGGCATGTATTCATTAAAAAAACAAAGGCATTACACAGTCTGTATAGATCTCAGGTTTAGGTTTATGATGTTTCTGAGAAATACCTAGATTCTGAAACTCGTACAGTTTGTATTCCAGCTAGCCTGGAGGCCACTTAACTACTTGGAAAATTCTAGAAGTAAAACATCTTAGCAATGTGGGTGTATTCCTAATGATGACTCTGGGTTAGTAGTCAGAAGGTAATTCTTCTAGAGGCATTCACAATGGGACATTAACCAGCAATTGAGAAGAACTTAACTGAAAGATCGAAAAGAGATGAATGACATCTGTGTTTCTAATTGTGAGCAATTTTGTCCTCTACCCTTCCTTAACTACTCAGCTCACAAATTGCTCTAACAGGGATATTTCATACGCCTGGGTTAAATTTTCAGGTTATACTTGCAATGTTACTCCAGTTATCTTGGTATTTGAAATAAACACACAGCCGGGCAGCTTATCGTTCTAATATGACTCGAGTTCAATTGCCCATGCACTTTCAGGTGCCCCAAGTGTCTGCTGAGGCCAAATGTTTCCTAAGTAAAGATGTGAAGCAATATACCTTATTTATCTCTTTGCATAACTCTCCAGATTTTATCACAGAACCCATATGGAGGGACTCTCATCCCACGCTTTCTAGTCTGCATATATGAGCAGAGCACAGAGAATGGGGAAAATTTTGTAACTACGTTTGTCAGACTTATGCTACAATGCCAAAAAATTTAAATCACCATGAAAGTACAAATTTTGTGTATGAATGAAAAAAAAACCCTTTTTTTTTCCTGGAAGTAAATGGTACATAACACATCTCAAATGCCACCTCTTCCATGAATTTCCCGACTCCAAAATTAGTACATTTTCTTTCTCAACTAACAACCCTCATGACCATTGTATCTTTATGGTTACACATTTACAAAATAATATTCTGTCTTATACTTTAACCCACTGAGTCACCCAGGCACCCTTAATATGCTGTCTTAGACTATAGAAATTCATGTGCTTACCTTATATTGCTTTATTAATCTACAAGCACAGAAGATATTTCAGAGTTTCATTTCAGAGTTACTTTGTCTCACATAGTCTTATTGATCATTCTGGTTACTATAGCCAGATTAAAAAAAAATCACCCTAAACATTTATTATACCCACCAACCTGTAGTTTGGGTAGGGCTCAATACAGATAGCTTTATTCTTGTTCTAGTAGGTGTCAGCAGGAGCAACTAGAAGTTTGGGCCCTGAACCCATCTGAAGATTTGCTCACTCACTTATCTCATGGGTGATAGTAGCTGTTAGCTGAGGCCTTTGCTGAAACTGTTGACCAGAATAACTATCACTGGCCTCTCTATGTGGTCTGTGCTTCCTAACTAGAAGGTGGCTGGGTTCCCAGGATGATGAATTGAGGCAATGGGATACAAACATTATAGGCAGCCTCCGATGCAAAGCAAAGTGCCTTCCTTTGGGCATAAAGGGTCAAGTGGCATCTAAAGCTCACCTTAAGCATCTCTATATTATACTGGCTATTCTCAGAGAGGTCACTATCACTTAGGGAGGAAGCCCAGTTTCAAGGAGTTTATCATTGTAGTTAAAATTTCCTAGATCTCTTTCTCCAACGCGACCCTCCTCCCATTTATCACCTATCCATCTCTTCAAGAGCTTCTGTATATAGCTCAGTTTTAACTCTTGTCATTTTGTTTGGAAAGCGTTTTCTTGTTTGCTTCTCCATGATTTCTGTTCAGAGCCTGGCATGTCACTTAAAATTTCAGAGATCAAGTCTTTGTTAAACTAATGGAGGAAATAAATTTTGGATCTTGTGTTGGCAGCCTTATCAGGTGAAGAAAGCAGCATAAATTTGCTTGTGGCCTTCTACAGATGGAAGCAAAATGCTGTAGGAGCTGACCTTGGGTGGAAAAGAAAACCTGGGGCTAAAAATGAATGGATGGATGGATGGATGGATGGATGGATGGATGGATGGATGACAGAAAATGACCCTAATCACTAATTTGGCTATAGTATCTAAATAAATTCTGACAAAATATCTCATTCACTATCCTTGAAAGGCTTAACAGTACTTGCCTAGAAACTCCTCAAAACTCCAGTCAGCACTTCTAGTAAGAAAGCTGAGATACAGGTGAGACATTTTTGCTATATATACCACTAGACAATGAGCTTTTTCAGAGCAGTATCAAATTACTTGGTTGTAATAGTTTCTTTATAAATGTTGAATGAGTAGATCGATTAATCAAGATGGATTTTTGATTCAATATATTTTATGTTCTCGTTAAACATAAAGTAAACCTTGGTACACCAAGTTTACATAACTTTAATTATTGATATGGAGAAAGTCATCTTTCCTTGTCTACTACTGCCATCTTTCCCCGATTGTTACAGCCACTCAAATCTCTTTCAATGCAGAATATTAAATATAATAATGTTTAACATCTGGTGTTAAGGCATGATGATAAGAAAATTTTTCCTGAACTATAAGAGAAAAGTCAAAAGAAGAAAGAGGGAGAAAGACAATATAATGAGATTTTAAGTATCCAGGAAATATTGTCTGTCTGTTATGATTTATGTAATGAAATTAAAAAGTTGAAAGCCAATTTTAAAGCATTTCAAAGTAATATCAAAGAAATTAATTTGAAGGATACATTTAATGTTTTGAATCAGAATCTGTCAAGCCTGTCATGAATTTTAACTGAGTAAAAAAAGTACTCTGATGCATATTGTATGGATGTTGGAGTTTCAAAACTACCCAAGAGATGGTGATACAATAGAAATCAATTACCTGGCAGTAATAAAGTACTTCACTTGAAATCATGATGAATGTCAAAGGAAATATTTTGATGTATTTAAATAGTGAACTCTACTGTTTGTAAAACCTAGTTGTGCCAGATAACCTTTAAGAATAGTATCTTTGATTTTAACTCTAGGTTTTCTTATTAGTATGTGCACACACACACACACACACACACACAAACACACACACCCTTACACATATCATAAGTATAAAGTTCACTAAGTTTTCACAAACTGAACACCCCTGTACCACCAACAACCACATCAAAAGGCAAAACAAAAAAACCAGAATACTGTCACTTCACCAAAGCCCTCCTTACGTCCTTTTCCTATCTCTCCCTGCCTCCCAAAGTAAATATTACCGACTGCTGCAACATAGATCATATGCAATAAAAAAAATAATATATATTTTTGTGTGCGTGACTAGCTTCTTTCAGTCAACACTGATCTGAAACGTAAAATAGCCAGTTATTTTACCAGCAAAATGGGTTTATTCAGAAAGAGCAAAATGATTGCAATTTGAGACATGCATGCTATGGCAAACTGCAGCCAAGAGAGACCGGTTTCCTTTTGGGAAAAGAAGTAAGTTGGGAGGGGCTGCTTTGAATGCAAGTCCTTTGGAGGAAAGTGAGAGTTCAGGGTGGTGATTATTTCTTATTGGCTGAGTTGTGGTATTTTTCTTATTGGCTAAGCTTGTTGCTGGGCAAGGGGAAATTCTCCCTGCCTCCTGTTGGAGTAGAAGGTAGGCTTCTCCTGTTGGTAATGCAAAGTATGTCTTTTGCTGTTGGGGTCTGCAACCAACAGTGAGTGGTAGGACATGAGAGCTCCTCTGTCTAGTTGCCTGACTCCATATTATATGAGGTTTCAACCTTATGTTTGTGGGAATAATCCATATGGTTGCTAATAGTTATATATTATTAAGTTTTATTGCTGCATAGTATTCCATTAGATGACTATTCTACAATTAATTTAACCACACTAGTCCTAACCACAATTTGGATAGTTTTGGTTTGGTGCTATTATATATAACACTTCTGTGAACAAAAATACATGTGTTTTAACGAATATGTATAATGACACCAACAGCTCTTAGCATGTGCTGTGTGAATTATATGTAAAACTACACAATTAATGTTAAATATATTATTCAGGTGTAAGTATAAAATAACTTGAAGCTTTTATTTATTAAGATACTTATTATATATATAACATATATTTATATATTTAATTTAATTTATATTAAATTATATATATTAAATTCATATTAATTTAATTTATATATTTAATATTAATTTAATAATATACTTATATATTATATATAATATAAATATATTATATTATATAATTTATTAGTATATATACTTATTATATATCATATATAATATAATATAAATAATTTATATTATATTATATATTATATCTATAGAAAATAATATATATTATTTATATATCTAATATATATTTATAAATAATTATTTATTTAATATTTAATTAATATATAATATTTAATATATAATTATATATTTATATAAATATATATTATTTGTGTATGTATTTAATTATATATAATTATATTTAAATATAAATATATTAAAATATATATTATAATATATAATATATAAAATATATATTTATTATATTATATATTTTTATTATATTAAATTATTAGTATATATATTTATATATATTATTAGTAATATATATAATATATTAGAAATAAAAGCAGACTCTTATTACTTATAAGTAATTATAGTATTACTTATTACTATGTATTAGTAATATATATATAATATATATATATTTTAAAGATTTTATTTATTTATTTGACAGAGAGGAGAGAGATCAGAAGTAGGCAGAGAGGCAGGCAGAGAGAGAGGGGGAAGCAGGCTCCCTGCCGAGCAGAGAGCCCGATGCCGGGCTCGATCCCAGGACCCTGGGATCATGACCTGAGCCAAAGGCAGAGGCTTTAACCCACTGAGCCACCCAGGCGCCCCGATATAATATATATATTAGTAATAAAAGCAGACTCTTTAAAGAGAGTCTAGTATATGCCAGATATAAAACTAGATACCTTATCAAGTTACCGCTGATAAATATTCTGTAAAATGAATATTACTATACAATTTTGCTAGCTAATGTTAAGAATTTAGCAATATGAAGTTACAAAAATAAATTATGTTCTAACATAACTTTTGTTTGCAAAACAGGGGGAAATGGGAAGAAGAAAAGAGAAGAAGGGAATGATATTACAAAGAGATGTTTCCAAATGAAATTTAGAACCCCAGTCAGTTTGATCTCAAGGCCTGTCTGTTTTAATTTAGATTTTCTGAGGGGCTCACCTTGAGACAAAGATTCAATCAAGCAAGTTGCCACTGTAGACAACTAGAAGTCTGGGAACCCTTGTAGATTACAGGGCTCAAAGAGGTTTCCTTTTCAGACCATGGGAGCTGGGGTATTTTTAAATTAACTCTTGGAGTCAATACAGGACTGATCCTAGAAGTGTTATTTTTCTATCACTTCTGGCCTGTTCTGAACAGGGGCACAAAAGGTTCCAGATAAACCTTCTGGCAAAGAGATAATGACTGCAGTTGAAAATCAATTAGTATGCACTTAAATGATAAGGGACATGAGTGGAGCACCAACAGTATCTGTAACAATTTACCTGCCTTGGAGAGATCCTCCCATGTCCCATGTTAAATTCACTTAATATGTCAATATTAAACTGAAATTAAATTTTAAATATATTTAAATAAAATTTATTCACTCATTATTCAACTCATTATTCAAAATAAAATTTAAATTTATTAAAATGAAAGTGTTTTTCATGTGGTGGCCCGTCACAGTTTCACTGAAAAAATGGAAGAAGTGGGACAAACTAACACAGTTCCTCTCCCTCACCAACTACTGTGATTCCCTTCACTCTCAGCCAGCCTTTTCACTGGTCTTATCCAAAAAGTAAACATAGACCTTCATCCTTTCGGGATCTGTGTCCCTGGATAACATGCTCTTGTAAGGCATACTTGTTGTAATTATGCATTAATGAATATCACTCATCATAAAAGCACCAGTTGACTGCTCAGGGAGTATCTTGAATTCTAGTCATAATTCTCCCCACCTCCAACATGTAGCGGCAGTCCTATCTCCTCACGATAATCAGATTCTATTATTCCTGTTGGCAAAGTAACATTTCCTTTGTTTTGCTTTCTGGTCTTTAGTCAGGGGAAGCCCCCAATGATCAAGTAGCAGTCCTGCATTTAGGTTTTCTGGAACTTTTGCTTACCTAGGAGACTTTTATTACCTATTTTAAGAGTCCTCCCTGGGAACCAGAGCCTCTGGTCCAACAGAGCTTAAAGTTATAGGCACAGGAAGTACAAATTTCTTATGTGGGTACCTGGAAGAAGCCCTGTTTCTAACTTCTGTTTCTTAAGTTTATTTATTCTATCAGAGCTATAACACCATATAATGTCATTGGTTCAACTATATCCCACACCCTGGAGGGCAGCACTCAATCGTGAATGGTATCATCTGCAATCTGGTGTCTCAGCTCTGCATTTAAAAAGGTCATGCAAACATTCTCTAAGGGTTGGTGGCTTCTAAGTGATGAGGTAGATCTAGGAGTAGAGAATTGCATGCTCATGTGTTCAGTGCTCACTTCATTTGCTGTAAAATGGGTTCCCTGATCCAAGGTGATATTATATGGAATGGGATGGCAATAATTCACTTACTCTGTGAGCCCTGACCAAGACAGCTTTGTTTAACATTCCCTTCAGTTTGACTAGACTTGGCCAGGATTCTTCTTGACTAGGGATTCTTCTTGACCCCTTTTCTTAATTACTTTAGAAAACTTATAATTGTAAATTCTTTAACGTGATATTAGTATAGAGAGACAGCTATATTTTCTGTTAAATGGTTAAATGCCCTGGACTCCTTCTGATGATATTTGGTTAAAACTAGTAGTGTTAATGCTGTTTTTGGGGCAAGAATATGTGTGTATAATATCATCTATTCCAGCTGAATGTAAACTTCTAATCCTCTTTCCTGATTAAATATTGGAGGTAAAAAGCACACTGGCCAGATCAATAACTGTATATCAAATGCTCAAGCCTATATTGATCTATTCTAGTAAAGTTACACATCTGGCACAGCAGCTGCAATTGGAAATAACACCTGGTTAAGTGTATGCTACTTGCTGTCATTTGCCATGCTCCATCTTTTTTTTTTTTTTTTTTTTTTGGTGGGGGGAGGGAGGTGTGTAGACCTGTCAATTAAATAGGGTGAAAATAAAAACCTCCACCATTATATCATTTAGGTTTTAGGCTTCCGCCCTGGCCATTCGGCTCTTCTACCTGGGACAGAGGATTGCTTTTCATTTGCTAACCTGCTTGGAAGCAAGCGGGTTCAGAGGCTTTTACTTGAACTTTCTACCATTATTGGAGTCCTTCACAGGTTGGGTTGCAGGTATAGGAACCCTGTCAACCAAGTATATGCAGCCTGATTATGCATTCATGGACTGAGAAATGTCAGAGTTGGGGGCTCTGTAGCATCACTGCACCCACAATGAGATGACTAAAGGCCAGTATTCCATCGATCGTGCATCCTAACCAGGGTCTATGACGACATTGTGAGTTCCCTAGTCTACTGTTGGCCCAGACTCACAGAGCTTCAAATTATAAAAGTGGGCCCTGGTAAATTTCTTTAGGTCCTTTGAGGAAAGATTATGAAATTTGGTATTATGTATAGCTGTTTCGTTTTATAGAGTATTCCTCAAGAGGATGCAGCCTCTAAGGTCTCAAAGTCCCCTCCTTCCCTTATCAAGGCTCTGACTTGAGTATAGAAGACTTGCAAGGATGTGATTTTATCTTTCTTTATACCTTTATTTGGGGTCCTGATTTTTAGCTCAGAGTGCTCACTAGTTGCAGGATGGGAGAGTCTCTTTAACGCTGTCACCGCCCGTGTCTTGCCTTGTCATATTAGATGACATGACTTTCAATTTTTTAAAATTATTTAATGACCAAAAAATCCCACCACTCTTATAATAATTATTGCCCCATATCTCTAGAGATACCCAAACCAGTGCATTTTACTTCGTTTGTATCCTAATTCACTGCAGGTATGTGTCTTGGTTATTATAATGCTATCGCATTTCTGGGGTTTTCATTACCCTACTTACTACTACTATTGGGGTCTTAGAAGCATCTGCCCACTGCGTGATGCAATTTCAAAATTTTATCTTGAAGATCTGCTTGTTACACCACTTCTAGTACCAACTATCTTAATTTGGGTTCCCCCAGATGCTAATACCTAAAAAATGATTCAAGTGTCAGTGGTCTATTTGTGAGATTATTTCAGGAGATACAAGTAACAAAGTGGACACTGAGATAGGGAGGGGAGTGAGCCAATGAAGGATACACTATCAAACAAGTTATCAAACAAGTTTAACTGGAGCTTAAACTATATGAGGAAATCTCAAAGTCATTGTCACTAATGGGTGAGGGAGTTGGGGCATTTATATACCAACTCAGACCAATTTTTGGTAGAGAGCTGTTTTGATGAGCCATTACTTCTCTGTGACAGCAAGGCTGCAGTGCAACAATTTAAACTTCACAGAGACTCACCTTGAGGCAAAGAGATTCAGACACTAGGCACTGAAAGTACTCAGTAATCCACCCAAATGATGAGGTGGGAAGGACACAGAATGAGCATCTTCTATATGATCCTACCACCTTTCTCCACAAATAATATATTTAGATAATCCTTTAGGGAAAACTAAAAACTATACCCTCAACTGTGTTCTAGAATATATAGTAATATTTCTGGGAGTTTCCTGTTATCAACCTAGTGGAAAGCTATGGTTAACCAAATTCTTATCAAAGTTTTTTTTTTTCCTTCCTTAATCAAGAACTTTCTAAAAATTGTTATGACCAGATAAGAATATTTTCCACTATAATCTTTGAAGTTATAATTATTTTATTTAATTTTAAATATTCTGGGATTATGTCTTATTTACCTTCAAACTTGATAAGATACAGAACATTCATATGAAAAATGAAAGATAAGATCATGGTTTGGCTGTATGATAGCTGACAGTATCCCACTCTGTGACCAAAAAAAACAGTAGAACTAATCCTGGCTTTCACAGTAATTTGTGTACTATTATTTTACTTTCACATACAGATATTTTATGCTTAAACAGTCCATTCCTAATAAAGATTTTATACTAAATATAGCTAAAACATATTAAAATGTCTATATATAAGTAAAAAACTATATTAGGATGCGAGATGCTTTTTAAAATCACCTCATAATCACCAATTAAAATATAAATTTATATAAGAGCTCAATAAGTCAAAGTTTATAATGTAATTTCTAGGATAACCATAAAATAACAATAAAGAAAATGAGTAACTGTCAAGCAAAGACAGGAAAAAATGGGGCAATGACATTTAATCAACATAAAAGAAGAAAAGAAAGAAAAAGCAATATAGTTTGGATGAGAAAGTAAGTTATAAAATGGTAGATTTAAACCCAATATAATGGTAGTTGTGCCAAATTCAGATGAGCTAATCAATTAAAGAGGGACTTAAATTCAAACAAATTCTAACTATATTATGCATGTAAGAGATACACTTACAGTAGAAAGATACAGAAAAGTTACATAACACAAAAAAGTTAATATGTACCACTAACCAAAAGAAAGCTGGTTTAGCTCCATCAATATATTTATATCAAGTTAAGTAGACTTTATTCAAAAGACATTAGTATTAATAAGGAAAGATGTTTTATAATAATAAAAGGTTAAATTCACTAGGGGGTTATAATTCTAAATATGTATAGATCTAATAATAGAGTCTCAAAGGAAAAAAAAGATAGAAGAAGAAATTGACAATAACTAGGATAAGAGAGTTAACAGGCCTCCCTCAGCAACTGATCTAACAAGTAGAAAAAAAAAATAAGAAACACAGAAAATTTGAAAAACAGTATTAATTAACTTGACCTAATGGAAATACATAAAACACTGCTCAAGACATCAACATTCAGGTGCACATGGGTTATTTAACAAAGTTGACCGTATTTTGACTAAATCTCATCAGTCTTCGAAACATTAAAATCATAGAAGATAGATCTTCCTACCACAATAAAATTAAGCTAGAAATCAATAATAAAAAATGACTAGAAAATTCCCATGTATTTGAAAATTTAGAAATACACTCCAAAATAACCCATAAATCAATGAAGAAGAAATGTGGGTATTAGACAATAAACTGAACAATTATGAAGATAAGCTCCATGAAGAGAAAGGTCTGTCTATACATGAAGCCTAATCATTGAGCATATACTGGTGAGCATATAGTAGATGCTCAGCAAATACTTCCTCAGTATATGAATCTTACAGTAACTGAATATAATCCTTTGACGACAGCATCTACTGTGTATGAAAGATTTAAATCCATGCCAAAAAAAAAAAAAAACCAAAAACCCTCAATAACAGGTAAAGATTCTTGAAAAAGATACTCTAAGTAGAGCTCAGAATTCAGGTTCCCTATTTTGCAGGAGCAGTAGAAGGAGGAAGTGAAGGGAAAGGAGGAGGAGGGCAGTTGAAAAAACAGGAACTAGTTTTCATAATTAAAACTGAGACTCTTGGGGCGCCTGGGTGGCTCAGTGGGTTAAAGGCACTGCCTTTGGCTCAGCTCATGATCTCAGGGTCCTAGGATCGAGCCCCACATCGGGCTCTCTGCTCAGCGGGGATCCTGCTTCCTCCTCCCTCTGCCTGCCTCTCTGCCTACTTGTGATCTCTCTGTGTCAAATAAATAAATAAAATCTTAAAAAAAAAAAAAAACAAAAACTGAGACTCCTACTTGCATTGCTTATAGTGTTCACAGAGTGATGCCCAACACAGCCAACTGTGGGGAAGAATGGGTTAGCTTATCTTTTCTAGGCTGTCAGTACCATCTGTATATAAATCAACTTGTTACTTATTAGATTATAGAATATTTCTTTGATCTTAAGTTTATATATGCTGGTCTAGAAGTTCTTCAGAATCATAAAATGACTATTACTAATTATAGAATCATTTTCAGAATCCATAGCTTCTTACTCCAGAAAAGCAATTTATTATACATTACCAATTAAAGATTCAATTGTCATTATTTGACCTAAATTCATCAGTTGTAGTGGTATTAGCATGAAGGTTTACAACATTTTTATGAAACATTAATAATCTGTGACTGTGTAAAGGTGGGGCTGGAAGATAAATGCCAATATTCTTTCCATTTCACTTGTGAAACTGCTTTACAAGGTTTCAATTAGATCCTTCTTTTTACTCCTGAGAGAAGCTAACGGATGTATTGCATTAATTACGGTTGTTGGAGACAGGCTCTGGGAAGCCAACATTATAAAATTATAATCACTGCAGTTTTGCAGGCTCTACGTTTTCCCTCATTCCATGTGCTTGCAGAGTTGAAATGTGGCTTTATAAACAAGGGCTTCAGAGGAAGTGTGAGACGAGTACCAAAGGCTCAGTAGAGCAGGAGAAAGGGAAGAGGTGAGGTCATTGGACTTTATCTGCTTTTATTTATTTATTTTTTTAAAAGATTTTATTTATTTATTTGACAGAGAGAGAGAGAGAGAGATCACAAGTAGGCAGAGAGGCAGGCAGAGAGAGAGGGAGAAGCAGGCTCCCCATTGAGCAGAGAGCCCGATGAGATGTGGAGCTTGATCCCCGGACCCTGAGATCATGACCTGAGCTGACGGCAGAGGCTTTAACCCACTGAGCCACCCAGGTGCCCCAAGGACTTCATCTGCTTTTAAATATACGATTGGATGTGATTTATGATATTTAAGATGTAGCATTCTTTAACCTATTGAATACCATTTAATGTCTACTTATGGCACTATTAAATTTAGTTTTCTGGGGTGCCTGGTGGACTTTGTAGATTAAGCCTCTGACTTTTGGTTTCAGCTCACATCCTGTGATCTCAGGGTCATAGGATTGAGCCCCACGTAGGTCTCTGCCCAGAATCTGCTGGAGATTCTCTCTCTTCCTCTTCCTTTGCCCCTCCTCCCACTCACACACTTTCTCTCTCTAAATAAAATCTTTACAAATAATTTAGTTTATATAGATATATACACATGCATAAAGTGGGAAAGAACTATCACTGAATATATGTATATATAAGTAGCATTTGTATGTGTTTGTGCACATATATGTTTATGTATGCATGTGTGTGGGGGTTGGCATGTGGGTAGAGAGAGAAAGGATGGAACTTTTCACTATCAGCACACAGAACTGTCTCAAATCACAATGCAGCTATTTAAAAATAGAGTGGATTGGCACAGTCATTAAGGATTTCCTTTATTTTAAACCAAAAATGAATGAATGGCTCCCCTGAAAAATACACCATGTCAATGCACCTTTTGACTAAGGCAATCACCAGTGTAAACTTGCACATTATTTTAAAAGCTACAGTCTCCAAAAGAGAAAAGCCAGAAAAGAATCTCATCTCTCTTCATAAGGGAAGCATTTTGAAGAGAGCTGTCACAACATTTTCTAAATTTAAAGAAAATTTAAATTTACTAGAAATTCTTATATGTTAGATATAGGAATTATATCTAAAAGCATGATTAAATTTAAAAATGGAATTTATTTAGTGATCTGGATCCATTTAGGTTACTCAGGTTATAAATCAAAAGTACTTGTGTGCAGAGGTAACAGGCACTGGGCTGATTTTATATTCAAAAGGAAAGATTTTATTTTTAATGAAATAAAATTTTAAAAAATAATGGGCAGTTAATTAAAAGTCATAAAATGCAGGAGACAGATTAAGTAGTATTAAATTTAATTTAATAATTCAAGGCAATGCTTTCTAAATACTAAACTTTTAGAATAAATCATATTTATAGCCTGAATAAATTAAGAAATAAGTGGCTGAAATAGTAGGTTAATTAAAATTAGTGCATTTTCTAAACTGGCAAGCCAGGCTTGCCACTGGCAAGATAGCTTGGTGGGCTAATATATATCAGAGGTTGGTAGTTATTTCAGCCAAAACAGTGAAAGCAGATGTGCATTGAAACATGACCTCAACAGACTTTAGTTTTTAATGGTCTCATACTGGGTCACAAAAATTATCATTTTTTTTTGAAACATTATTGTCACATGATTTAGTCTATTTCTGTAGACTAAATATTAATTGTATAACTTTTTAATTATGAAAATCTGGCAAGATATCTCCTTCCCTTTCACCTCATTTCCCTAATTTTAAAATAGGGATAAGAAAAAAGTAAATAAAATAAAACAGGGATAATAGTAAGATCTATTTTCCACAGTTTTTCAAAGGTTCAATTAATATACAAAATAGAACACGGTCAGACACATACTAAGCTTTCAAAGTAAACGAACGGTAGTGCATTTTTAAAAAGTACTTTGCTTAGACACTCATAGTATATAACCCATTCTCAAGACATTTTAGATGCAGAGCACAGTGTAAGTCACAAAATTCTGCAAATTTTAGTTTTCATGTTACAAGTGTTTGGGTTTCTAACAGCTTTGCCAGCAGTTACACAGATTACAATTAAGAAGACCATGCCAACCTCACTGAAGAGGCAAATGAACTAGGGCTCTATTTTTCTCTCCTTTAGCCATTTTATCTATGTGAAAATTATCCTCTTCAGGATCTCTCAGAGAAGCTTTTCCACTGTTGGAACTCTTTTAATAAATGGGATTTGGGCTAGGGAAGAAAATTAACAAGAGACCTCAAAGAAAATTTACTTCAAAAAGAATATAGCCTTTTCGTTGACAGGGCACCTTACAGGGAGTTTGGATATGGAAGGGAACTGGTCAGGAAATAAAAAGGGAGGCCATATATATGTGTGTGTGTGTGTATATATATATATATTATATATAAATAATTCAGGGACTAAAAATGAAATCTGTAATTGGAAAAGGTCTACTAGATCACGATGCCTTTTGAACTGCAAACACTAGTTTAAGAACTTAGGAGAAAGATATTTTGGCAAGCGCTCAGAGAGCAAATGATCTAATGCTTTCTATTTGTTCCCATCTATCAGAGGGCCCAATGCACACCGCTTGTCTAACCTGAGAGAAGATTTTTGATTCATTGGCCTTAGTGCTGACCTTTTATTCTCTTAAAACCAAAGAATCCCACATACTGATGTAGTCGAATGGGGAAACTTCCTTTAGAATTAGGTCTGATTTCTTTCAATTATTTCATTTAACACTTTGTGTTTTAATTGTCTTGGTGGGATAGGGAGGGGAGAAAGTGGGAGGGTGATGGTGTACCATTGCACAAAGATCAAGAATGTCGGGCCACAGACAACCAGGTTCAATTCTTGCCAGGAATACATGCTGTGCGACCTTGGCGACATACTCTTTAATGGAATGGACAGTTACTGACTTTGTTTTTTAATTCATGGCACCCACCACATAGTGTTTATAAAAAAAGTACTCAAAGAATGCTTATTGAAAAGGTGGGTTTAAAGCAAATGTTTTTCCCCCCTAACTTCATGTTTTCTTTCCTATTCTGTAAAATGGGAATGATAGTACTATATTAGCTTGTGAGAATTAAATTAGACAATCCCATGAAATGAACTTGGAAAAGCACCTGACACATGGTAAGCTTCCTTCCATCAATAGTAGCTGTGATTATCTATATTAAAAATATTCAACTGCACAACAAGATTTTGGTTTTCCTTTTGGCACATACAGAGCTTTTCCTATTTTAAACATTAAGTCTGGCAAGAATGCATACATTTTGAGTATTATTTCCTTCACATGCAAATTTGAGTCAATTATTTTGACATCCCTTGGAAATAAATATTTTTTTCATAACTAGGTAACTGTGACAGTTTTAGGTGAGCATTTTTACAGGTTAAATCTATCTGGAACAGTTCTAATCCATATTGATTGATGAAAACCTATATTAAGAGGGGAAGAAATTTTATGCCAGGAAATACCGTTGTTTCATTTTCCTGACTCTTTCTTCCTCAAAGACTGTAGGATTTTAAGAAGGAAATTCTTTTTTTTTTAAAGATTTATTTATTTATTTATTGGACAGAGAGAGAGAGAGAGAGATCACAAGCAGGCAGAGAGGCAGGTAGAGAGAGGGAGAGGGGGGAAGCAGGCTCCCTGCTGAGCAGAGAGCCCAATGCGGGGCTTGATCCCAGGACCCTGAGATCATGACCTGAGCCGAAGGCAGAGGCTTTAACCCACTGAGCCACCCAGGCGCCCCAAGAAGGAAATTCTAAAAGCAGTTCCATATATGGTGGGGAATTGCCTGGTAAGAAGTGGTTTTTCTTCCTATCAGTAAGTACATTGTTTGTTTCCCACTTCTCTCCCCCCAGATTTCCATCCACGAGAAGTCATCTGAATTGCCCATTCTTTATAATATTTTCATACTTAACTGAAATACTCACAAGATTTAATAAAATTTAATATGAAACTACAATTAAGCATTGGATTCCTTCCTAGTCCATCTTTTCAATTGTCAATATGGGCTCTAAATGCCTCTGTGTACTAAATCAGGAAAAGCCAGGCAACTCTAAAGTCTCCTTGCGAGGATTTTCTTTATGTATTATACAAAGTGCAATTTGTAAGTAAGCTGTCCTGTGTTTCTTTCACCTACAGTGATTTCAGTCAGTGAAAACACTGCAACACCATAACTTGACCTAATACCCATTGATTACCCAGTATGTGATGATGCTTTTAACTCCATATCAACACAAGCTCCCTGCTGACTCTAATTTCAACGATAGCAATATTGCTTTAAAGAAAAAAAAGGACCACCTGAGACCTTCTGCACTTATGCTTAATACATTAGATCATCCTGAATTGGTTCACAGGGCTTTGGTGGAGGCGAACACAAGAGATAGAGTTTTTACTTTTATTAAACTGGAAATACATTCAGAGGTACCTCTGCTGGTTTACTAGAAAGGGATACAATCATTAAAACTTCCTTTCCCTGACAATTTTGGATACCAGTAGAGGAATGGTGTGGCTTCTATTCTTTGGAAGCAGAAGTTTAGATAAGCATCCTTGACCAAGAGAACTGCTCCTAGGGAGTAAAGTCTTTTGACTGCATGTTGGTATTATTTCTTTTGCTGTCAAAACATACCTACCTACCTTCTCCACATGGAATCTAAGGCTCTTGGACTTAACAGATCTTCTATCTCTCTTGCTTCAGTTACCTAAGAGACTGCCTTTAGTCTTTTAAATTCTGAGTCCACAAATCCTAGAGAAAAGAATTATTATTCTAAGAGAAAGATCAGATCAGATGTCCTCCATTGGATCCATCAATTTTGGCTAAAGTAACCTCGTCATATAAAAGTGTGATACCTCAGG
>CM053610.1:94094131-94119166 GCA_028646535.1 Procyon lotor | reverse complement strand
GTGCAAGATTCCTCTCCCCCCCCCCTTCTTGGTCAGGAGCACCTTTCAGCTGTTGAGCTGAACACTGTCTGCAGTGGTGCTAAATCACGGGAGACACGGACAGACGAGGGCCTCAGCAGCTTGGCAGCCCCACGTCCCCTGACCTCACTTATTCCCAGCTGCAGCTTCTGAACCAGCGCTGTTTCAAGGGACATAGACATAGGAGCCAAGTTCATTGGGTCCAGGGCTCCCATGGTAGGGGTGGCTGGCTCTGGGGCTCGAACTGGGACAATGTTTGGGAGGCTCATCGCTGATTATGCCAGGAATCCTTTTCTGAACAAACAGCTCTTGTCCTATGCCATTCTGGGCTCTGCCCTCTTGGTGCCCCGGGGGCTCTTTTGCCTGGTGGTGGCCCTTCTCATACTCTTCCCCATGTGAAGGAGCCATCTCCATCCTCTATAGGTTTCTCCAGTGTCTCAACTGCCCTGTGCATTCCCTTTCCTATACCTTCCCAGGCAGTCTGGGGAAAATGGTTGGCTCAGGATTTGACAGAGGGAAGACAAATACTGCATTAATAAAGAAAAAAAAGATTAAGTATATGGTCAAGGCTTGTTTTCAGGTGACATCTATTAAATACAAAATGAAAGAATGATAACAAAGTGCTTTCATCATATACTGCATGTTGGGAGAATTCTGTCATTTTTCAGGAAGGTGGATTGTCACTACTTTCAATCCTTACGGTTCTGTACGTTTCTTTAGTCTGTCTGCAGATTTCACTACTCTAAATATCACTACTCTACAATATCAAATGAACAAATCCCTTTACTCCTGTTTGTTCTTAATAGCATTAGGAGCCCTATTTCAGTTCAATTCAGCCAGGCGTCTTTTTTCTTTTTCTCCTATAACTCTGTTCAGTCATATGCTAGGTATCCGGAAAAGATTTTTAGGACCTCTGCCTTTAAATAACTTGCATTCTCCATGAGAGCCTATGGTACCTACACAAAAAACAATAAAATATGATGGGGTTCATTTCAGTCCATGCCCTACCAGTGCCAGTACAGGTAGCAAGGACTCCTTTCTTTGAAAACCCTTCATTAAGACCAGCATAATGGACTTGACAGCTTGTGTTCTCATTGTCTTGATAAAACGTAGCCAGTGATTGGCTTAGGGATTTTGCTGATGGACACGTTAGCCAAGGTTGAAAGTTCCCTTGCTATCGAAGTTTGCTTTGCATTTACTTGGGTTTGATTTTATTTTTTGTAATATTTTGTGGTTCTCCTTACCTCTTACTTCAATCTATAGCTACTATCAAATACTTAAATAAGCAGACATCCTAGCTCTAAGAAGCAAGACAAATGATTCCTCTGATTCAGTTGGTTTGAGGACACAGACAGGACTACGCTTGCTACTTTTTTTTTTTTTTCCACTTCCCAAGATGATTCATTTATTGTTAGAATTTGAGATACAGCGTATGTGTATTTAATTGTGACATACAACAAAGATTCGGAGGATAGCCTGGTAATGGCCACTTGCAGGAGACTCATCCTTAAACAGGTGAAAAGAATTGAAGATACTTCAGTAGTTAACTTCTTAAATTGAAACAAACAAACAAAAAGTTAGATAAAAACCTTTCTCTATTCTTTTGGGATTCAAAGAACCCTGAGCAGAGTTGAAAGGCTTAGCTTCTACTCTTGATCCTCCATTATAGAAAACTAGCCATCTATCCATTTTGGGCTTCAGATTTTTTTTTTTTTTTATATATATTATGTAGTTATTTGAGAGAGGAGAGAAAGAGAGAATGAGTAGGGGAGGGAGCAGCAGACTCCCTGCCAGACATGGGGGCTCAATCCCTGGACCCTGAGATCATGACCTGAGCTGAAGGTAGACATTTAACCAACTAAGCCACCCAGGTGTCCCACAGATTTTTTCCTCCTCCTCCCGCTCCTTCTTTCCTTCTCTTAATTCTTTATCTTCTTCTTTCCTTTCTTTTTTTTTTTTTTTGCATTAATGGCATTAAGTTATTTTAAAAGTTTAATTTCTGCTTGTCTTCTACAATTACCATTTCATGGCTACCTAATAGGCAATAAAGTAGGCCTTACTTGTACCATCTTGCTTGAACCTCCTAATGATCCTAGGAAAAGGGTTTTTCAGGTATCTCCACTTAAAGATGAATCTACTGTAGCAGACATGAGGAAACATCTTGTTTAGAGTAATATAGCCAGCCAGGCTGTGGTGAAGCCAGAAACCCAGCCCATTCTGTTGACTCCAAAGTCCTTTGTTGGTTCCCCTCCATGAGGTAATCCTACTTTTATGAGAGGCAGTCTACTTTCTTCTTTAAAAGCATGCATTCTGGAGTCAGCCTGCAGAGGCAAAACCCAGCTCTGTGGCTCACTCACTATGCAACCTTTAATAAATTATTCTACTCTAGTCTAGTTTCGTAGTCTATGAAAGGGGATAATAATTGCTCCTTCTATATCAGATTGGCGTGAGGTTTCAAGTTAGTATACACAAAGCACTTAGGACAAAGCCTGGTACAATTAGCACTCCTTTGGTGTTACCCACTGCTATTCTTTTCCAAGAAGAGCCATGGGGTTAAAATCAATTGGTGTATAGAAGTGGTTCCATTACAGCAAATACATCTCTGTTCACTTTGCATGACAGAATAGTTCTTGTTTTAAATCAGAAGTCTGCAAGTCAAATGGAATTTCAGTCATCCTGTAATAGCCTTGCAAGATTTGATTTAAAAATTAAAATGAAAAATCTCTTTATGCTGTACATGGCTTTACCAGGGCTTCTAACTCCTACCAATTATATGGTAATGTCCATCGTCATGGTGAATCATTTAGAGTAGACATTTAAGTGGATGGCAGCACTTGATGAGATGCATTTCAGGGCAGAGGGTATAGTATGCCCAAGTGTGTGCACCCTTGCATACACAGAACTGGGATTAGATCCAGAATGCCTGTGTACCAGTCCTAACTCTGCTGATCCCTTCTAATAAAACACATTAAAAGATCTTTTAAATTTCTTTATCTGTCAATTAAACATAATACCTATTCCTTCACTGGGCCTATGTTGAGGATCCAATGAAATAACAACTATATATAGTGTTCTGTAAAAGAAACTTCTTTTTAAAACAAAAACACATTGTTACAGAAACCTCATTTTTATTTTTTTAAAACTGCTTTAAATTCAGCCCCAAATTCTACTAACCATTTTTATGCCACAGCCTTTCACACTACAACAGTCTTGGAATCTGGGTACTTAACATTTCTGTACGTGTCTCCTATCAAATGTTTCATTGTTTCTAAGGTTATTTTATGTTTCTAAGGTTATAAAGATTATCTTCTTTGAGGGTGGTTTACTGCAAGGACCCACAAGAAGGAGGGCAAAGGGGAGAAATACCTTCTCTCACCCCAGGTATTCCAGAACATGTAATGCACTAAGAATAATATGATGAGACCCAGTGGCCTACTTTCCTTGCTCACTGAGCATTCCAAGAAAGAGTGTTAATGGGCAGTCACTCTGTGTGACTATCAGGAAGAATTTGCTCTTTAGTAATCTGTGTCCAGCTTGCAGATCGTGACTTCCAGTTTATACCCTGCCTACAACCTAACCAAAGGTAGCTCGGATCACAGCACTGTTTTCTCTGGTAGAGCAAGCTGTACCGTCAGTAGCAGGCTATGCTAAATAGCATCTTCTGGCCACTTCCTCTTGGTGAGTGTGTAAGGCTTGAAGCTCATGGATTACTTCTGCAGTTTTTCTGGTATACTCGTTTTGAGGGTCATTCTACCGAATCATGTTCTACCCACCATTTTATCAGCATTGTACATTACAACGAACTGGCACGCCAAAACTGATTAAATGAGTAAAAACAATTTGGCCACACATTCTTATTTTTTGATGCTGAATTATTAAGATATCTAAATAGACTTTGGGAATCATTAAGCTTCATGACTAGCAGTCATTACCAGACTTATGGAAGCAAAGAGACTCCAAGAGAAAAATATCCCTGGACCAGGAAATTTTGTCCCATCAGGTTAGACAAGGATTTTGTGAAAAGACAGAAGATAACACTGGCCATTGGCCCACCCATCACTTACTGTTACAGAGTTTTTCCCCTCTCCTTTTCACTACACAGGAGCATATGAAGCACAGAATTCACTGAGCTCAAGGCCCACACTCAAATATTTTTTTTTCTCTTAAATAGGTGTGGACCTATATATAGAATTCTAAGATCATTCAAGGCCAAGGCTTTAGGTGTTTAGGTATTACAATATCTCTCTGTCTCCCTCCTCCTTTCTTAGCTATATTGAGTCTTGTCTCAATTGTACTTGGTTGCCGTTTCTTTTTCTGATTTTCACTGATTTTACCATTTAATATTAGTGTTTTCTAAAATGCAATCTTTGGTGAAATTGTAAAAGCAGGACATACTGAGAAGCATAAAATCATCAAATGCTTATACTATGAACTAAATATAATTACTCAGCTTGGGATACAGCCAGAGACATTTGCTATTGGAATTTTAATGTCAAGTGGCAAGAGATTTCCATCTACTTTGGTTCGGAAAGTTCATGGGCACATGTCAATCGTTGTATCTGTTTTTGGAAATAACACTACAGTGTTTCAGTTTGTTTTTCCAATTAATCCTTCTCCATCATTATAGTCTCACCATGATTCTACTGCTAGTATGTTCTTTAAAATCTGGATATGACCTCTATTCAAGACCTGTTTCTTGCTTCTCTGAGGATTTCTGGAAGAAGGGATGGCTTTGTAATTTAATTGGACTCCACTATAATAGCATGCTTCTAATTGTCAGATACTTCAAGGGCAAGTTAAATAAACACATTTTATGAACTGAAAAAAGTTTTATTGGTCATTAACTTTTATAAGGCAGTTTCAAGATAGCACCTCATACAATCAGATGTGTTGCCTCACTTTCTGTTTATGGGTCATTTTATCACTACATGGTTTTGGAAAAATACTAAAAACTATTGGAGGGATCATATACCTAAAGACACAGAAAATTTATTCATGCAATTAGTGTTTATATGGTTATAATACATATTCTATGGACTTTATAAAATTCATTTAAATACTACCCTTTGAGAAGTCAATAAGTAATGGGAACTTGATTTTAGAAATGCACACTTGATTTGATAAACATTAAAATAAACTATTACTGTTTTCACTGTTCTGGTTGAGTGACTTATATATAAACCCTAAATAATGCTTTCTTTTTACTAACATCGCCGATGGGGGAAAAATTCCTAGATTACATGACTGGGTTTTTCTCGGTCATCATCTCTTAGGTAATCCGGATTTGCTATTTCCAAGCTAAGGCTAGAAAGCTTTGACCCGTGCCTGTTCCCTGGTGCTCAGTCTGGAGCCATGGATACTTTCCAGCCAACCCACTTCCCTACAAAGCCACTGTTCCCCTGGGCCTTATTTCAAAGTCCACTTTGAAATGGTGGACTGCTGGTGGACCATTCTCACTGCGGACTCTGAATGCGTTCTCCTGATGGCTTACTCTCGACTGTATTGTTCTTAAGGCTACACCTATCACTGTCTCAGGTGACTTGGTAGGATTTTTGAGGGAAAAGAAAGAGTTGTGGAAATTGATTTGGGAAGGCCTGTTTCATCAGCTTTCCAAACATACTAGATGTATATAAATTATAGTTTAGGCTTGAGCAGAGATACCTGCTACTGTTTCCCAAGAATTATTAACCAGATTACTGTTAAGCAGCATTATATTACGTACCACACAAATAAAAAATGATCCTTACCAGGTCTTTTTATAATTATTTCCAGTGCCTAGCAGAGTATACTTTCCATATGTGATAAATAAATCTTTGTGCTGAGTGATTTAATGAAAATATTTTTTAAACTATTAAGACCAACAGTGCAATGTACATACACAAATGTACATCACTCGTCTACTTATTCAAAAGGCATTTAATAGAACAAATTTTATGTCTGCTGCTATATAGAGATACTACTGAATCATCACTATAAGACTTAAGAAGGGTCAGACACTTAAAGGCACACAAATAGGAAGGTATAAGTGATACCATGATTAACACAGATCTGTTTAACTTAAAATCCCATGCTTATTTCACCAAATCTCACTGTTTTATACATTACCTAAAGAGGTATTAAAAAAGCAAAGCAATAGGATTATAGAGAATGATAGTGGTTAACACCTCTTGAGCTCTTCCAAAGTGTTAGGCATTTAGCGAAGTGTTTTATATTTATGTAATTAATATTTACAGCAATTTTCAATAAAAAACAATTTTATTGTTCCTATAATACAGATGCAAAAACTGGGCTGCAGAGAAACCAGTCATATGTTCATAAAAAGTTAATAGCAAAACAAACTTTTATTTCCTGGATGTCTTACTCTAAATTTATGTGTTCAACTATTGCAGTGAATATGAATAGCATTAAAGAACTATCAAAATGAGGTCTGGATTAAATTATTTGTAAAGGTAGGTTTTAGGCAAGACAAGCATATACACAGAGTGAGCTCGGAGCATAGCTAAAAAAGTGCTGTACTTTTTCAGTACAGTACTCGAAGTACTCAAGCACCTTGATAACTCTCTGAGCAATGCTTTTTGGGGGAAGTTAAATTATGGAACTGTTTATGGAAGACTAAGCAGTGAGAAGATTAAAAGAGGGAATTTGGGCAATTTAGGCAGGCAATACTATAGCAAGTGCTGTAAGGCGAAAGGAAAATGAATAGATAAAGGCATTTTTGATTACTTTTGTCAGGAAATTGGCTGGAACCACAGTGAAGGAATAGGGAGTTTGGATGAAGGAATTCAGGCATAGATAAAGATTTTTGAGGACTGTTATAAACAATAGTATCCTTTAGCATACTTTTAAGAAAAAGGCATATGCTTTAACTCATATCTTCACTTTTATTGATGTAATAAAATGCCATTCTCGTGATCAATAAAAGAGATGCAAATATTTTCTACAATTATTTTTCCAATAAGTAACTTAGAGGCAAATGTAGAAAGGACAACATAAAGCAGCACTATATGGCTTAATTTCAATTTATTTATTTGATTAGTCTAACTTGAGTTCACATTAACATGGAGGAGAAAGTTTCTTCTCCACGCATAGAAAATATATCTCATTGTAAAGGTTAATAACTTAGAAAATATGGCAGCAATTTTCTTTAGCATTGGCTTGATGTTAAATGGAAGAATATTCCACTACAGCCAACTTTGAAGTTTATCACTATAGCCATTTGAGTGCTATTGAGCTAAATAAAAGGACCCTAGCAAATTTTTATAACAAGAATTTTCTTTCTTATATTACTTACACTTGGATGAAGTGATTTTAGTCTCTCTACTCATAAAAAAGATAACATTTGAGAAGGCTTCCTTTGAGAGGTCATTTGCAGATATAAACACTTTTTTTTTTTTAAAGATAAAGGGGTATGAATGGCTTTTCTCTTTCTAAAGTTCCTCCTGTTTCAATTACACATTGAAACTTCCACAAAAATTATACCAGCCATGTCAACTTTGAAACACCTCAACATTGTCAGCTATATTAAGATATGAGAAATGAGTAGAAGAAATAGCATTATTTTATTGCAAGAGTCGGGAGTAGGACTAGAATAAACTTTTTAAATGCATGTGCTTGGCTTCAGTTCTAATTTCATCTTAAGCTTGAGCAATACTTTTCTGTCAGCAGATGCAAGGTGCTCTAAATCTCCAGAGATCCAAATGCATGATTTCAAACAGTTCTTCATCTTTCTCCACTGTTTTACTTTTTTTTTTTTTTAAATCATAATTACATTGGAGCTTTGATTATAGCAAGTACTGATTAATGCCACTGGAGACTATTTCAAAAGAGTGTCACATCTCCCACTTGCTTTCTAGGGAGGACTTCATCTAAATGGGTTACCATACTCGGAATGGACAAAATCATGCCATCCTCATTAAAGCCCACTTTAGATTACTAAGGGAGAACCTGACAGGTTACCCACATATGATTCCACGTATTTAATGTGGTAGCAAGAGCTGGGTCACCGCTATCAGGCAGTATAAACTTACCATCACAACCCCTGTCAGCCAACCCTCCACACGGTCACCCCTAAAAAACAATCTCCGAGTAAAAACCAACTACTTATTATGGAAATGCAACCTCAAGAAATGATTCTTTTCCTTATGTTTCAAATAGGATGATATCTATATGCTTCCTCTATATAGAGATTCTGGAGTTTCTGCTAGCCTATATATGTATGGGCTTATTTTATATAGACTTAAATGAATATATAATATATTCATTTCTGTTATATAATATATACATTCAGTTCTGGTTGTCATCTAGAACCATCGAAATCACTATCCAGGTGTAAGTAACATCTGGCCCTTCCAAGGAACCCCAGTCCTTGCTAACTCCCTCGGAAAGGTTAAGTCATCACACTTTGGTCAACTTAGCTGTGACCTAAATCTTTAACCCATTCATTTCCTTTTCACCAGACATTATATTTCTTCCTCCCCTGGGTTTTGTGTCACTACTCTACTTTCTTTCCTATTTTTTCTAGATATTCTTAAGTTTCTCTACCTTATTTTCCCCTCTTTTTACTTTTCTCCTCAGTCATGTGCTCTTTTGAATCCACAATTTCTCTCAACAGTCCTATTCTCACTTCAAGTATGTGTTTGCTACTAAACAGTAGACCTAGCTCTTCTGTCACCCAGGTCTGTATTCTAGCAGCCTGCTAGATATATCCACCTTCATGTCTCATGTTTAAAATGCAAACAAATCAAAGCAATAAATCTAATCTTTTCCCATGTTTAGTTTTTTTTTTTTTTTTTTTTAAATGAAATCCAAACTACATGTAGTCACTTAAGGCAAACTTGTCTTTGTTTCCTTAACACCACTGTGCCCTACTCTCCCCTTGCTAATAGGCTATCAAAAATTGTTGATTCTAGGGGCGCCTGTGTGGCTCAGTGGATTAAAGCCTCTGCCTTCGGCTCAGGTCATGATCTCAGGGTCCTGGAATCGAGCCCCGCACCGGGCTCTCTGCTCAGCAGTGAACCTACTTCCCTCTCTCTCTCTCTGTCTGCCTCTCTGCCTGCTTGTGATCTCTCTTTCTCTGTCAAATAAATAAATAAAATCTTTTTTAAAAAAATTGTTGATTCTACAATTCACAATCAGCCTCAATCTCTTCAATTGGGTATATTTTACACATTTCCTCTACCACTCGCTTAGTCCAGACTGCTGGAATTTCTCCTACAGACATAAAGAAAGAGCCTCCTGTACTGCCTGGTTCTAATTTTATCCTCACACTCCTGCCCCATATGTAGACACATTGCCCATTCTCCACACTGCTGCATATTGGAGCATGTCATTCCTATTAAAAGCTTCCCAAAACATCTTCAGGATTTCCTGCAACAAGAGTCCCTGCAAGGTCTGGACCTGCCCACGACTTCAACTTCTTTCTCATGTTTTATGTCAGTATATTCTGAATGTGATGCATCTTCTGCTTGAAATGTGCTTCTCTCTCCCCATCTTTTTATTGTTTCCTCTTTTATGAAAAATTGACTTGAACCAGCCTTCAAAAATCTTAAGCCCTAGTCAAGAGTCACTAGCCCTTGCTCTGTGCAACCCGTGCACACTAGGATTTTTTTTTTTTTTTTAAGATTTTATTTATTTGAGAGAGAGAGCAAGAGAGAGCATGCAAGCTGGGGGAGGAGCAGTGGGAGAGGGACAAGCAGACTCTACACTGAGCCCCTACTGTGGGGCTCCATCCCATGACCCTGAGATCATGACCTGAGCTGAAATCAAGAGTCTGGCACTTAACCTACTGAGCCACCCAAGCACCCCATGCACACTATTCTTATATACCAGTTCTCAGAATCTATTGTTTTTAAACAATTTAAAGTTTATTTAACTTTGCATTTATTATTCAGTCCAGTAAATATTAGATGGTAAATCTGTGTCTGCTGAATAAAGACATAAATTGAAAAAATTATAAACAACTTCTATTTGATTTTACTTGGAAAGGTAATTACTTTTTATTACCCCCTTCACATTTCTGTTATTGCCTATTTCCAAGTGGTCTAAAAAATGACATCTAGCCCTCCTAGGAATAATAATATTCTTTAAAAATAGATAGTTTGTGGATTCTCTGAATAGCTAGATATTTAAAATGATATGATTTCTTGGAAAACCTGTATTGAGTTATGCATTGTCAGAAGGCATTCATTCAAATATCGCAAGACAGTGCTTAGTTCCCAAGGGAATGTAGTTATGAACATATACAGGGATAACATTCTCCAGGAGAGAATATGCTGCCTGCTTCTCCAAAAAATGATTTAAAAAATAAGCTGCATATAGCATCATTAGGAAGATAAAAAGCCGCTTCTCACTCTTAGAGATGCTCTGAGCATTTTTATTTTTTCCTCTCGTACATTTTATGGCTTATAAATACAGCTATAATTCCATCTAATATTACTTTTTTGGTAAGGAGCAATAATACAATGTGGATTTATGTTCATTACTGGTTTTTTACAAACTCCCTTTGGAAATAGCAAAGTACATTTGTGTATGTTGTATTAATTCACTGACATTATTTTAGTCATTTAAAAATCCAATGTTAAAGACCTTGGAAATAAGCACTGATGTCAAAGTATGTATGTGGATACTGCTTTGGTTTTACTCAATTTAACTCAGTTCATATTTATCATGATTATTATGTGTTGAGAATCAGACGAAGCACCAAAGGTACAAGGCATGAATGTTGTACTAAGGAAATTTTACACTTTTATTGAGTGTGGGGCACAGGAAAAAAGATACACAAACATAATATGAAATAAGCTAAATGTCCAAGTGTTTGGTCTTTAAGTATATTTTTCTTCTAGGGGCACCAATTTATATTCCCTCTCTCTCATGAAAACTGGATTATTGGGAAGAATGTGAATATTCTGAATTGCAGCCTCAAGGATTTCTTAGACTAAGGAGTGTGTATAACAAGTAGCCAATTTATAATGCAAAATAGTGTACTGGTAAAGCAACATTAACACAAAGTGTCTATGATAATAAATAAATGTGATGGAATATTCTAAAATATTCATTGCAAATAAATATTCTTTAAATTCAGAATAATTGCTGGCAACAAGGACTGGTCCTACTCATTGAAAGGGCAATTCCATTTCTAGGGGTTCTCTCAACGAAAAAACCCAAAGCATATTTAAAGAAATGTTTATGCAAATGATGTTAAAATTATGTTATGAGGGCAAGTATACTGAATGATTATAAAACAATACAGTAAGTAGTAGGCAATGACCAAGGCATTTATACAGCCAATAAAATAATCTTTTCTCTAAGCTTATATTGTGAGGAATGCTTTTGCTACAAGAAGCAAAACACTCAGGAACCTGAATTATATTTATGGTATAAGTGTGTTAAATTAAGCAAAATATGCAAAAGGAGGCTAGTGTTAAGCATATTAAACATTTAGGTGGCTTTATCTGAGTTCTCAAGTTTTTTCTTCTTTTCATTCTACTTCTAAATATTTTATATTTTTAAAATTATGGACATGTATTACAATTCCACTTAGAAAATAAATTTTACTTAAAATTTAAATAAATCATATAAAAATAAATGGGATTGTTAAGTTCTATAAATCTAGCAACAATTCCTCCTATCTTCTGGAATGGAAACTGCTCATTTGCTTTGTGTCTTAACTGAGTATGATTTATTAAAAACAAAAACAAGAACAACTAAAACTCATAAAATATTATATAAAATGATAGCCAAAATGCTTATCACATGTAATAATGACTGACTTTTCTTTTCTGACAAATATGTATATCAATATATCCCAGCTTTAGTGCATTTATAAACAATGCAAATCAAATTTTCATCTGTTGTTGATTCTTTCAAAATTTCCTAGACACCAAAGCTAAACCTAAGAATATTACAACTAACATCCACCCAAAGTATAAACCACTAACCATTTTGCCTGCCAAGCCTTAAAATAATGTATCATCTTAGTGACAGATGTGGAGGTAAAAACTATACTGTCTGTGCTAAAATAACTTCTATACCAAGTAATTTTTAAATAAACTATTCGTTTTTAAATAGTTCCAATATTTGCATTGCAGAAAACATTTAATATAAGGTTAAGATGAAAGGAAATATAGATGGTAAATTTCTTAGATAGCTGATATACCGGGGTGCCTGGGCGGCTCAGTCGGTTAAAGCCTCTGCCTTCGGCTCAGGTCATGATCTCAGGGCCCTGGGATCAAGCCCCACATGGGGCTGTCTGCTCAGCAGGGAGCCTGCTTCCCCCCATCTCCCCCCCACACCTGCCTCTCTGCCTGCTTGTGATCTGTCAAACAAATAAATAAAATCTTAAAAAAAAATAGCTTATATACCAATATTAATTGACTAACAGCTGCTTGATGGCCTGGGGGACCATCGGAGTCAGTGGTAAAGATGATTATCAGTTTGACCACATGCACTGTCCAAAGTCACAAACACAAAAGGGCCATTTCCTTCTTTGAAAATAATCTTGGGTTTCCATCGTTGACAAACGTGTCACATATAAAACTTGAACTGGAGTAAGAAAAATCCTGTACTTTACTGAGCTTAAATAACTCCGTTAGGCCAACACTTCGTGTCTAGAACCGCAGACCAAATGTAATTCAATTTTAAGAGGAGTAAAAAAAAGACTGCAAAGGTAATGGAAATATACTATCCCATCAATATAAGGTGAGGAAAGGCAAGGAGGTGAAATGGTGGCGAAAAGCCTCTTGAAGGAAATAAAATTAGAAGAGAGATAATTGCCTATCTACTATGGGGGAAATAATGTAAGCCATTTGGAATGAAGGTCACTTAAAAATAAGAAAGCTTCAGTAATGCATTCACAATAGACCTCAGCAAATCTGAACATTTCATTGTTTTTAACATTTAGACCGTTTAATCTGGTATCAATGATTGTTGTTACCCACCAATTTTACTCTGTGTTTTTGGTTGCAAATTAAAATAGCAAGCCAAAATCATGTAAATAAAACTGACATAGAAAAAGTAAGAAAATGATACAAGAGATAATGGTGATTTGTATTTTGACATTTTTTTAGTCATTCTGATAGACTATTGGTACTGGCTTCAAAAAATGAAGCACAGGCAAACCACATTTCAGAGGCAATACAAATATTTCTCCCAAGTCAGAAGATATAGACTCATTTTAGGCCAGAGGATAATGACTTCTAGCCACATTCATTCTAGTTTAAACACAATAGGCATAAGCAATTTCTCCCTTTTGTTGGCTTATTCACTCAATAATAGATCACTTGGAAAAACAAGTATAGAATCAGCAAGAGGTAAGTAATGCATGGGAACATTTTAACCCATGAGGAGCCAACTATGCTAAAGGAAGCAACTATTCTAAAGGTCAGAATAGTGCTGTTATATGAGTGTGGACTGAGAGAGAAATTGACATATCACTAAAAATACATAATAATAAAAATAGAAACATATATACTCATGTATTTATATCAAAGTTAGTGGAACAAAGAAACTCACAATCTAAGATGGAATAATCAGTTTTTCCGGCAAAGGTATTTGATATGTGAATTACCAGTTATATATATTCTGTAATATTTGAGAACAGTACCAGTAAATGCTAAGTGAACTATAAATTGTGAGTAATATCACTGTCCAACTCAATCATGAATTAAAAAAATAACAATATACTATCCACAGAGTTGTAAATTACACAGACACACACATACTGAAAAGCAAACACCTCCATGTATAATGTGTAGGTAATTATATTTCATAACCAGGAAACATATAGATACAATAATTCAAATTTTCACTTCTCTGCTATTTTGTCTATGACAACAGCAAAACAAACAAGGCCAAGCAGGAAACACAAATAACCATGAATTTTGAAAGCAAAGGAGCGATTTGACAAATTCAAATATTCCCAGGTTTCTGTAATAATAAAAATAGCACCTAGGTATAAAACATACAAGCAACAGTCAATTTCATACCCTCTACTTTATTAAGAGATACCAGATGGAACCAACGTTGGTGATTCCAAAGGAGACAGATGTTTTTATTCATATTAGGGGGAAAAAGCTTCCAAGAAGAAGCTATAATTCCTTATATGTTTATTGAGAATTTCAGGTACTCTCCTGATGAATACGCATGCTGCAATCTCTACTAGATCATGGGTAGGTATGGTAAACTGAATGGGGAACTGAGAAACATAATGAACTTGTTCCAACTAAATGATTACAGCAGGTTGTTTGTGCTGTACTGGTGTACAGATTTTTGGGCAGAATCTGGTACATTAAGATTTCCTGCACTTAATGAGCATGTAGACCCCCATCTCAGCAAACAACCTTTCTTACCAGGATCCCAACTTCAAAAGGTATTAATGTATAAGGGCAGGATAACAGAAGAATAACGTTCTCAATCAATTTATCATTTGTTTAAGGAAACCAATTAAACAAGTACCCCAATCAAGGATTTATTTCATGGTATCACTACCTTTTTATATATTTAACATGTATACCGTGTGCCAGTATCTATGATCAATGTTTTGGAAGTGTTACCTTCAATAACAACCTAATTTTTAAATATTTTATTGGTAAGAAAACTGAGGCAGAGAAGCATTAAGTAATTGGCCCAAGATCACCCAAATGACAAGGGATAGTGATGGGATTTAAACTTTGACCACAGGACTTAGAGCCACTACATTGTACAGGCCTTTGTTTTATTAATTAGGGGAAAAATCTGTTTAAGTAACTAATGATGTTTCATGCAAATGAGATTCTATATGCAAAATTAATCATTCATGGGGTTGAAAAGGAGATCCTGAAATTCATCCAAATCCCCCAAACCCACAGAGGTTAAAACCTAGTATATCTGGCAAATATTTGGTACTTGTTATATATTTGCTGAATCAACAAATGAAAGAATACAGCATGAATATCCAAACCAACTCAGACAGGAAGATGTCATTATCTAAGGCTAGTTATTTTGTTATTTAGTGGCTTTGACTGTTTCAAGGTGATAGCACTACTTTTGACAAGCAATAGCTCAATTGTAAATACCAAGGGCACTAGGATCATTATAATTGGTGAGTGGCATGACATCCATTAAGTAGGGAGTTGATCAGAAAGAAGTAATACCTAAATTTAGATCAAATGTTACATATTTTTAAAGAAGAAAGAGAGAATACTGACTGCAGAAAACAAAATACGAGTGAACCTCAGGTGCCTGACCTAAAAATAGGTCCTACACAAATACCTGTTGATTGATGCCTTGGATCAGTGAGTTACAGTAGACTAAGTTTTCTTTATTTAAATCTGACACTTTAAATATCACCTTAAACTAAACCCACTCTTGGAATACTCTTCAGTTGTGGTTTCACTGTGTCCTGTTTCATAATGAAAGTTCTTTTTAATTACAGAAAGCAATTTAATAAGTAGATATTTAAATACATACTATGATCAAAAGCTATTGACTGATAGGATATCAAACCCTAAAAACATGTGAAGAATTAATGAAATTACAGTGAGAAAGAGACAAATGCCACAGGGGTTAGTAATCTAAAATGTCTATAACTTCTGTTAACATGCGCGGACAATTTCCAAGAGGGCTCTTCTAAGGAAAAGGCTTATTGTTTCAGATCCCTCCTCTGTAAAGTTGCAGGTCTGTAATCTCTTGTCAAGAGGTAGAATTTTCAGAAAAGAATTGGAAAGACCTATGGATGAGTGGGGGAAGTGCTGGCTGCCATGGATAAGATGACTGGGCTCTAGATGACTGCCTTTCCTGCTGAGACAGAAAAAACCAGAACAATTTCATCTCTAACATACTGGATGAAAAGTCCAGGGGAGAGAGTCATTGTTCATGATTTTCTTATTAGTATACTATTTAAGAATATCAGAAGTGCTCTGACTACTCACGGAAAGATTTTTCAAAATGCAAATCTTAATTAATACCCAGAACGTTACCTATTTAAATAATACCCAACACTTAAGCCCTGGAAAGTGGACCAATCCCAGGAATATGAACTATTAAATGTCTATTTCAGTAGAAAAACAGAACAAAGTAAAAGACTAACCAACCAATTTTTATCTCTTCAAATTTTCATTTGCTATGTTTGTCAAAAAAAATAAAGATAGCAATTTAGAAATTAAAATTAAATCACTGAGTTTTCATTTTACACAAATGGTATTTCAAAGGTCTCCATTGTTTAAACTACGCCTGAATATTTTGAATTACATAAAGTCCAGGAAGTCTGTAGTAGAGGAGAGCAGAAGCGTGGGGATTTGAGAAATATTAGATTTAATATAATCTACTACTACTCATGGGAAACTACTCACTCAAAGTTTTCTACACTTTTCCAACAATTCTCTCCTTTGAGTAGACTCAAATGCCCTTCTTCCCTCCAATGATTGTTACAACCTCCTCATATCTATTATCTATCCCAGATTTCCACTTTGTTTCCATACTTTCTTTATAATTTTCACTTTCTCCCTTTTTCACTGCTCCCTTTCTCTGTCTATACCCCCTAACACGGAAACCACAAAAGATTGAGACTAAATAGAAAAACATAATTAAGAAATCCTTCTAAAAAAAAGAGAGAGAAAAGTTGCATTTCAGTTTACATAAAGAAGTCAATATTCTGGATCCAACAGTGTGCTTCAACTTCTCTAGTTCACATACCCATTAAATAAACTAAGATTATAAGCCTATATATTTTTTTAATTTTTTTCATTATGTTTGGTTAGCCACTGTATAGTATGTAATTAGTCCTTAATGTAGTGTTCAATGATTCGTCAGTTAATAATAACATCCAGTGCTCCTCACGGCATGTGCCCTCCTTAATACCCATTACCCTGTTACCAGCTCCTGCCACCTTCCTCCCCTCTGAAACCTCCAGATTGTTTCTTGGGGTCGATAGTTTCTCATGGTTCATCACTCTCTCTGATTTCTCCCCCTTTGGATTTCCCTTCCTTCTCCTATGGTCCTCTGTGCTATTGCTTATGTTCCTCATATGAGTGAAACCATATGATAATTGTCTTTCTCTGCTTGACTTATTTCACTTAGCGTAATCCCCTCCAGTGCCATCCATATTGATGCAAATGGTGAGTATTCATCGTTTTTGATGGCTGAGTAATATTCCATTGTGTACCACATCTTTATCCATTCCTCTATTGAAGGGCATCTTCCTCCTTCCACAGTTTGTCTATTGTGGACATTGCTGCTATGAACATTGGGGTGCATGTGCCCCTTCTTTTCACTACATCTGTATCTTTGGGGTAAATACTCAGTAGTGCAATTGGTGGGTCATACGGTAGCTCTATTCTTAACATCTTGAGGAAACTCCATACTGTTTCCCAGAGTTAACTTTCTTTAATGTTAACATTTCAGAATACATTTTATGTATCGAATGAAAACAAACAGTATAAACCTGAATTTTTATTTTTTAATTTAATTTTATTTATTTATTTTTTTAAAAAATATTTTATTTATTTATTTGTCAGAGAGAGAGAGAGAGAGAGAGAGCACAAGCAGGGGGAGTGGCAGGCAGAGGAGAGAGAGGCTCCCAGCTGAGCAGATAGCCCAATGTGGGGCTCAATCCCAGGACCCTGGAATCATGACCTGAGCAGAAGGCAGATGCTTAACTGACTAAGCCACCCAGGTGCCCCATTTCTACTTTTTAAAAGATTTTATTTATTTATTTAGAAAAGACAGAGCATGAGTGGGGGGAAAGGCAGAGAGAAGGAGAAGGAGACTCCCTGCTAAGCAGGGAACCCAATGAACGACTCTATCCCAGGATCCTGGGATCATGACCAGAGCCAAAGGCAGACACTTAGCCAACTAAGCCACCCAGGTGCCCCTATAAATCTGATTTTTACTATTGAATCTGTATTTTATACCTATCTAAGACTTTCTTCACATCAGTAGTCAAGTAATCAGCTTAAAAGGCACTAGCTTATATGAAATCATATGAAATCAATGGGGACAAAGAGCAAATAAAACATTCACAGTGCACCTCTACATGTACTACAGGCACAATCACAAAACAGGAAGAACAAAAATGGAGAACTAAACAAAGTACTCAGATCAAATAAGGCAGATGTTTTTCTTTTTTCTTTTTCCTTCCCTTCCCTCTTCTACTTTTTTTGGTAGCCTGATTGGTTTACATTGCAACAGAAGCATCTGAGAAATTCCACTTGTCCACAGTGTCAACTCAAAGGGTCTCAGATGGGCTTTCAGTCATGGGCTGGGTCCAGGATGTAAATGCTGGGAGCACCACACAACATATACGGGCTCAAGGCTTAGATTAAGTTACAGTTATAGTACAGCGATATGTTCTTCCTATAGGAATGTGGAAGATCACAGACGGGGAGCATGGGGGTGGGGAGGACCAAGGACTCAAACTATGATTTGATAAAGAATCTCTACATTTCTTACTGAGAAGGATGCTTGGTTTTAAGTAGACTGGTTGGTTCTAAGGCTCAAAGTTTAACACACACACACACACACACACACACACAAAATATTTCCAGCCAAAAGATTTAAGGATCTCAAGCTAAACAATGCAGTTGAAGAAGATCAAATTGGTGAACCAAAGTCAACTGTGGGAAGCATGAGATACCAAGTGAGAGAAATTCAGGTATAACAGTTACTTGAAATAACAAGATCCCAAACATGGGCCAGGATATATCAAATGACAGTATCTATAGGTTCCTAGGTATAGGAGTCTGAAAGTGATACTCAAAGATATTCAAATCCTAATCCCTAGAATATGTCAGTAAATTGCCTTTCCTGGTAAAAGATGCATTGAAGATGTGACTTAAATTAAGGATTTTGAGAGGGGAGATTATCCTGGATTGTTTAGGGTAATTGCAAGTCTCATAAGGAGGAGGTAGAAGATCAAAGTCAGAGGAGTTGACATGACTACAGAAGGAGAGGAAGGGAAAGATATATAGAGAGGCAAGGGTCAAAATGATGAAGGGTCATAAGCCAAGGAATATGGGGAGCCTCTGGAAGCTAAAAGGGCAAATAAGCAGATTCCTTCCAGCACCTCCAGAAGGAATGGATCTCTGCCAAGCCATTTTAGACTTCCGATCCCTAGAACAGAAAGACCAAACATTTGTGTTGCTTCATGGCTTTTTGGGGTAATTTATCATTGCGACATTTGGAAACTCACACAATAGGAATGGTGTGACACGAATCAGAGACCCAGGTGGGGAGACACAGATAATAAAGGTTGGAAATCACTTATTTGCATAGAAGTAATACAGGAACCCAGGTACAAGTATGACCTGGACAATAGGTCAGTAAGGAGAAGTCAATAAAAATGATATGTCTTCTTATTTGTGGCAAGAACTGCATATATTTTCCCTTGCCATTGATAAGACAAGGCTAAGGCAATAGATATGCCTTAATAAAGTATGGTGTATGGGTATGGAAGACAAAAGCTTGAGCTAGGAGTTTGGGACATATGCACAAAGCCCAAATATTGCTGGGGTTTTGTGTGTGTGTGTGTGTCATCAGCTATGGATATATACATCATCCACTAATTTATGAGAAAGATTGCTTTACTTTCCCATAAGGGACAGAATGGCTCATTACCCCTCCTCTCTTCTTTCCTTTCTTACCTTGAGCAGCTATTTTTTTCAGGTGAGTTTCCACTAAAATGCCCTTCATTATTCATTTTGTATCTTAATAATTTAGCAAGAACACTGTCTTACAAAGCTTCACTGCAGGTTGCTGGCATGAATAACTTTCAATAAGGACTCACTAACCACACACTAATAACCATGATATAAATAATTAAACACACCCAGGGGACTGGCACCCTGTTATTGCGAGAGAAACGCAAATAGGATTTTCTTATACACAAGTGCTTTTTTTTTTTTTTTTTTTGGTAATCTTGGTATACCCTAGGAGTAGCTTCCAATTCACCCCAGACATAATATTTCTGAAGTCCTCCACTTATAACTGCAGTAGTAATAATGCCCCACTGGAAAAGAAAAGCCAAAGGAAGAATTGGCAGACAGTGAGATCTTTGATTAAAATTAATTATAAAAGCTTCCCTGACTTCTACCCCCTGTCTGACCTTGAAAGTGAAGTCTTCCCACCATTCCCCACTACAGGGTGAGCCCAGGATTAGGAGATATAGCCTACATGTGGGGCAACTCATGCTTCTCATGCCTACGATGGGTATTCCCAATCAGAGTGCCATTTCTTCTAAATCTACCACAGTTCAATTTTCCACTCAAGAGGGCGCCCAGCTACTTAACTGTTCTCATCACAGCAAACTAGACAACTATTACCATTTGCTCCCAATGCCCACTCCAGATGTAGCCCACTTTCCTTGCTGGATTTCTCTCCGTGTTCAAATCTAAGACTAATCCACAACATTAGGAAGTGGGGAACTATGTGTCAGTTGTTCTCAAGCAAATCCTGTTTTTGTGGTTGGCTCTGAGGTGACCTTGCTGCTTTCGCCATTTCTAAGGTAGTTTTCATTTTTCTCTGAGGGTTGTCTCTGGATCCCAGGGCTGACTATTACCAGTGCGGAATTCATCTCTCATTTTGACTAGGCCATCGGTAAAGTACCACCATTCACTGATCTGTTGAAACTGGCATTCATTCTTCTTGTTAGACCACATTTACAGACCTTAGAAGCTCTACCACCTGCAGCCTGAGATTCCAAGAACCGAACTTACAGTGGCAATGTCCTTCTGTTATTCTCTTACACAGATTCCCAGCAGAACCAGACCTATTGGTAACCTTTCGATTCCTCCCAAACTCCTAGCCCAGGCTCACCTTTCCTAGAGTGGCCAATGCTGCCACTCTCTGACACAGATGATCTTTTCATCAGCACCTATTGTTGATATAGCTCAGCTAACAGATAATTGCTTCGGGATTCAGGGACACTTTAGCGGCATCAAAGGGGAAGAGGATAAGAATGCAAGGACAATGAACAAGTAACAACACTTTTCAGCGCTGTTGAAAAATCGTACGTTGATGACCCCCTTATCTCTGAGCAAGGGGTATCTCAGAGCATATCTCTGAGTTTTCTCCAATACTCTGTAGTTGCTCTGATGATTAATTACAGAGACCTGTGAGGATGCTACTGAATAGCAAGCAATCATCTTATTATATGTTGCTGTGGTAAGAACATGAGGTTCAGTGCGATATTAGTAACATTTAATTATTCTAATGATAGCTGTGGTATGTGCATTGATGGTCCTTAACACCATTTTTATGTGAAATAAATTTAGCAAGTCAAATGGATTTTGCAGATTTATAGGCCGCTGACATCTATTTATTACAGGAAAAAAAAAAAGATATCTTAGCCCTAGCTCATGCAGAACATCTTTATTTGATGTTGGTAGTGGCCAAGGAGCAGTTGACTAGGAAAGGTGGTTCCTGTCTTACGTTCTGAAGTTCCAGATTGTGGTCTCACCACACCTGGTATGGCAGTATTCAAGGGGGAATGGATAAGGAATCTTAAAGATCAAAACTAATTTTTAAGACCATCTGCCTTAAATTATTTTAAAACAAGTTTTGTCATATTTAAAGAAACTTGCATACATACATGCATATTGATATATAAGATATATAGAAAATCCTTGCTTTGCATGTTTTAATATGCATGAATTTCAATTACCGCAGTTTAGTGAAATAATACCACTCTTTTAACAGTAGGGTCCAAATTTCAGTTACCAACATATATTAACTGTTAGTCATTACATAAAGTTCAGACTTCACTGTTGGCTTTTAAAGTCTACAAATCATTATGTGAATGTGAATGACACATATATCAAATTACACCACTTCCTTCCAGACCTGTCAATAATTACTTACTTCCCATTTTCTTGTTATTCAGTTTACACACCCAACAAAATGCATAAGTGGGTTGCCTCTGTGTCTTCCAGTGATAAATCCACATAGTTTTTACAAAAACAGGTAACTGGAAAAGGGTACCAGCCAACAATGACGGAAATGCAACCAAGAAATGAAAAATAATACCAAAAGTAAAACTCAAATAGAACATAAATGGATTTGGAGAAGAAATGCTGGCTGTGGAAATGTTTTTACTGTTCCTATTCTAGAGGTAGCTGGAGGAAATTAGTGAAGGCAGACTTATCCACACAAATGAGGAATATAGTTGTGATAAGGATGAAAATATCCTACTGTAAGAAACACTGGAAAATACTCTGCAGTAGAAGACCTCTCAGAGATATCTTACAATGTTGAATACACAAATAAAGTGTTAGAACTTGATCCTAACTTAGAAAAGAACATGATAATTTACCAAGTCATAGAAAAGATGCTTATTTTGTACTGTAACTGTGTAACAAGAAGGCAAACACTATTCAAAGCACCCCTGACAGCTCATTTCTTTATTTTTTAAAAGATTCATTGATTTATTTTAGTGGGAGAGGGATAGAGGGAGAGGAAAAGAATCTCCAGCAGACTCCCTACTGAGCACAGAGCCCTGTGAGGTTCAATGCCACAACCTTAAGATCCTGACCTGAGCCAAAACCAGGAGTCAGATGCTCAACCTACTGAGCCAACTAGGTGCCCCATGGAATCGAGCCCCACCTCAGGCTCTGTGCTAGAGATTCTCTCTCCTTGTCCTTTTGCCCCTTCCCTTTGCTCTCTAACAAATAACTCTTTTAAAAAAAATAGATAAGATATTCAGTTCTCAATGTTACTAATTTTTAAAAGAACAATGTGCTAAGTAAATATGAGCTTTACTATTTTTTTAAATTCCCATACATTTATAACCAAAGTATGAGAGTTTTTGATGTTTGGAGAAAAGTATCTATAAAGGTCACAAGATATTTTAAATTTTGCTCACTGATTATTGAGATCCCTTTATGCAGTTTCAGCTTCCATGGTCATTTTTTAGTTCTGCACTACCATGCTCAAAGAGCAAGGACTGCTTCTACTTATACTGTATGTTCTCACTTGGAGATCAGATCACTCAGGTAGGTTCACTTACAGGATTCTGAGGATGCAAATCTTGAGGTGACGGCAAGATAACTACATATTTTTTTAACAAGCAATTAAGTTGCAAAATCTTGTGTTCTGAAAGGCAGAAGTAGGGCAGGAATGGCTGAAACCATGGGACCTACCATGAATTGAGAGGAAGAAATGGTGAAAAAGGCTCAGCCCCATAGACTGGAGACCTGAGGTCTATAAACCTGTTTGGACAGAGAAGCAGCTGGAATCCCACTAATGAAACTATGTATTTATAGAAGTATGTGGAGCAATGGAGACACAAATACTTCTGTAATTATGCTTGGCCCTCATTCTTCCCTATGTGTGATATCCCCTGAGAGAAAAAGAGGAAAGGACATGGAGAACATGTCCCTCTGTCTCTCTCTCTCTCTCCCCCACACACACAAACACATGTGTGCACATGCACACAACACTTACAGTGTGTGTTACTGACCTAACTTCATGCTCCATATATTAAGTGAGTTTTATCCACCTGGGTGCCTTGAAAATCAATACATAGATTTTGTGTTTTTACTTAATGGGAAATTAGTTTTGGATTTGGAAATACTATACTCACAATCACAGTGAGTGAATTAATATTATCTCTTAATCTTTTGTGAGGCTTCATCTATTTGTCCTCTTTTACTACACAGTGAAAAATGAGACAAGGTCTACCTTTGTTTTGTGAATTGGATTATGTTGAGTATTGTTGAGAGTTTTTTAAAAACCAATTTATGATGTATTCTGAATAATTTTCTATGTGCATCCAAGGGAGTAATCAATATACCTTCCTTTTAAATTGAAAGCTGTGTTCAGCAACTCCCACAGTTCTATAATTTCCAATTTTATCTCTGAATTCAAATAAGAAGCAAAATCTCGTAAGTGGACACAGTGTGCAGAATAACAAATGACCTGCTGGAGGGGAATATCGCTTGTCATGAGGATTCTGTTCATGGTTTGGAGGGGCAGTGGCCTGTAGTCATCATTCCCACTTACCTTTTTGAGAGTCGCTGACCCGATCTCTTCTCTGAAGCAAGTGATGTGATAATTCATGGGGAAGTCACTCTCTTGCTAAGGCAGCCTGGAGCAGGCATTGTATGGCAGAGCACCTTCACCTAGAACATTAGCATAATAAAGACTAGTTAACACTCAAGTTGGAGAGGACTAATACTAGCATTCTCCCAGTTCATTCCAAGCCTGTCTATGCTGGGTTGTAGAAGGTATTGCTTCTGACTTGATCTGTGTCCCTGGAGTCCGGCCACTGTCTATCTCTGAGTCTCAGTTACTTCAACAGTTAAATAAACGCTTGATGTATTTTACCTCTAAGGTGAAACATTCACTCTGAGTTTTACCCCGGTCATACATATACATGCATGTGGGTGTATGTGTATACACATACATATGCATATATACATATATTCTTTTGAAGTTTCCTTTTTTTTTTTTACTTTACATCTTTGAAACGCCATATCACTTCATAGAGAACTTCATTATTTTTATGGCTGCAGCATGCTTTATTGTGTCTATGTATAAGAATTGATTCAACTAATCTCCTAGTTTGGACATTTAGAAGGCTATCAATATTTTGAAATTTCAAATAGTACTGAAATAAAAATGTTAGTCCCCCACACCATATACGAAGATAAAGTTCAAGTCCAAATGGTTTAGAGATTTAAATTTAAAAAATGAAAATATACAAGTACTAGAAAAAAAACAAGAGTGAATTTGTCTTAATCTGAGTATAGAGTAAGGCTTTGACCCTTCTGAACATGTAATCTGCAGAATATGGGGGACATTGAGTCTTTGAGATTTAATCATAGTGAGTTCATCAGTACAATAGATATTAACCGCCTTTCTTTTTTTTTTTCCACATACATGGTCCATTTTAATTTAGGGTCTCTTCTATTTGTTTTAAACAGTCACTCTTCTGTGTCACTACAGCACATTAGCTATCATGTTATATAGTAGTTATTTGTCTATATGATTTCTTTACTTAAACCAGGGATTCCTAATACCAAAGTGTTCATATTCCTTTTCCATGCACAC
>CM053610.1:94052563-94093631 GCA_028646535.1 Procyon lotor | reverse complement strand
AAAAAAAAATCTATTGTTTTCATTTAGATACAAATACATTGTTTTCTATATCATTAACTGTGTTCAAAGATTTTAAAAGGTAAAATTAAACTATTAATTGTGGCCATCTTTAGTTGAAGGAAATATATTTAATTATATCTATACATAAATATTCCCAAATGGGTATTATTGTTCTTATAATCAAGGAAAAAATTCTGACATCACACATTTTCAGGAGTTGCTCTCTCTTTGCTACAGACTTTTGAGTTTTGAGTGATTTCTGAAGCAAATGGATTCCTAGATACCCTCCCAAAAGGTAAACACTCCTGAAATCACACTACATGTAAATACTAAATTTTAATATTTAAAGGCTATGTTTGTGGTACAAATATTCTTGTTTCTGAAAGCTTTATTAAGGTAATTTTTAAAAAAGATTTTATTTATTTGACAGAGAAAAAGAGAGAGAGAGCACAAGTAGGCAGAGCAGCAGGCAGAATGAGAGGGAGAAGCAGGCTCTCCACTGAGCAGCAGCCCGATTTGGGGCTCGATCCCGGACCCTGGGATCATGACCCAAGCCGAAGGCAGCCGCTTAACCAACTGAGCCACCCACGCGCCCCTGAAAGCTTTATTAAGGTAATTTTAAAAATATCCTGACATTTGCTCAGGATTACAGTTCAACTGTAAGTATGAGAGTTAAGTAGTCTTAGTCTATTATAAATATTTTATTTATTTCCAATTTTCTCAAAATATTCACAGCAATATTCATACACTTTTCTGTATATCATATTTCTTTTTCCTTTATTCTTAAAGTGCCTCCCAAATTAATAACTTTCTAAAGTAGACAAGAAAACATCTGTTTTCCTCATCTTATGATTCTGTTTTCAGAAGATGATCAGATTTTAATCATTAGCTTCTAAGGAAAGGCTGAAGGAAAATCATATTATTCAGATAATCATGTGAAGTTTACTAAAATGGAGATGATAGTTTAAGTAGCTGAATTGGTATCTACTTTTTTCTTTTTATTTCATTGATTTGTATGTGTCACCATAACATTACCAGTGACTATATAAATCAGGTTCATCTTAATACACCTGTATTTCAGAAAGGTCACTGAATTGTCATTGTACAATAAAGCATTCAAGAAACATGACCTTGGGAGTCCTTTTCTCTTCTCTTTGTGTGCAGATGAACAATTTTGGTTCATATTGTAAAAGGGCAAATTTGCATATACTCAGTATTTTGGTTTGGGGTTAAGATATTAGGCATCCCCTCACACACTCCTCCCTGAAGAAAAAGCAAGGTATCTTTCCTCTTCAATTGTTCTAGCTTAATAAAAGCAAAACCTGTAACTGCCTGTGAATCACAGACAGGGCTCTCACCACTGCTGTATGCTAAACACATCTTCGAGTTGGCTGGCAACCTTGTTCCCTCACCCAGAGCCTGCATACTAATGCGAAAAGTCTGACGTTATTCAGGCCACACAAAGACTGCTGTTTCCCCCCCTGAAATATCCCTTTGTAAAGATACCAAACAGAGTAGCTTATATGTAAAAGGTGAATATAAAAAATCATGTCACTGTCTTAGGAAGTGTGTCAAGTTTTCTGGATCAAAATTTACTTGACTGCATGTGAGAATGATACATTGTGTATCAGAGTTAGTCACATACATAGATAAAAACAGGTGGACGTCACTTGAGGGACGCTGTGTTTGTTAACTATCTATACCAAACCTCCATAAGCAATGTCCTAGATTTCCTGGATTTCCTTTTTCTGGAATTATTCATTCGGGTTATTATTTTCTCTAGAGAGTTCTTATTAAAAAGGAATTGTTAGCTTGCAAAAGAGGGTTGAATCATTACAATAAATTATTTATGAGGTTGGTTAGGTTTTACTTTGGGGAGAAGGAATAAGGACGTAGATGATGTAAAACAGAATCACCAGGAGATTATGTTTAGGGTTTGTGTACAAGACAACTCTTCCACCACACTGTAACTCTTTGAAGGCAAAGCCCTAATCCTATTTATTTTTATACGCTCCGTTTTTGCTCATTAGAGTGCAATACATCTATTTCAGTATAGAATTTAAGAAGTAATTTCAATTAACAGAAACAGTAACAAAAATGAAAATTTTTCTAGGCAAGGACTGCTTAAGAGTGTCTTGAAAATGATGATGCCCAAGCATCGGCACAGGCAAGAATGAGGCCATCTACCAAACAGTCAGCTGTTCTTACTTCGGTCTTTTCTAGGAGCCCACCCAGATCCTTAAGTAATCAGTCTCCAGTTGGGGGAAGAATCCAGTTGAAGGGAAAACAGATTAGCTTCATGCTCTGCTTACAGTCATACTGCAATAGAGGGAAAGTGCTTACTCCCTTTGCAAATGCTCAGGAAAATGTACTTCTGGAAGCAAGCTAATCAGAGTGGATGGATGGGACTGGAGAGTGATGTAAACAAAGACTTTGCATTGTCTCACAATAGGGCATTTGCAGGGTAGCAAGTGGAGCACAGGCCCTGGAATCCTAAAATCTGACATTAGTATCTTGACTACATGGGTCTTTGGAGGTGTGAGTTGTCCCTAGGAGAATCAGTTACCTTTTAAAAAATGGAAACGCTGATAACTATGTCACCAAATGAAAGGAAATGATCTTTATCAAGCACCAAGTCTGGTTTCAAGTAATAATGGCCTCCACTCCCCCAGCATGACACAACCAAAGAATACAAAATCCCCGTTCCACTATAGTTATATGCAAATTTAAGAAACTTCGATCAATCAAAAAAAAATACTATTCTCAAGAAATTCTGTTTTCTTTCTGTTCAATAGCAAAGTAAAGAAAGATCAGACAAAGACGGTCTCCATTTCTGGGCTCCCAACAAAACTTTCATTTTCCTTTCTATTCTTTTCCATCTCTATCATAAGCTTACATTAGGGCCACTTGATGTCAGGCTCTTGCTAATTTCTGGTTTCTCTAAAGTCTATAACGTATACATGACCAGTTTAAAAAAAAAAGAAACAGGTAGAACTGCTTCGAACAGACTAGGAACCGGTTTTAAGTTGGGGAGCAGTGTGGGTGTGTGGTGCCTTTTGTTCTCGTTGCTGTTTTATCTTTAACAGATTTCAGCCATACTGATAAACAAATAAGCACTGAAGTATATGCTGCTGGAGGTTTCTGTAGGGGCAAGAACAGTCCGACAGAGAGAATGCTAAGAGTGTTGATATAATCACTGGAGAATGTCTAGAAATAAACTGCACACAAGGAAATTCAAAGCCAGAACTCTTCCTCTGCAAAACTGCCTTGTAATCATTATGACTTTTGATGCCGTTCCATCCTTTCTTTCTCTCTTCTTTCAAGACCACACTCAGCCCTACCCCAATACAGATAGACAAATGAGCATGCACACATGCACACACATACACGTCACACACACAATTGATGTTTATAGTAAAAATTCACTTGGCTTACTTTCTGTTTCCTCACAAGGCCTTCCTTTCTATTGGGCTGTTTTAGGAATATCTCTTTAAACTAAACTAAACTAAAATAAAATTAATGCATACACAATCAAAGAACAGTGGAATGGGTTTGGGTAATGCTTCCTTTAAACTTAACTCACAGCATAGAAACAGTGAAAAGATCAGCCCAGCATCCAGCACTATCACTCTACAGCCCAGATCAATTTTGGTGAGATGCCATTTACAGAAGTCGGATCTCTGACCTCCTGAAACGAGGATGAAAATCCCATATCCGGGGAAAGCTTGGAGAATGAGAAAGGGATTAGTATGGGGAGAGCAGGGTGATCCATTGTAACTAACTAACTAACTAACTAACTAACTAACTAACTAACATTAAATTTAGTTAACACTGTAACTAACACCTCAATATTTGTTCTTACTGGAATCCTTTAAAGATGGAATTAATGGCAGGAAGGGAAAACAAGTAGTACTTATTGAGTGTTGGACATTCTGGATGATACTGACGAATACATACATAGGTATGTATACATATGATCTAAAACAGAAAAATAATTAACTCTAGAGATGTGATTGCAGAAATGGGTTAAGGGGGATTCAGAGACTTCCCACAAGCTGACTATTTCTTCAGTTACATGAAGGAGACTGCTAATTGCCCAAGGTCATATTCTGGCATAATGGCAGATAGGGATATAAATGCAAGGGTTTTTGATTCTGAGGACAGTTTTGTTATTAACTCAATAATCTAAAATTTTATAAGTCAAAAGTTAAGTTAGAACTTTAATTCAGTTCTAAGGAAGAAGAAAATTCTGCTGCTCCTGTCCTGATTATTTCCTGTAGAGAGAGGACTGTTTCATAAGTACTTTAATTATATGCAGCACCTTCCTAAAATAGAGAGTGAACTTTAGCAGGGGATTTATCATGACTTTCTCACTTATTTAACTATACTGATTCTTTGACGAACATGGCAGTGTGAGCTCTCCCCACCTCTTCATCTCAAATCTACCCAAGTTTTCACATTTAATTAAGTTTGTATTTATGAAGCCCTCCTGTCCTCTGAGCAATTCAAAGAAGACATAACTAATACAAAATTGCTAAATGTCAGCCTCCAGAGAAGTGAGATTTCTTCACAAGAACTAGGCTCTCTGCCCACATTCCTCAACCCACACTGATACACCAAATGACACCAGTTGTAATGCTGATCTTATGAAATCTGTCTTAAAATAAATGCATGCAAGACCTTCCTTCTATTTCTTTTCATCTATGAAGAAACCAAATTGCCAATTTTCAGTTTTGTATTTGAGAAAATGCTCTCATCAATCTATATACAGGCTTATGTTGAAAAATATTCTTAGGTCCCTTTCCATTTGAATATGCCAGATGTTCCTGATGTGGCAACTTCTGAGTCCCTTTTGGCTGGCCATTTAATACCACTCTACCTAGAGTCCAACTTTATTTTATCTCCCATTATTTGCATTCTCTTACTTTTCCTTTCTTTTCTCCCTATTTTGCTTTCTTTCATTCGCCCCCCCCTTTTTTTTAAATCACTTCCTACTCACCCCATTGATGAGGGTGGGATTCCCATCCTATGGCTATGGAGATGGCCACAGTCACTCACACACACACACACACACACACACACCACCAATTATAAATCACCATGATTACTACTAATCAATAATATATTAATCACATATACTCTCACTCTAGGGTAGAGGACACCACATACCATGCAGGGCCACATGGGGTTGCACTTGGGAACAAAGTGAACAAGCACTGTGGGAGGCAGGCTTTGTAGTATCAAGAGGGTGAGGTGACCCCTGATCCCTGCAGGAGGATGTAATTAACTTGTTTGGATAATTCAAAGGGCTGGCAATGAACAGAAACCTGCCACTCAGAGATAAGCAGGAACCATACCTGTTCCCCATGAGAGGAGGGTTGTTTGGCTAGGGGACCTCATCTACAGAGCAGAGTAGGGAAGGGGATTTATCATTAGGCTATTTGTAGCCCCCTTACATTTACCAGATGTCAAGGCAGCACATTAATATAGGGCTTTAAATTTAGGCTTTACATGACATCCATCTTCCTATTTAAGTTAGCAAATATTTAGAGTACTTACCATGTCCAAAATATATCATCTCTATAATAGCTACAGTCTTGGGCCATACACTACTCAATTTCACTTTATTTTTTATTTTTTAAAGATTTTTATTATTTATTTGAGAGAGAGTGAGAGTGCACATGAGCAGGGGGCCGGGGGGAGAAGAGGGAGAAGGAGAAGCAGATTCTCCACTGAGCAGGGAGCAGGGTGTGGGACTTGATCCCAGGACCCTGAGATCATGACCTGAACCAAAGGCAGTTGCTTAACCAAATGAGCCACCCAGGTGCCCATATTACCCAATTTTAACTATTATTTTCTTTGGGGTCCTTGGGTTTCTCAGCATGGAGTCTGCATGAGATTCTCCCCTTCCCCTCTGCCTCTTCTCCCACCTGTGTCTGTCTCTGTCTCTCTCTCAAATAAATAAAAAAAAAAAAGATAAATAATATTTGTCCTCAACTGAGTTATACCAATAAGGCAAGTATCATTTCACCCATTTTATAGACAAAGAAAAATTGCATTTAGAGAAATCATGCTTTGTCTAAGATTCCATAGCTAATAATTACCACTATATGCTTAGAAATTAGGTCTCCACTCATTAGATTATTACACTTTTCTTCCTCTATTTGTGCTTCGAGTATATCCCTATGGTGTTCAGTGGACTCAGTCAGCTTGTTAGACTTGGGTTAAGAACACTCTCACGCAATCACCCAAACATGACGAAGGACTGACCAAGCTCCATTTTAGGAGATGCTGCTCAGGGTGCCCTGATCTCCGTTTTCCCAGCAGCACACTAGTCCTTTGTTATACTAAACACTTTGGCTGGAAGGCATGGAGAAGTATACACCCCCAGAGCAGACATGCCATCATGTCTTCAAATCTTCTGCTGGCCAGCCAAGCATTCTGGCAGAAGGAGAACCCCAAAGGACAATAGACAAACATATTTTCTTTTAAAAATGGTCAGGTGGCCATGTACCAAAACTACGGAAGAACATGCAGACATAATTCTGGATGCTTGTACTTAGATGTACATGGTTTGGTACATGATCTCTGGATGCCTAGGAAAGATCTAAATTCTTCCAGAACTGCACTGCCAGTGTGTCTTAAGCTGTGATTCAGTATAAAGGTAAAGATGAGCCAACATAACACTTATGAAACAAAGACTGTCTGAAAGCATCAATGTCTTTAGTATCTCCTGAGAAATTTCAGAATTTAAATTGGTCAGCAAACTATGAGTCCCTCAATTATACAATCTGGAAAAATGGCTTCCTATGTCTTTCAGTGGATGAGCCAGACCACTTTAAAAAGGAAAGTTCTATGTTAAGTGCTGTGAAATGTGTAAGCCTGACAATTCACAGACATGTACCCTGGGGCAAATAATACATTATATGTTAATAAAAATAAAAAAAAGGTGGGGGGGAGGAAAGTTCATTGAAACCTTAAATTTTTAGGTTTATCTAATACAGGTGAACCTGACAATCTCAAGGAGAAGAGGCTCCCTTCTCTTATTTACTGTGTGTGCATGTGTTTTTGTATGTGTGATGTGTTTTCCTTATGAGGTAAATAGAAGTTTCTGGGTTTATGTCTGTGACTTCTCCCCAAGCGACAATTTTTTTTTTTTTTTTTTTGCTTCTCATGCCAAAACTAAATGGAGAAGACAGTAGAAAGCTTTTCCAAAATTGCTGATGGGGAAGAGTAAATACAGAAGATTTGCAGCAGATTTATTATTTTACGCTGGTTTGTGGAGTGTCTCTTCCTTCTGAATGTGATGAAAAGTAGCACTTCCCTAACCAATTGGTTTTCCAGTTTTGAATGTAAGAATATAGGAATTGACATGTATATTTTATCCTGAGCACTTTAATAAGTCCCAGAAGAAAAACAAAGGTCCAAATAACTAAAATATGTAATTCTAATTCAAATAAAATAACCGAGTTCAGTTTTCTTTAGGATTGTTAACTACCTTGTTAAAAATCACTTTTGGAAATAAGCTGTCCTCCTGTGTATGCCACTTTCATATAGCATGAATGAATATTAATTATATATATTCAAATATTCTCCTATCTGTAAAGAACCCTTATGAGCTTTTTAAATACAATTTCCAAATTTCTTTTTACATGAATTCAGACAGAATCTTGAAGCTTGGACTACTTTAGCTATTTACCTATAGTTTCATTGACTATATCGCCTATGTCTTGGAGATGAGGAAGGCTCAATTCTTGTAATTTAAATGTACCATCAATTAAAATTTGTGATTCTCCTGAATTCGATTTTCCTGATCATCACAGAAAAAAAGGGTTTGTTTGTTTGTGGTGTTAGAGTGTAATATGGGAGTGTGTGGTCAGAGGTAGTATTGCAAAGGGATTCTCAACACGTGCAACATCATTTAGTGTAACTGAAGTTCTCCTACATGTTAGTTTTCATACAACACATATGCATGTGTACATGCACACACACACACACACACACACTCACATTCACACACCCCACATAAACATCCCCTGGAGCACACATATCTATTAACGCTGTCACTAGTTAAAAGGGACAAAAGGATTATTTCTGCAGGGATAGCTGAGATTAGTTAGTAGTGTCAGGTGATAAAGAAAACTCAAGTTAAGTCCTAATTATTTTTTAAAGATTTGAATTATCTATCTATCTATCTATCTATCTATCTATCTATCTATCTGAGGTGCAGGGAGGAGCAGAGGGAGAGGGAGTCCCAAGCGGACTCTGCATTGAACACGGAGCCTCACACGGAGCTTGATCTCACAGCTCTGAGATCACCAAGAATCGGAGGCTTAAGAGACTGTACCACTCAGGTGCCCCCCCGGTTGAGTCCTAATTCTTTACTCTTCTGAGATCGGTGATAGCTCACAATATTATAACTCTCTAGAGGCAAGATCTTTTTTTCTTAATTCTTAGTGTGAAATAAATTTCTTATGTGATAGAACTTTTTTTTTTTCCCCTCCAGAGAAACATATATACTTTTTCTCATTGACTGGTATGGTTTCCCATTATAATGTCTGCTACGAAACTTGGAAACACATCTGTTGCCCAATTCCAGTTCTTGAACTGAATCTCATGGCTTGCATGTTAACTTTCCCTGTTTGGTCTCATCTTTTATTCTAGCCATATTTTCAGTGCTCTGATAACATGCCTGACTCACTCTATTTTGTTTGGGAATGTTGTAGTTGTAATAAACAATCAACGCTATGTCCCTCATTTTTCGGTGCTAACGACACTGGATCTCAAGAAACATATTTGTGCTTTAATGTGCACAAACTGAAATAACTGCATTGGTTTAAGATATTCGGTTAATTTCCTGATCATAAGACTTGTGTGAATAAGATGGGTAACTTGCTAGAGAAAGTAACTTCTGCTATGAGATACAGAAAATTTAAATTTTCTTCCAATAAAATGGATACCATGATCCTCTAAGATATAAAGATAGCACATATGCTTTAAAAGCAAAATAATAGTATATATTTTACTGGAAATCTTTAAAAAATCCCCTGAATCTTGGGCACCTGGGTGGTTCAGTGGGTTAAGCCTCTGCCTTCGGCTCCATTCATGATCTCAGGGTCCTGGGATCAAGCCCCGCATTGGGCTCTCTCCTCAGTGAGGAGCCCGCTTCCCCCTCTCTTTCTGCCTGCCTCCCTGCCTACTTGTGATCTCTCTCTCTCTGTCAAATAAATAAATAAAACTTAAAAAAAAATCCCTTGAGTCTTTATTCAAGACTATACCCCTTTATTTAAGCCATGTGATATAGGGATTGTTATGTCTACAATAGAAATAACATCTACTTTTACTGAGTATTTACTTGGCATCAGACACAATGGTAAATGCTTTTTAAGATCAGTTATCTTATTTAATCCTCACGATAAACTTGTATATTGGGTATTCCATTTTTATTCAAAAGATGAGAAAACTAAGGACCATATGCTAAAGTTATGTGCATGTTCATAAAGTTAACAAACGAAAGAGCTTGGGTTTGAATCTCTAATTTGTTAGGAATAATTTTGTTTATGGTTATTACAAAATCCTCAAGTGATAAAGTTTTAAACAAGATACAGGTTTATTTCTTTTTTATTGTCAAATTCTAGAAGTCTGTAGTTCAGAACTAGGATGAAGAATATGCTCGAATCATCCTCAGAGCTCCAGGCTCCAGTCATCGGCAACTCTCTTTCATCTCCAGGTATAAATGTTGTCCTCATGTGCCAGGTGGCATTAACGTGCCAGGGAGCAGGACTGAAGGAGACAACAGACTATGAAAGGACAAAAGATATACTCCAGATGTGTCCTAAGAAAGTCCCAGGAAGCTGATTAGTAATATTTATGCTTATATTCCATTGGCTGTAATTGGCCAGATGACCCACCACTGAGTGAGCAGAGGACCACTAAGCAGACCTGCACCCCACATTGCAACCTAAGAAACAACCCTTGCAAAATGACATTCACTGAGGGATGCTACTTGGCTGGGTTTCCCACTTGGTACATCAGGATCTTAACTAGAGGAGACTATATTTTTCTATAGTAATATTTGAACTTGTTTCTTGCTCAACTTTTTATGAAGGTAGCAGAATAGCCTTATGACAGGATGATTACTGCCCAGTGGTGCTCAGTTTATCAAATGAATAGCTGAACGCATTCATAAAATGAGAACTGTGTCATTTTCTTCACAGATTTAAACATAAACATATACAACAAATGAAAAAGAATAAACAGAAACATTTTGATGTAAGCTGCTAGTTTCTCCACACCAAGCAGAGAGTGAAAGCCCCTTCACATATAAAATATACATGTATCTATTCATTCATTCAAATTTTTAAAGAACCTGTTGTGCATTGGCACTTTTCCAAATGCTGGACATCAAAGAACAACAAGTAAAGAAGGACAAAACAATCACGACTCTTGCATAGTTTACATTCTAGCAGGAGAGACAGTAATGCCACAGTATGTTAGATACTTACAGAAGTGCTATGTAGAAAAATAATGCAGGAAGAGGGATAATAGCAGCTAGGGGAATATTCTTCAGTGGATTATGAATGGAAAATGGATTCCCAGCAAACAAAAATAAGAAAGACTTAACAGTTCTTGTGAAAACCTATAAAGATTTCTCCTGGATTCAGCAAATTGAGATTGGAACAGCAAGAGAACAGGGGGCAAGTCAGGGAGAGGAAGGCATCCTATTTCTCACCAGTCTGTGTGCAGTTTCACATAAGCTTTTGGATTTTAAGTACAGGTGTAATGCTATTGTTTCCAAGGACCGTCTCGACCTCTTGCCTTCACTGATGTGAAAAAGCATTTGACCCGTGCTTGTCAGCTTGTTTCTACTAAAAAGTGGAACTGAAAGTATAGGGTACCTGAAGCCCAAGAAAACAATGCTTCTCTAGTTTTGCTACAGACATTTCCCAGGGAACTTGGACTGTCATTCAGATCAAATAAATCAGGAAGAATGATATATGGAGAAAGAGCTGCCAACATACATTGTTGGTTTTGGGGCTAATGATGCCTACTTTTTAACTTACTTACGGTTAGCTTTATGAAACCAGATAAAGGGAAGAGTTCATTTGAGCACTGTGTTTTCAAGAGGATGGCTCCTGACTTTGTTGGAATATAACGTATGGGTGTAGACAGCAAGGAGTCTTTGTCTAAACATGCTTTAGAATTTCATCAGGTTGAAATTTTTTCATGCTTTTGTAAAATATAAACACATACACATTTATATATATCTTACATAATTATTTAATACATAATAAATATATATCATATATATAAACTTAATTGTCTTAGAACAATAAGAATATACAAGCTAGGAGCTGAAGATCACAAAGCCGAGGATCCCATTTTGCCCCAATTCGATCCCCTGCACACTCATCAGAGTGCGCCTTTCCCTAGTCCCAAGATAGTCTTAGGTGAAGGCATTGCTTCTCAGTCTTTCAGTACCCTCATGATGTACCCTGATTTCTCAAGGACAAACAAGAACATTTATTAAGAAAATCTCTATGGCTGGGGCACCTGAGTGGCTCAGTCAGTTAAGCATCGTCTCGACCTTTGGCTCAGGTCATGATCTCAGGGTCCTGGGATCGAGCCCCCACATAGGGCTCCGTGCTCAGAAGGGAGTCTGCCTGTTCCTCTGCTTCCTCCCCACCCCCCACAACTCATTGCTCTCTTTCAAATACTTTTTTTTTAAAGGAAAACTTCTATGGCCTAGAAGCTTTGCCAAGTGTTTTCCTTTGTATAACCCTTTTAAATTATTATACTACTGCATGTGCTAAATACTACTGTCCTCTTTTTGTAGAAAAGAGTAAAGACAATGACAAATATAAGAAAGAAATTTCAAGGAATATCTGGACTTTATAGGATGAAATTTATAGATGAAGAAACTGACATCTAGTTATTTGTTAAAACCCCACAGTTAACCATTCTTAATCCAAACAATCTGAAGTTATTATGATTTTCTTTTACTATGCCATAACACAGGGACCACTGAACCATTTAAGCTACCCTTGTTTACTTTAGGCCTACTGGGTGACTAGAACTGGACCAAGTCCTGTAAACCATATGAAAATGCAGAACACTGTGGTTGAGGACCTCCTTTTAGAGTCAGGTAGGTGTGCATTTGATCTGAGCTCTACATTTTGACTCTGTGTCTTTGAGGAAATACCTTAACCTCACTGAGCCTTATTTCTCCATGTGTCTAATCAGAATACTCATCTCCCAGAGCTACTTTGAAAATTTTGATTTATGACCATGAGACAGATATTTCATGTGCTCTGTCTCAATAAATCTTCCAAAGAACTGTGTGACATAAATCTTACTACCTTTATTATATAGAAGCTGTTGGATACTGAGAAGAATCCAAGTGTGGGAGTCAGCTGGGACTACTTTCAAGCCCCCTCTGCCACCTGCTAGTAATTTCTGAAAATTAGTAGCAATGTATTAATAGAAAAGACACTTATATGAGGCATATATTATAAGAAAATTTCCAATAAGTACTAATCTATCTTAGAACTAGGATCAGAGTATGAAGGCCAGAGAGGTATTTAAAAAAAAAAAAAAATCCAAAGTTTTCATCAAAGGTTGAAGGAAACAGGGGAAATGAGGAAGTTAAATTATTTTAAAGATCCCATTTCATTCAGGTAGGGGAAGGCAGGCAGTAGTTAGTACAACATTGGAATGGAAACAGTAGGTTTCAAAGTTTGATAATGACAACAATACAATTGCTTGACAATAACTATTCCAGAAATGGGAAGGAAAATTACCAGTTGATCTCATTCATGCATATGGATATACTTTTTTAAAAAAAATCTGAAATTAGCCATGTACAGAAAAAGATACATGATAATTTAGTAGCATTCTAAAACTGTAACTGGTTTAATACTAGGGAAGCTTTGAGCCCAAGTTTGTAGCTTAGCAGAATAGAGATTAGAGAACAGCCTTTGAGCATCTCAATAGATGCACCAAATTAGACTCCCATTATAATTAAAATGTTCACAACCTGAGAGATTTCATTCATTTGATAGAAGGTATACATAAAAACAACCCCCTGACTTGCAGCAGTAGCATTGTCTACAAGAAAGGGGCAGGAACTGGACTGTCTTCCCAGCATTGGTCACATCAGTAAAAGGTCAGTTTATAATTGGGAGGAATAAAGAGTACTAGAAAAAGCAAATATATGGGTAACTCTAAATGATTACTGACTATTTAAAACTCTAATAAAAATCACTTAAAAATGAAAATAAATGATAGCAGTAGTACACAAAGCAGGTAGGTGGCAAAGTTAAAATTTTTGTGAAATCTTCCGAGTGAGAAATAGTAAAAAAAATCTTAATTTAATACATCAGTGCCATATATTGTCATTTCTTGGAAAAACCACTAAATGAGTAGTAAGAATATATTTCTTAGAAGGCTATAGAGGGCAGATGGAAGAAATTTTTTTAATTAGTTAAAAAATTAAAAAAGAATAATAGAACGGAAAAAAGAGCAGGTTTTTAAAATAGTAAGATTAAAAATATAAGCTCTACTACATTTTAGTTACATTAGCTATAATTGCAAATGAAATTAAATATAATCTGATTAGATACAGATTTTAAAAACACTATACGCTGCTTATAAGAAACTTTAAATACAAGGATTCTGAAAGCTTGAAAGTGGAAGGAAGGAAAGCATTATTCCATGCAAATACTAATTAACGAGAGGTCTTATAAAGGCAATAAGAAAATCGATAAATCCCAGCAAAAAAAAAGTCAATACTCAAGAAAGAAATAGCAAAAACCAAGTTTGAAAAGTATGAAGTATTAAAAAAATGTGACCATTACCACAGATTTTCCCAACATTGAAAAGATACTGAGACATAATGCATAGCTTTATATTTCAAAAAAGCTGATAAATTATACTGAATGGAAAATTTGCTTTTAAGAAAAGGTAACATCAAATATGTCAAAAGAAACGGAAACTCCAAATAGTCTATTAAATAATTTGAATCTATAATTAAAATTTATAAATTTCTTGCCTCATTTAAATGTCTTCACTGATTTTTCCAAATACAGTTTCCCAAACTCTTCCAGGGAATAAAAAGGGGGTGGTATGCTAATTTCTTCTAGGAGAAGAGCATAATCTCCCTAGCAAAGTCTAAGGACAACTCAGTAATATTTTAAATCAATCTCTCTCTTGAACAATGATGTGAAATAATTCAGTGATATATCCAAAGGATTAAATATCATAAATAAGTGAGCAAGAAATAGAAAAGGACAGAAAAACCACTCAAACTAGATTAAGAAAGGGAATTTGCTTAAGTATAAAAGCTAATCTCATATTCTCCATGAACAGAGATAAGATATACTGATATCACTTAGAAATGGAAACTACTGAAAGCCAGAACCAACAAAGGCCTTACTTAGTTTTCAGGCTTTCCATGGATTTTTTTCTGCCCTTTTTTTTTGTTTCTTTCTACAAGTATCTTTTTAGCAAGTACTGCTTTAAAAAAAATCATAATATTTGATGTATGCAAAAGAATACATGAATCGCATAAGAAAACTGAAACATTGTAAAATAAATATAAAATATATAAAATGATAATGAATGAACTAAACCCAATGTATGAACCAGAGTATTACCATGTTCCCATCTCTGCCAAAGAGGTAAACACTGCCCTAAATCTCATGTTAATAATGTCCCTGCTTTTCTCTCTGGCTCCATTGCAATTTCAAACAAAATTGGATCCCTTTGAAAACAGTACGGCAGTTACTCACAAAATTAAAAATAGAATTACTATCTAATCCAGCAATTCTACTTTTGGGTATGTATTCAAAAGAATTGAAAGCAGGATCTTAAAGAGACATTTGTACATCCATGTTGAGAGCAATGTTATTTGCAGTAGCCAAAAGGTAGAAAGAACCCAAGTGTCCATGCATTAACAAAGTGGTATGTGTGTATATATATCTCATATATATATATATGATAAAATATTATTCATATATATATGTATGAATTTATTCTGAAAAAGGAAGGAGATCCTGACACATGGTACGACATGGGTGAACACTGAAGACATGATGCTAAGTGAAGTAAGCCAGTCACAAAAAGATAAATTCTGCATGATTCCACTTGTGTGAGGTACCTAGAATATTCAAATTTATAATGACAGAAAGCAGAATGGGGGTTGCCACAGACTGGGATCAAGGGGTTGGAATTTTGCACATGGCGGTGAATAATGGCTGCACAACCACATGAATGTACTTAATGCCACTTAACTGTACACTTAAAATGGTTAAGATGGTAATTTATGTTATGTGTATTTTACCATAATTTTTAAAAATTAAAATAAAATAAGTTTTCCCTGGAGGGCAGGGAATAGGCCTCTTTGGTAAAGAATAAGAAATTTATAGATATTGAATTAGAAGCTGGCAGGTTCTAGCACATGGGGATAATTTTATATTACTTTCTTAGGGTTTAATTTTGAGGGGCAGCTGGTTCTACCCACAGTTTAGTCAATCAGCTGCCCGCAGGTAGGGTCAGCAGCCAGTTCTCAAAGGGACCTGGGCTTTAATGTAGATTTACAGAGTAGCCAACTTATCGATAGTTTGGCCTGCTCAGTTGTGGACTGTCCAGCATAAAGTATTTTCCTTCAGAGATTGAGAATGTATTTCCATAATTTCTTGGTTCCCTTTTTTTTTTTTTTGGCCCAGCAACCCTCTCGCTTGCCCTTTCAAAACTAACTTCTGTTCTCAGTTCTTTGAAACTCTTTCTTTGATCATCTTCAAGATCTATTTATTGACAAACCTAATAGCCCTATGTAATTAATAAATGTGGCCCTCATATAAATGGGAATATTATAACATATTCTCATCATCTGAGCTTTAGCTTGTTAGCTATTCCATTTTGCAATTTCTGTTCTGTATAGAGTCCCACTGATTCATACCCTGTAACTCTGCCACATCACTTGCCTCTTATGCTTAATTTTTCCTACCTGTAAAGTTAAAATAGCAATGCTTCCTATTGTTGGGATAATTAACTTTAAATAAAATTTTAGAAGAGTGCATGACACATAAGTGTATGATATATTAATTACTACTGTCATTTTTGTTTATGACATCATACTCCCAGCAATTTTCTTCTATTTCCATTCTTTACTTTATTTGCCATTCTTTACTCTGTTTCTTAACATTCCCAGTTGTGGGTATCACTCAAGTCAAGAGTTTCTTGACCAAGAATGTGCTTAGTCTCATGGTTTTGTCTCCTGTTTGTTCCTCCATTTGGAGAACTCATTCTATAAAGAGAAGTTCTTTCCTCTCTCCTTCTCAGTGATTTAACCAGATGCAAACTGATCTGATTGGATACTCCCCCCGCCCCCTTTGGTCTATTGCACACCTCAAGCCTTTGACATTTTCCCACAGAAAGGAGAATAAAAGACAAGGAACAAACTTTCCTAGGATTAAAATAGCTCTCCGTTTGGGGGGCACCTTTAACTTGGGGGCATCTGTCTTATTGACTAAGAAAGATGTGTTCTGAGCCTGCCTTCTCTGAATCATGTGACTTTCTTTGAGGTAAAACCCTTTACTCATCTGGATTTACCATCCCTCGTCCATCCCTCGACTTTAAAATGAAACATTTGCTAACACCATCTCTGACTCTGTGTTGCTCCAATGGCCCTTCTGGGAAACTCTGTCCTAGAGAGTCATTCACCCCTAAACCTCCACTAACCTTATCCCTTCACAGGGCCTCTAGTCCTGACTTCAAAATGATGGAGGGATGTCTGGACGTGCAATTTTGTGTTCAATCAGCTCAGAATGTGCGCAGACTAGTTCGCCTTCCCGACCTTCCTTTCTTCTGAGGAAAGTTCATGATTCCAGACAGTGAGATACAAAATCTTGGCATCAGCTTCCCCTCAGCCTTCTTCATGATGGGCTCATTAATAGCCATCAACACATCACACTGCTAATTGTCCTTCCCTACCTTCCTCTCAGTTCTAGGGCCGGCATACCCAGCTCAGAGTAAGAGTCTTGCAAAGGCCTCCGCTCAAGCCTCCACCCTCCTCTGGCCTCTGCACATCCAGCTTCCTTAAAAGCTGCTCTTAAAACCTCAGTTCTCATCTCAAAACCTCCCAGCAGCTCAGTTTCCACCTTTCGAAATCCCTGCCATACTTTCAAGGTCTTCTCCAGGCTATCTGTTTCCACATAGGTAACATTAATTTGCGTGAGTTCTCAGCCTATTTCTCTCATTTCTGCCTATTCCATTTCATATACTCTTTTATGCTGTTTCATAAACTCATACTACTTCTCTATTTTAATTCTCCTTTACTACCAAATGATCTATTCTCTGCCTCCCTGAATTTGAGCACACTTTCAAATCTCAGTGGAACACTCACTTGTCCACGGGTGATAGACAATTTCCTCTTTCTCAAAGTTTTATTTATCTCTATCCCCTCTGAAGCAGCATCAACTACTGGTTAGAAAAAAAAAAAAGCCTTCAAATACTAGCCCCTGAATACACTCGAAATGTATTTATTTACCTAAATGAATAGTTAATGTGAAAATGCATCATTCTTTTGGTATAATATATGTTAGCCTTGTTACTCTTTCTACCCTCTAAATTTGTAAAGAATGGGTTATGCCACTTTCTTCATAACTAGATAGATAGATAAATTCATACTTCAAAAAAATCACAGACTGAATCTAAAATAGAGCCAATTACAGGTGCCTGTTGGATGGTTTTGTTAATTAACACATGTAGTGTACACAATTTTTCATGAAGGAATCTGATGTACATAAGTCCATATTTTTATCATAAATAAACTTGATATTTAGAAACACTATCTTTGATTAGATAGTGTTTATCTTTGAGGCTACTGGATGGGAGAGGGCAGAAAAAAGCCTTGCGTCTCCCCAGTTCTAAATCTTGATCTGAGTAGTTACTATATAGGTGAATACGTATGGAAAAATTATTTAAAACATAAATTTGTGGTAGAGAATGCAATGCTGTGGAAATAATGACAACTATAAATCATTCTATTATTTTAGAACTGCCATTTCTGTGGCTTTTGAAGCACACTATAATCATTGAGTAAAGATCTAAAATAAAACCAAATGTGATTGTGTATGTACCTTCTAGTAAGAAAATATTTAATAATGTAATTGTATGAAACATGGAATGCACTTCTGGTAAAAAGTAAAGGAAAGGTAATAGTATCTTACATTTACACAATGCTCTAAGGCATAAGGAAGCATGCTGATATTTCTATGTTGGTGCCTAGACCCATTCTGTGAGCCAGTCAGGACAAATAGTTTTGTCCTTACTTCAAACAGAACAGTGAAGTCTAGAGAGGATATGTCATTAACTCAATGCCCTATAATATGTTAATGGTTAATTCACATAATGTATTTATAAATACATCTCTCTAGAATATCCCTTTATGAGATCATAAAACAACTTCATAACTATTTTTTTTAAAGATTATATTTATTTGACAGAGAGAAACACAGCGAGAGAGGGAACACAAGCAGAGGGAATGGTAGTAGGAGAAGCAGGCTTCCTGCCGAGCAGGGAGCCCGATGCAAGGCTCGATCCCAGGACCCTGGGATCATGACCTCAGCTGAAGGCAGATGTCTAACGACTGAGCCACCCAGGCACCTCTCATAACTATTTCTAAATGTGTGTAACCCTATGTAAACTCATACGAGGAAAATCTAAGAAGAATGGTGTTTGTTTTAAATTGTTTTATATCCCCTCTCCCATTTCTCTCCTTCCCCTTGTTACCCAATGCTACCTAGAGTTCTATTCTGGCAGTTTTCCCTGGGTGACCATGTTTTCACCAAAATATCTCTAATTCCTTTTTTTCTTTTTTTTATTCTCCTGGTCTCTTTCACAATCTGTTTCTTGCATTTGTGTTTGAGGCCATGTTTGCTTAACCATTTTAAGAAACTCCTTAGGAAACACCGAAAGTTAGTAACAGTGTATTGTGCTGTGGTTTTCATTAAGGTATCTTGCTCTCCTGAACTTAAAACTGAAGTTTCTGAGTCAGAATGTAAGAGATCTCAATCTCCAGGATATACTCCATTCCTAGAGTTTTTTCCTGAATCCCTGGCCCCTTCGTTAGATTGAAGACAGAGAAGAACTAGTACAGAGAAATGCTGCATTTCCTCGCGCTCCACTCTGATCCCAATAACACTCCAGAATCAAAGGCGGGCCAAAGGAGCACGCCTGCCCTGAATGAGATTGAGAGGGGGAATGGAGAGTGGGGAAGAGGGAAGAGAGTAGATATATAAAATTTTGCATTTAGTCTATTACAATATCACACATCACATAGCTTGTGGAAAATTCCATTGTACACTTGTGAGAGACTAGGAGTGAAAATAGTGTCTTAATATTATTATGCAAGTATTTCTGACTTTGCAAACCTTTGAGAGGGGCCACATCTTGAAAACCACTTGTCCATGATAGGTACTTCATGTGCCACCAATAATTCTCAGTAGCATAATTATATTTTCTTATGACTTTAAGAGTTTTAATCAGAATAATACTTTAGTGCATTTTGGTATTCTATCAGTATTCACTTTATAATAGGAGCTCTCATCTAGCACCCACTCCAAAAAACACACATCAGTAGTTGACACACATAGTCAAGTCTGTTGGGTACATAAATAAAATGTCACAGAAATATCTTTAAACCTAACATGTAAAAATTATCTATCATCTATTTATCTAGCTGCCTATATCTTATAACTATAATTATCTAATTATAACTATTATATATAAATTATATAATTATAATTATCTACATATTTACATATAGTTGGAATAATAGGTGCTCTTGAGTATAAGAGTCATTGAGTACATGATTACACACCAATTTATTTTTCAATTTATAGCATTGATTAATTTTCATACCTCTTTGTTATACTTATAATCACAAATGGAAGCATTTTCATAACAAAGAAGTCCATGAGAGAGAAGGGCAGAGGGATGCTCAGGAAAAAAAAAATCACTTGGACTCTCCTTACTGATAACATAATTCCAAAGGCTGAAACTACTTTTTGCATAATGCTGCAGAGTTGCCAAGATATTTCTTTTTTTTTCCCCTGCTAAAACACGTTTACTGTTATTTCAGACTATGATCTGTGAGTGCCAAGTGTCTGCATTCCTCAGTTGCACACCAACAAATGTCTGTTCTTAACGGATGTTTTACCCAGCAGGGGCCATTATAGCCCTCAGCTCCAGATTGCCGACCAAATCTACAGAGCATATGGCATTTGAGAAAATGAATGTGAACTGTTCTTCATTCTTCCTCTATGGGAAGCTTATTTCCTTCCCCTCTGGATATTTTACTTTGACATGGAGATTTCAGAAACGAAGAATTGCATTTTAGTTAAAAAGTCATTCTTTGTCAAAATAAAGTGAGGAAATCATTTAGGAAAATAATTGTACTACTGTTTTACTGGAATAGTCTTAGTGGGTTGACTGAGAAGTTGATAATGTATATATGCCTAAAGAAGAAAGAGAAGTATAGAAAAATGTAGTCAGAGCCTGAGAATAGCCAAGGTAATACATCTTATGGGCCAATCAGTCCTTAGTTAGTTGGCTCTTGCATTATCAGTCAGCCCAATTTAGACTCAATCAGAATTTCTTTTTGTGTTTATCATCTAGAAAATTTTATATTTGTGAAATCCATTTTGCTTAGGACATAAATTATAAAATCTACATTGCTTGAAGAAGACACATATCATTTTCTCTCATATTATGGACAGAAGTCTTTGCTCATATTTTTGAAAAAAAGAGAAAACGTAATTCCTGACTGGCATAAAAATAGGGTTCTACTTTTCTAAGTCCATGCTGCTATTTATAGAGTGTCTTTCTTTCTCCTTTTTTGAAAAGTTGTTTTATTGCGGTAAAAACACTTAACAAGAGACCTACCCTCTTTAAAAATTAAGTCTGCAATATCATACCATATTTTTGACTATAGGTACAATGCTATACAGATTTCTAGAACTTATTCATCTTGTTTAACTGAAGCTTTATGCCCACTGATTAGTAACTGCTCATTTCCCCTTCTCCATCCTCTGGTAACCTTCTCCTTCTATTCCTATTCCCCTTCTCCTCAAATTCTATGAATTTGACTAGTTTAGAGGCCACATATAAGTGGAGTCATATAGTATTTTCTTTGTGTGACTAGCAAATCATGGAGCATATCTTCAAAGTTCATTCATGTTGTTGCAAAATGCAGTTTTCTCCTTTTCCAAGGCTGAATAATATTCTGTTGTATGTATATGCTACATTTTCTTTATTCATCTGTGAATGGAAATTTGAGTTATTCCATTTCTTGGCTACTGTGAATAGTGCTGCAATGAACATAGAAGGGCTGATAAATATCTCTAGAAATCCTATATTTCTAGGATTTCTAGATATCTATATAATCCTATATTATGTCCAGATAATGTCCAGAAATGGGATTGTTAGATCATACGGTAGTTCTAATTTTTTCAGGAATCTCTATATTGTTTCTATAGCAGCTGCACCATTTTATAGTCCAACCAACAGAATGCAAAAGTTACAATTTCTCCATATCCTCACCAATACTCATTGTCCTTTTTTTATTATTAATAGCCATTCTTATAGCTGTGAGGTGATATCTCATTGTGGTTTTGATTAATATTTCCATGATTAGTGATGTCAGTATTTTTCCAAATACCTGATGGATGTTTGCATGTCATCTTTGTGGAGAAATGTCTATTCTAGTCTTTAGCCCATTTTTATATCAGGTTATTCTTTTTCTCCCCCTTGATACCAAGTTGTAGGAATGTCTTATGTATTTTGGAAATTGAATCTTTATGAGATAAAATATTTTCTTCCATTCTGTAGTTTATCTTTTCACTCTGCTGGTTGCTTCCTTTGAAGTGCCAAAACTTTTCAGTTTGATATAATCCCACTTGTGTATTTTCTTTTGTTTTCTATACTTTGGTGTCATATCCATACCATCATTGTGACTCATTACCAGGAAGATTCTCCCATACACCATTTTCTCTTAGGAGTTTTATTGTTCCAGGCTTTATATTTAAGTCTGTAATCCATTTTGAGTAGATTTTTGTATGTGGAGTAAGATGAGGGTCCAATTTCATTCTTTTTTCTTCTTTAAAGATTTTATTTATTCATTCATTCATTCATTCATTCATTCATTCATTCATTCATTCATTTGACAGAGAGAAAGAGAGAGAGAGAGAGAGATCACAAGTAGGCAGAGAGGCAGGCGGGGGGGGGGAGCAGGCTCCCTGCCAAGCAGAGGGCCAGATGCGGGGCTCGATCCCAGAACCCTGAGATCATGACCCGAGCCGAAGGCAGAGGCTTTAACCCACTGAGCCACCCAGGCACCCCTCCTTTCTTTTTTATTATTATTTTTCTTATTTTTCCTAATTTCATTCTTTATATGTGGATATTCAAATTTCCCAGCACCATTTGTTGAAGACTATCTTGCACCATTGTATGTTCTGAAAGCTTTTCCTCTAAGGTCAGGAACAAAGCAAGGATGCCTACTCTCACCACCTGTATTCAACATTGTACTGGAAGTACTGGCCAGAGCAGGTAGGCAAGGAAAAAAAAAATAAAGTATTTCAGTATCCAAACTGAAAAGGAAGAAGTAAAATTGTCCCTGATTTGCAGATACATGATCTTCTATATAAAAAAAACCCTAAAGATTAAGACAAACAAAGCCATTAGAATAAACAAATTCAGTAAAGTTGCAGGGTATAAATAAACATATAAAAAATTAGTTATGTTTACATACACAATGAACTATCTATAAAAGAAACCCCAATTTTAGTGAGTTGTCTTACTGTCTCACTTCCCTTTTTATCTGGGAGCAAATAAGAATATGAAGTAACTAAGGACACATTCAAGAAGTAGTCATCTTTTCTTCAACAGATTTTTATTGAGGACTTGTTATAGGGCAGGCTTTGGTTTAGAGGTTGAGGATAGTTAAGCAAACAAGATAGAAAAATTATTTGTCTGCATTAAACTGAATTTCTGCTGAGGAAAAGTGTAGGAAATACACTTTTACTGCTAGGAAATGAGTGCTTTTTGCTTCTGATAATCAACTATCAGGGTCAACAAAATAGAAGAGGCTAGTGCAAGATGAAAATAATGAAGTGATCCTTATTTTGAAGTTTGCTTAGGAGCAGTATTGATATTCTGATGCTGTTTAGGTTATCTTGCTCAGTGAAACAGTCCCATTGTCTCTGTTGAATGGATTACTTTGAGACATCTCTCTTCTCAATTCAGTGCCTTTCACCATTGTCAGTCTCCAACACATCACTCAAATCCAAGCCTATGTTAATTCCGCATCATTCTGTCTCCCAAAAACACTTCTCTCTCTTGGCTTGACCACTTCTAAACATCTCTTCCTTTGCTCTTCTTTCCATTCGAGTACCACTACGCTCAAATATTACGGGGTTAATGCAATCCTTCTTAGGGCTCTATACTTCTACCTACTTCTCTCCCCATTGATTTTCTTCTCTTCAACCCATCTAGAATTGATTTTTTTTTTTTCTGAAACACAGCTCCAGTCAAGTGTTTCTCATATTTAAAATCTTTAATGATTCTACCATCACTCTTGGATATAGGGGAAGGAATCTTTGTAATATAAATTCAATGTGAATTGTTATGAACGTAATTCTCACTTTTGCCTATGCTCCTCTGCCTTATCATGCTTCAGCCACTGTGGCCCTCTATCAATTTCATAACACTATGTTGACCACTTACATTGCAGAGCTTTTGCACATGTTCTCTCTGGGCAAATTAGACTTCCTTGTTCTCTTTTTTCCAATTTACTTCGTCATCTTTAAATCTCAGAGTTTTATTTTCTCAGAAAATGTTTTTTTTTTTTTTTTTTACAATTCTAACTCCTTTAGAAATATATTTAATTAGTAATTACATATTTTTAGTGTTATCAGAATTATGTTGGATTTTCTAGCAAGACTATATGATCTCCTTGAAAGAAGGAAGGAAGTCAGGTTTTGCCCATCACTGTTTCTAGGACAGAGCCTTTGCTGAAATAAGTAATAAATTCAAAAGAAATCTTTCTCTTGATAATTCTCATACTTTTATGTGTTTTTATGATCTCCTATTATGTACATTAATGCAGGTAGGCTACATATTCACAGAGTTCCAGAGTGACTACTCAGAAGAATCATGGCACGTGGTATATACAACCATCAAATAAAATAATGCCTATGCATGTGATCTGTAAATTAGAAAAAGCTATTCAAATATTATTTATAATTATGATTACTACAACTACTTATGGATGGTCAAGTGAGGATTAGCTAAGGAATACATAAAGTTATTACTTCTTTCAGAGTTTTTTATCAGTGTTTTAGAGGACACCAGGGCTGCTGCTACCCTCAGGGTCTCAGTTCTACCATAAAACAGTTCATCTATGGATGACTGGGAGGATAGTGTCTAGAAGAGACCATTTCATTCTGAGATGGTCTCAAGAATTGGTGGGAATGCAAACTGGTACAGCCACTCTGGAAAACAGTATGGGGGTTCCTCAAAAAGTTGAAAATAGAACTACCCTATGACCTAGCAATCGTACTACTGGGTATTTACCCTTAAGATACAAATGTAGTGATCTGAAGGGGCACATGGACCTGAATGTTTATAGCAGCAATGTCCACAATAGCCAAACTATGGAAAGAACCTAGATGTCCATCAACAGATGAATGGATAAAGAAGATGTAGTATACACACACACACACACACACACACACACACACACACACACACACACACACAACGGACTACTATGCAGCCATCAAGAGAAATAAAATCTTGCCATTTGCAAGGATGTGGGTAGAGCTACAGGGTATTATGCTAAACAAAATAAGTCAATCAAAGGGAGACAATTATCATATGATCTCTCTGATATGAAGAATTTGAGAGGAAGGGTGGGGAGTCATCGGGGGTGTGGGGGAGAAATGAAACAAGATGGGATCAGGAAGGAGACCAACCATAAGAGATTCCTTGACTCACGAAACAAACTGAGGGTTGCTGGGGGGTAGGGGAGGTAGGAATAGGGTGGCTGGGTTATGGACATTGGGGAGGGTATGTGCTATGGGAAGTGCTATGAAATGTGTAAGCCTGATGATTCACAGACATGTACCCCTGGGGCAAATAATACATTAAATGTTAATAAAAAAAATAGGTTTCTCCATATGTCCCCCAATCAGATTATATTGGATCTGTAAGTCAGTTTGGAGAGTATTTTCATCTTTTTTTTTTAAGATTTTATATATTTATCTCACAGAGAGATAGAGAGAGAGAGAGAGAGAGAGAGAGAGAGATCACAAGTAGGCAGAGAAGTAAAGACAGAGGGGGAAGCTGGCTTCCTGCTGAGCAGAGAGCCCAATGCAGGGCTCGATCCCAGGACCCTGAGATTATGACCTGAGCTGAAGGCAGAGGCTTTAACCCACTGAGCCATCCAGGTACCCTGAGAGTATTTTCATCTTAATAACATCTCATTTATTTGTTTTAAAGTCCATTTGCAATTATTTTGTAGTTTTTCACTTCAACTCTTCTGGTTATCTTTTATTATAATTTATTTCTAAGTATTTTTGAAGCTATTGTGAATCTTGATTTTGCTACGTGCTCCTAGTATAAAAATAAATAAATGGTTTGATATATTGACATTACATTATGAAACCTTGCTAATTTCATTTATTAGTTCTAATAGCTTCTTTTGAATCTCTTAGTATTTTCTACATGTATGATCATTCAACTGTAAATAAGAATTTTACTTAATCCTTTCCAATTTGTATGCCTTTTATGACTTTTCTTTCCTTACTGGATTTGTTACAACATTCACTATGATGTTTCATAAAAGTTTGAGAAAGGTTACTCTTCCTAATTCATGATCATAGGTACTAGCCATGGAGCCTTTCAGAATTGAACATAATGTTAGCTGTATGATTTTTGTAGATGTCCTTAATCAGGCTGTGAAAGTTTACATCTATTCCTTGGTTTAATAGGAGGTTTTTTTGTTTTTTTATCATAAAACGAGTAATTATCCCAAATGTTTATTTGACATCAATCGAGATCATCTTAGATTTTTCTCCTTTATTCTATTAATATATTCACCTGATTTTTGGATGTTAAACCATCCTTGTATTCCTGGGAAGAATTCCATTTGGTCATGATATATCTTTTTATAGATCACTGAATTTGACTGACTAATGATATGGTAAGGATTTTTTCACCTAATTTCATGTAGAATATTAATATAATTGCTTTTGCTTAATCTTTGCTTGGCATATTTTCTATTCATTTACCTTCAACTAATATGCATTTATGAACAAAATGTGAATTTTTAAGGTTTTCTATTCTGCTATTTCTTCCTTTTAATTGGTGAATTTTGTCCATTAATATTTAATGTAATTATTATCTATTTTTTTCTATTCATCCTGTTATTTTTGTTTTATTATTTGTTTTTTTTAGAATTCCATTTTATTTTTTATTGTTTCTTTTTTTAGCTGTTTTTTTCCATTTTTAGAAATAATGGTTCCCAGGGGCGCCTGGGTGGCTCAGTGGGTTAAAGCCTCTGCCTTTGGCTCAGGTCATGATCTCAGGGTCCTGGGATCTAGCCCCGTATCGGGCTCTCTGCTCAGCAGGAAGCCTGCTTCCCCCTCTCTCTCTGCCCACCTCTCTGCCTACTTGTGATCTCTATCAAATAAATAAATATTTAAAAAAAAAGAAATAATGGTTCCCTTAGTAATTGCAATATCCATCCATCCTTAACATTTCATAGTCCACTTATTATTAATAATGTATCATTTCATGTAAAGCATACCATGAACCTTGACTTTTTTCCTAACTAATATTACAAAGCCACAAAAGTTATATTCAAGGAAGCTGCCATTTGCTATGCTGTTTATGCCCTCTAATCAGCTTATTCTGAAAGGAAACAATGAATTTACCTGAATAAAGTGACACTCATTCTTTCTTTAATAACAAAAGTGTAGTACCAGATAAACTTAAAAAGCAATTTCAGGATAACACTTTAGCAGGACCTAACAAAGTATTTCATTTCTGTTGCATGTGGTAGATAACTGAATGCCATATTTCATAATGAACTAATGGCATTTGTCAGATAAAATGATAATGTTGTACACTTACATAACACCTTTCTCCTAATGAGTTCAATAATGATTCAGTGGTTTATTTTTTATTTGCAATAATTTGGAAGCATTTATATGAGTAATATCTTCATGCAAATTTATTCCTCCTGATGAGAAACTAGATAGTATCAAAAGTAAGATAAAATTTGTTTTGATATTAGAGTAACAGATAACACTAACCAAGCTGGAAGCAACTGTTAATCAGGATACTTGCTGTACCATCGATAACAACATTTAAACAAAATAGGTAAAGTATAAAAATATGCCCTAGAGAAATGGTATAGGTTATTTTGTCAGTGACATATAAAGCCAGAGAATAAAATATTTCATATAAAATATTGCACTATATAATTATCTATATGGATTATTTTAATGTATTATCTTTTACATAATTCACTATTGAGTCCTTACTAGAAATCTCCTCCTTACATGTGGTAATCAATAATGCAATTCCTTAAGTATGATTACTAAAGTTGTCTAGATACAGATTTAGCAAGTAGACTAAAGATGATGTCTACAAAATAATAATAATTTGATTTCAAATACTGGGCATTTCCGTGGGATCTTTGTAATTCCTTTCCTAATATTTCATTACTTTTCTAGTAATAGATCCTTGTAAGAAACTATAAAGAAAAGTCATTTCTATTTATGGATGGTTTTTAATTACTCTCAAAAAGAATATTCTAAATGAATATTTTGGCTATCAGTTACTATGATCCTATGTATATCACTTAAACAATACTTCACTCTGTTTTTTGATTTATAGATAGCAACAATTACACTGCCCTTACCTATCTCATAGCAATACTGAACCAAATGTCAAAATTATAAGAAAATTTTGAATATATAAATAAGAAACATATAATCAGGAGCTCTATTTGATAGAGAGAACCAGGAATACCAGTGAGATATTCCTATTACCAGTGACAGTTAATAGAACTTGCTTCTTTTTGGATGAATGTGAATGCAACCCCAGGTTCTTAATGTCACTGCTAATATATGGAAATCATACTTTGTGTACAAAATAAAGAAGAAAAAGAGACTGCCAGTGTGGTTAATACTCTATGACATAGTGACCCTAAAAAATTTGCCAAACTTCTCATTTTCTAAATTTATTAATATCCACTTATTAAAAATCTACTACATCTAGCCTGCTTATAAGATTTTAAGCATTCAATAGTTAACTTGACTTGGGTGGGCTTTATGTAAAAATTAGTGGGTTAAACTCATCACATAGAAATTTAGTTAAAAATATAAGACAAGCCACTTAGAAAATAAATAACATCTCTAACGAAACGTGAAATGATAAAACTTCAAAACACAACACACGACAAAATGTGGGATATGGGCCCAACAAAGTGTTAATTTGTCCAGTTTGAAGAGGACAATCAGAACTGATTAATTCTAACAGCAGAGTACAGAAGAGATGTCTCTTGAAAGACCTTACCAATTATCCTTTGCTTTAATCAATAGAGTCTAAAGACATCTATAGGAATTAAGCAAAGTCAGGAATATCCCTATAGTAATTACTGTACTCTGACAAACACCATGGAAAGTTGGGCTAGAGGATAAACTGCACAAATTTGGCATCTTTGTTTTCTCTAATCCAGAGCTCTAAGCAGGAGAAATGATATCAAGAGGAGGCGAGTTAGAAGAAAGGAAAGCAAGTGTTGATATCCCAACTAAGCAGAGATAAATAAGCATCACATCATCATCAAGGAGCCTATCAAGCCATAGCATAATACTAAAGCACAGTGGCCTTATGAAAAAAGTAGAAATGCAAAGGAGGCAGGAATGATACAATGAGAAAGTGATATCCTAATTGAAACAGTGGCAAGCCCCAATTTATCATGTCCCTCTTTTAGCCTTGTATTCTTGAACCATTGCTGGCTTTCTGGACTTGGAAGCCCAAATCTATTCAAAGAGCAATGTACATAAGAAAACTAACATGAATGCTATGCATGTATTACTATATAATTGTGTGAGGAGGACTATGTAGAAGAAGCAAGAGGAAGAGGAGAAAGAGAAGAAGAAAGAGAAGGAGGAGGAAGAGAAAGAGGAGAAGAAGGACGCAACAACATGAAAGGTCAATGATAATTAGAGTCACTTAGAAAAGGATTATTTCAAATATTTATCTTAAATAAAAGAAGAGCAAGCAGCTTCTAACATTACCATTACTATCATCATCATCATCACCATCACCATCACCACCACCACCACCACCACCACCACTAACCAAAGCACTGAATATGACAATTGAGCTCAGGAAAGCAAAGGAAAAAAAAAGGTCATTATAACATTCCTATTTGTACTTGTAACCTTATCTTAGATCATTTTGAAGATGTATCATAAGTAGGAATATTTCTATAATCATATTCCCCACAGTGCCTGACTGGGGTGAGTTTGTCCCAACCTTGATATTCTCAAATATCCTATTATTACAATCCTTTTAACAATAGTGAGGTTTGAAGAAGTATTTTTCAAAAAACTAATGAACTACTAGTAGTGCTAATGGCTTGTTAACAAAGCATGAAAAATTCCTGAATAAGTCACAGTCACTGAACTAGCTCACTGCTGAGGCAAGGAGATAATTGTTTCCAATGATCCGTACATAAATAAATAAATCATTAAATCATAAGGTACTATCTGCCCCTACTCTAACCCCACATTAACAACACTCCAGTATAATGGTGGATTACAACTAAAAGAGCTGATAGACCTGGAGGTCTATTAAGAGGGTTTTCTTAAGGAAACCAAAGGTAACAGGGATAAAAAACAAACAAACAAACAAAAAACAAACAAAAAAACCCCAAAACAGTGCTAAAGGAAACTGAAGCCTCTGATCCCTAGAGCTAAAACAACCATCAAATAGAGACCAGCTGCTAGCCAGATGAACAAAATATTATACATTAGGGTCTTTTACCTCAGTTCCTATTACCCTATATATCAGGTCCACTTTCAACAAATAATCAGAAGGTATACTGTAAAAGCAAGAAAAACACAGACTGCAGAGATAAAGCAAGCATTAGAATCCCAGATTCAAATATAACACAGATTTGTAATGATCAGATAGAAAATTAAAAATAATTATGATTATTATTTTAATGACTGTAATGGATAAGCAGACAACATGTAAGAAGAGATGGGTGATGTAAGTAAACTGGAAACTCTAAAAAATAATAAAAAGTCAATGCTAGAAATCAATATCACTGCAACAGAAATGAGGAATGCCTTTGATGGTCTCACCAGCAGACTGGACATAGTTGAGGAGTCAGTGAACTTGAAGATATACCAATGGAAACTTACACAATTAAATCACAAAGCAGAAAAAAAATGAAAAAAATAGCAGGATGTTCAATATAACTGTGGAGCAACTACAAACAGTGTAATTAGAATACAAGAAGAAGAAAGATAGGAAAAAGCACAAAAAATACCTATCAGTCATAATGGCTAAGTATTTTCCAAAATTAATGAGAAACAGCAAACCACAAATACAGGAAGCTCAGAGAATACAAAGCAGGATAATTCTTTAAGATTTATTCATCTATTAGAGAGAGTAAGAGAGAGAGAGAACATGTGCACATGGGGGATGGGGAGAGGGAGAGAGAAACCCAAGCAGACTCCGTGCTGAGTACACAGCACCATGCGGGGATCAATCCCACAACCATGAGATCAGACCTGAGCCAAAACCAAGAATTAGATGTTTAACCAACTGTGCCACCCAGGTACCCCAACAGGATAAATTTTTAAAAATTGACATCCAAGCATAGCATATTGAAATGGCAGAAAGTCAAAAACAAAGAGAAAATATGCAAAGTAGTCATGGTAGGGGGCAGAACATTTTACCTATAGAAGAAAAGAGTAAGAATTACGTCAGAGTTCTCTTAGAAAGAATATAAGTGGGGCCCCTGGGTGGCTCAGTCATTAAGCATCTGCCTTTGGCTCTCATGATCCCAGTGTCCTGGGATAGAGCCCTGCATCTGGCTCCCTGCTCCGCGGGAAGCCTGCTTCTCCCGATACCATTCCCTCTGCTTGTGTTCCCTCTCTTGCGGTGTTTCTCTCTGTAAAATAAATAAAATCTTTTAAAAAAAAGATTATAAGCAAGAAGGGAGTGGGATAAAATATTGAAAGTGTTGAAATTAAAAACAAGACACTAGCATATATTATAAAACTATTCTTTAAAAGTGAAGGTGAAATACTTTCTCAAATAAACAAGAGTTAACGATATTTGTCACTATTAGACCTGCCTTATAAGAAATGTTACAAGAAATATTCTTCTTCAAAGAGAAGGAGAATTATATAAGTTAGGAACTCATACATGACAACGGAAAGAGTGCTGGAGAAGGAATAAAGTTAATCTTTTATTTTTCTTATTCCAATTGCATTAACACATGACAGTTTATGTAAAATAATAATAGCTACAATCTAGTTGATAGTTACAGCTTATGGATAGCTGAAATGAATGCCAACAATGTATAAGAAGTAAGAGGGAAGAATTGATTTTAAGGTACTTGTTCTACCCTTGAAGCGGGATAGTGTAATTTGAAAGAGAACGTGGATTAGTTGCAAATGTATATTGCAAACTCAAAGTCAACCACTAAAAACAGTACAAAAAAAGGCTAATTAATATGCTGAGAGGAGAAAAAAATGAAATCATATAAAATATCATATAAAATAGCTCTGGTTAAAACCAGAAACATCAGAAAAAATGCAAAAGAAAGGAAACAAAGGAAAGGATCAATGAATAAGAAATAGTAACAATAAGGCAGATATTAATCCACCATAGCAATGATTCCTTTAAGCATCAATAGTCTAAATACCTCTGTTAAAAGACAGATATTGTCAGAGTGCATAAAAAAGGAAAGAGACAAAAAGTAAAGGCATAAGAAAGATACACTATGCTAATACTAGGTAAGAGAAGCTGGAGTAAATATATTAATTTAGGTAAGAACTGCAAAGAGAAGTAATCAATTCTCTACTATAGCTGAAGACTTTAACACTCTTCTATCAGTATTGGAAGTCTCAGCAGGACAAAAATTAATAAGGGTATAGATGAACTCAATAGCACCATCAATCAACTCAATCTTATTGACATCTGAAGAATACTTCACTCAACAACAGAAAAATACACATTCTTCTCAGGCTCACATAAACATTCACCAAAACACACCACATCCTGCACCCATACTCAACAAGTTGAGAAGAACAGAAATCTTTCAAATCATCCAAGAAAAAAATGGATTTTAAATAGAAATCATAACAGAAAGATAGTTATAAATCACTGTCCCACCCTGCCAAAATTCAAAGATTTACAACACACATCTAAAAAAAAGCATGAGTCAAAGAAGAAATTGCAAAAGCAACTATAAATTATTTTAAATTGAATAAACATTTGTTTTAATCTTTCAAAATTCATTTTTATCCATCAAAATTCGTGGACTGAAGTAAAAGCCATGTTTGAGTGAAATTCATATCACTGAATGTATATATCAGACAAGACCTAAAGTCAATAATATAAACTTCTACCTTAGAAAACTAGAGAGAAAAAAAAAACCACCATTAAACCTAAAGAGAGCAGAAAAAAAAAATAAAATTAGAGTAGAAATAAGTGAAACTGGAAACAAGAAACAGAGAAATCAGTAAAACCCAAAACTCATTGTTAGAAGATACCAATAAAATAAACCTCTAACCACAGTCAAAAAGAATAAAAAGGGAGAAATGATTCCAAAGTTAACAGGGGAAGTTAAAAACCCCAGAATGACTTGAAGAAGAACAAAGTTGGAGGTGTGACATTATCCAACTTCAAGACCTACTATAAAGCTACAATGATCAACACAGCATGGTATTGTCAAAAGAATAGACACATAGATCAGTGGAGTAGAAGACAGAATCAAGAAAGAAAGAGAGAAGGAGAGAAAGAGAGAGAGAAAGAGAGAGAGAGAGAAAGAAAGAAAGAAAGAAAGAAAAATAAAGAAAGAAAGAAAGAAAGAAAAAGAAAGAAAGAAAGAAAGAAAGAAAGAAAGAAAGAAAGAAAGAAAGAAAGAAAGAAAGATCCACACACATACAGTCAACTGAGGTTCACAAAAAAGCTAAAGCAATTCAATGGATAAAGAACAGTCTTTTCAAAAACTGGTACTCAAATGACTGAACATAGTATATTTAAAAAAAAAATGAGTCTAGATACAGATCTTAAAACTTTCACAAAATTAACTCAAAATATATAGATTTAAATGTAAAACACAATTATAAAATTTCAAGAAAACAACACTAGAGAAAATCTAAGTACTCTTTGGTTTAGTGATGACCTTTCAGTACAACAAAAACATGATCCATGAATAAAATATTTGATAAGTTGGATTTCATTAAAATAAAAACTTCTGCTCTACCAAAGACACCCTTAAGATAAAAAAAAAGACAATAGAAGAATTTGTTTGCAAAACACAGATCTGATAAAAGATTTGTATCCAACATATACAAAGAACTCTTAAAACTCAACCATAAGAAAGCAAATTACCCAATATAAAAATGAATAAAAAATATGAACAGATAACACACTAATGAAGATAGTGTAATGGCAAAAGAACTTATAAATAGATGGTCCATGCCATTTTTCATTAGAATCACAAATGAAAACAGCAAGGATTACCACTACGTACCTATTAGAACAGCTAAAATCCAAAAAGCTAATACAACCAAGTGCTCATGAGGATGTGGAGTAACAAGAACGCTCATCATTGTTTGTGGGAATGATTCACTTCAGAAGTCATTTGGCAGTTTCTTAAAAACAAAACCTGGCGTTGCCATATAATACAACAATCACACTCCTAGATATTTACCCAATTGAGCTAAAAACTTATACCCATATGAAAACCCACACGCTTAATGTTTTTGGCAACTTTATCCAATAGGTGAATGGACTGAGCAGTGGGTGATATATTTAAGTGATGAATCACTAAATTCTACTCCTGAAACCAATATTACACTATATGTTAACTAATCAGAATTTAAGTGAAAACTTAAAAGCAAAATTAAAAAATGCTGGCAGACAAAAAATGATGGTATGTGCTATCTTCTGAATCAATACTAACTATAACGGAGAAATCTGACAGATAGCTCATCCACATAATCAAGAGCAACATCAACAGTGATAAGTCATGTTGATAGTATGCCATTTTTATATGATATAATAAGAAAAATGTACTTTACTTCTATGTTCTCCCTCCCCAAAATCCATAACCTCAATCTATACATGAGAAAACATCAGACTGGGGTGCCTGGGTGGCTCAGTCGTTAAGCGTCTGCCTTCGGCTCAGGTCATGATCCCAGAGTCCTGGGATCGAGCCCCGCATTGAGCCCCGCATCGGGCCCCTTGCTCAGCAGGAAACCTGCTTCTCCCGCTACCATTCCCTCTGCTTGTGTTCCCTCTCTCGCTGTGTTTCTCTCTGTCAAATAAATAAAATCTTAAAAAAAAAAAAAAAGAAAACATCAGACTAATTCCAACAGAGTGACAACCTGTATAACAACTATGCCAATAGTCCTCAAAACTGTCAAGGTCAAAAAAACAAGGAAAGACTAAGAAATTGTCACAACTACGATTCACAGACATGTACCCTGGGGCAAATAATACATTATATGTTAATAAAAAAAATAAATAATATAAAATAGAAATTGTCACAACTACAAGAAGGATAAGGAGATATGAAGAAGAAATGTAATGTGGCATCCTGGATGGGATCTTGAAAAAGAAAAAGGGTATTAGATAAAAATTAAGGAAATAATCTTAAGATAACAATATATCAATGTTGGTTCATCAATTGTGACAAATGTCATATTAATGCAGGATGTTAATAATAGGGGAAGCTTTATACACAGGTTGGGTACATGGAAACTCTGTACTATTGGCTCAGTTCTTTTGAAAATCTAAAAACATTGTGAAAATAAGGTCTATTAATTTCACTCCGCATAATCTCTTCCAGTCCCATCCATGTTGATACAAAAGTTGGATATTCGTCCTTTCTAATGAAGGCATAATATTCTATTGTATATATGTACTATATCTTCTTTATCCATTCATCTGTTGAAGGGCATCTTGGTTCTTTCAACAGTTTGGCAACTATGGCCATTGCATATGCGGAGTGAAATAAGCCAAGCAGAGAGAGCCAATTACCTTATGGTCTCAAGTGCTGAGCATCAAGAAAAACATGGAGGGCATTGTGAGAAGGAAGGGAAAGGTGAATGGGGGGAAATCAGAGGGGGAGATGAACCATGAGAGACTGTGGACTCTGAGCAACAAACTGAGGGTTTAGGGGGGGCGGGGGGGGCGAGCCTGGTGGTGGGTATTGAGGAGGGCATGTATTGCATGGAGCACAGGGTGTGGTGCATGAACAATAAATCTTTTAACACTGAAAAAATAAACATATTTGGGGAAAAAAATAAGGTCTATTAATTTTAAAAAATTATCTCTGTTTCATAAGTGTCTGCCTACTTATCCCATGCCATATGCCTGGCAATAGTATTTATATAGACAGTATGATAGTGAGGGCAAGGCATATAAATCTACCCGGTATTTTTAAGATAATAAATATTCATCAAAATACTAAATAAAATATGAATCAAGCCTGTAAATAAAAATAGCTTTTGCCACATTCAGTTAATCCATACATCACAAAATATTTTAGGTATGTTATGTCTGAGAAACAGATTTAGTGCTATTTTATATTCTTTATCCTTAAATTTCTATTTTTTTCTTGGCTTTAGCCATCCCCAAATCTTTTTAAAATATGAACTTCCACTGGCCACATATTCACACATTCAGTACATTCTATATATTATTCTGTATTCTAATTCTGCTGAACAGGACATTAGGATTGGTTTTCCTGAGCTTTTAGGGGATGGGCCTTTACTACCTACTGATTTTAGACAGTTTTCTGAAGGCTATCATTTCTTTACTTGAATATGCCTATTTCTCTTATTCTCAACTGAAAGCCCTGCACTTATTTTCATGGAAATGCTAGTCCTTAGTTTATAAATGCAATGCATAAATATTCACCACTAGCATAGATGTAAAGATAAAGTCAATTCCTCCATCCAGCAATGAAGCCTGTCTTTTCTCTCCAACTTTATCTTCAACTGGACTACAATGAAAACAAAAACTACAAACGAAAACCAAAAACAATCGCTTCACTAGCTCCCAAATACTCCTAAACCATGTCTTCCTTCAAGCCATTTCCCCTGCTTAAAGTTCTTTCACTAAGGCTTATGATATTGTATAATCTTCCTGTTTTCAAAAACTTAGGTAAATTTCTTTCTCTTCAACCAGTACTTCTCAGTAAATTTCCACACTGATTTTTCTTTCTGTCTTCCAATGAGCAGCACTGATTTTGGGTCCATGTGGATTTACATAGTTCTTTAACTTCAGGTATATTATTTATTATCACCCTAACTAGAATGGATATGTCTGTAACATAGGATATGACTCATTTATTTTGTAATTCTGGTAACTTTATTAAAACCCTGTGATTATAGTAAAGAGAACCATAGAATTTAAAGCTATAAGGCAACTTAGAAATCTTCTAATATGGTTGTTTAATTCAGGAAATAGATACAGGTGGTCTCTGCCTCCCTGTAGCCACAAAGCTAATAAATATCAGTGAGGTATCAGAAGAAGGCATAAGACCCAAATTCTCTTTATCACCTTGTGATCTTATTCAATGATTCCAGAAAACACTTCTTGCTGGATTAATAAAAGAATACTGGATCAGATCATGTGAACACCAGCTGTATCTATACAACCTACTGTGAGGGTGATAATATCAATTCAAATCATGTATTTTGGAAATTTAGGATTTCTTAGATGCTAGGAGATGAGAATCTATCAGAGCATTTGCAGCCTTATGTGTTTAACAGACTCCAGAGGCTGCTATTAAGGGTGCAGGTAAGAGAACACAATTACAGTATTCACATCTCTTCTTCAACTGGCTAGATTTTTTAAAAAATTATGTTTTTAATTTCTTATAAGCAAAAAATTCTTGATTTTGAGTAAAATATAACTTTGACAACTACTGCTGTGAGGTATGCCATTAGAGAAAAAACAGGAAGATGAATCAGGGGATTAGAGAGCCTAAAATTTCACTCTAAGAAAACAAAGAGGAGCCAGCTAAACCAAAGTGAGAAGAAAGCAAATAAAACTAGAAGTAGAAATAAACAAAGGAGGTTGCATAAAAACAAAAAAGAAAAATTAACAAAATCAATAGTTGCTTTTTTTAGATGATAAATAAAATAGATTAATCTCTAGTGAGGCTGAGTAGGAAAAAAAGAGGACAAAAATCACCATTATAAAGAATGAGAGAAAGAACAACACTACAGGACATACAGTTATCAAGAGAACATAATGAACTTTATGTAATGAATTTGACAACTTAGATGAAATGGACAAATTCCTTAAATGACACAAATTAAGAAGACTCCCTCAAGAAAAAAACTGATAACTGAAATCACTCCATATATTTTAAAAAATTGTTTTAAAACATTCCCAAAATAGAATTTCAGTCCCATGTGGTTTACCCAAAGAATTCTACCAAACATTTAAGGAAGAAATGATATAAAAAACTCTTCCGGGAAATTAAGGAGCAAGGCATACTCCCCAGCTCACTCTATGAAGCTAGCATTATACTAATAGATAGCATTATACAAATAGATAGCAAGACTTAAAACAGACAGACAAACAAACCCAGGAGAGGGGCACCTGGGTGCTTCAGTCCATTAAACATCTGCCTTAAACTCAGGTCATAATCCCAGCATTCTGGGATTGAGTCCCACCTTGGGATCCTTGCTTACCAGGGAGCTTGCTTCTCCCTCTACCTGCAGCTCCTCCTGCTTGTGCTCTTTTTCTCCCTCTCTCTGGCAAATAAATAAATGAATAAAAACTTAAAACAGAAACAAAGCAAAAGCAAAAAACCCCAGGAGATTAATAGGATTGCCAACTGATCTCATGGAGAGATGCATAAATTCTTAACAGAATTTTAGCAAATTTAATTCAATAAAATAGATGAAATAGAATAATATATTATGAATAACTGAGGTTTATCTCAGGAATGCAAGAACAGTTTAGCACTCATATATCTGTGTAATCTGCCACATTAAAACTAAAAAGGAAAATCATACAGTAACCTCATTCAAAGTATAAAATAAAAAAACTTGCAGATTTTTTTTAATTAATATTGTGAGTCTATATTTCAATGGAAGAGCAAAGGCCCTGGGAGAGGCAAAAATAACTGTGAAAGGGAAGAAAAAAGATGAAGGATATAAACTACCTTATATGAAGGCATACCATAAAGCTATCATGATAAAGATAATGTAACAGAATAGAGCCAAAAAGAGCTCTAGAGAGTGAGAGCACACACATGTGCACACAAGCCAACTGAGTTTTGACAAAGTTGCCAAGGCAATTCACTGTAGGATAGTCTTCAAAAACAAAATGGTGCTGGAACAATTAGTCATCTGCAACATAAAAAAAAAAAAAAAATGAACCTTGACCTTACCTCATAATATAGACAAAAATAAACTTGAAATGGGTCAGAGCTCTAAATGTAGAAAGTATAAATTATAAACACCCTAGAAGAAAACACAGGAGACAATCTTAGTGACCTTCCACTCTGTTTTTTCAAGATGCAAGCTGACTAGGATAGGGTATATCTGTAAATTTATTAAATAGTATATTAGGAAATATTATTTTTGCTGAGAATCAAAGCCAATGTCACCAGTAATCAACAGTATTAATAATTATATTTATTCTTTTTTGATTAGCATCCCTTAAGAGAATGGAGCATGAGTGAAGTCTTAGAGTTGATAGAAATCTGTTCTGATTCTCCCTACTGTGTGAAATTTTTGAGCCTCAGAATTTAATATTTGAAAAAAGGGCAATAATATTTGTTCTTCCTACTTTGTAAGGTGGCTATGAAAGTGAAATGGGATTTTATGTTTGTAAGCAGTTTGTAAACTGAGAAGCAGGGTATGGTTGTAGGGAATTATGATCATGATGATTATATTCTGGAATTCTCTACAGTTCTGGGGTCAATCTAGACAAATACCAGCTTCCAAAACAGGTCTTCCAATTACTAGCCAAATGCCTTTTAGGTTACCAAAGTGATTTTAACCTCCTAAACCAAGTTTTCTTCATCACTAGAGTAAATTATACCAACTTTTGAGTTAATGGTATCTTCATAATTGCATTTCTGGAAGTATGAAACGGATGGATTCTTTAGCACCATTGCAGGACCATGGCTAGTATTTATTGACAGCTCAGTACATGCTAGACATGATATATATCTTAACTCATTTAACCTCTGAATCAGCCTTGTGAGGTAGCTACTATTTTTATTAACATTTTATAGAGAAGTGACTTAGGCATATAGAGGTTAAATAACTTACTGGAGATACACAGTTAATAAGTGATATATGGGTGATTTGAATCCCATGTCAGGATCCACAGAAGTCTTGCTTCATAGCCTACCTTTTTAAAAACTATATTGCTCCCCAACAATCTGTGCTCAGCTTACATAGTCATTATTATTGTTATCATTATCATTAGAAAGTGTAGAATACTAGCTCAGGTTGTTCTGATACTCTGAAGATTCCATAAAATGAACATAATAAAGTCTTTTTTTTTTCTTTTAAGAAAAACCCATGGAGAGGCAAGAGTATCAGGTATAGATTTCAGGCCATTAATACAGAATCCCAGACTTAAACCAAATGGCTTGGAATTCATATTTTGTTATCAGATTCTGTTCCAGGGTCATCCTGTCTTATCAGCCTCCCACAGGTGCCAGGAAAATAAGCACAAGGTGTCAGAATCACCCACAACCAGGCGTTCAAATTCTAAGCCAAGAACCCAAATTAAGGCAGTCTCAGCAGATGCATCTGGTTTGGCTATCACGCTTGCCCGGCAAATTCCAGTGGAATACCCAGGGAAACATGTTGGGCATGAAAGATAGTGAACTGACTCAAAGTCTGACTGACTTTGGTGCCAGCAATAAGCTACCCATTGTTGCAATTTTAATAGAATATCATGTGTCCAAGATTTTGTCCAATTCTATGTCCACTTCATCCAATTAAGCCTCTCACGTTTATGGAAAGTAATACCCAAGTGAGGTGAATCTCTTGATAAGGATTAGATGTACTAATCTAAGAGCATAGGACTAATTCAGTAGGTAGAATTTTATGGGTTTGGCCATATATTAAGAAGGATGTTCTTCAAGTTGGGGCTCTGGAAGACATCTAAATACAGGCAGCAGTATAGCAGCACACTAGTTATGTTCAAACAGAAAAGAAACGGACATGTTCTTGGAAAAGGTGAGTCACCCATAAGCTATACTTCAACAGCCCTGAGTTCCAATACAGAACTAAAAGGACAATTCATGTGGGTGTGGATATGGAGATACATACACATATGTATATAATATATATTCATATTCCTGAGATAAACATAATAATTTTAGATGTAATAATAATAATATAAATAGTATTTTTTGATGATTTTATTTATGTATTTGACAGAGAGAGAGCACAAGCAGGGAGAACAGGAGAGGGAGAAACAGACTCCCCACTGTGTAGGGAGCCTGATGCAGGACTCGATTCCAGGAGCCCAGGATCAGGGCCTGAGTCAAAGGCAGACAACTGACTGAGCCACCCAGATGCCCTATGTAGATAGCATTTTAATAAAATTATACATTTAAAAGATAATGAATATTGAGATCATTAATAAGACATCAGAAATGATTAAAGGGGAAACCTGTAATGAAAATTCCATTAAAGACAAAAGCACTTCATTTCTGCAAAGAGGACATCCAAATGGCCAACAGACACATGAAAAA
>CM053610.1:94024126-94052063 GCA_028646535.1 Procyon lotor | reverse complement strand
AAAACTTTTTTCAAAGCAATTGTACCATTTTATGCTCCCACCAGTAATGTATAAGCAAGTATTCCATTTGACCCATATCAATATCAGCACTTGTGATTGCTTGTCTTTGCATTTTAGCCATCTGGTTGCACATTCCAACATGTGCAGTCATATTTTATTGTGTATTTCTAAATATAGAGGGATTTACATTTCTCTAAAAACTAATTATGTTGAGCATCTTTTTATGTGCTTGATGGCAATTTGTCTATTTGTCTTAGAGAAAAGTGTATTCAGTGTCTTACATGCTCCCAAACTATTAAATTCGTAATTAACTCTAATAGTTATTTTGTATTTGTAGATTCCATGTATTTACAATCATATGATCTGCAAATAGAGATAGTTTTATCACTTCCTTTCAAATGTGGATGGCCTTTATGTTTATTCCTTTCCTTAATTTTTCTGGCTAGAACCTCCAGTACAGTGTTCTATATAAGTGGTGACAGCAGACATCTTGTTCCTGATCTTAGGGACAAAGCATTCAGTACCTGATCATTAAGTATGATGTTAGCTATGAGTTTGTTATAGATGCCTTTCATCAACTTGAGCAAATTCTCTTTTATTCCTAGTCTGCTGTGTGTCTTTTATCAATAAAGAATGTTGAATTTTTTTAAAAATTTTAATTGCAGTGAAGTTAACCTGAAGGGTGATATTAGTTTCAGGTTTACAGTATAGTAATTCAGCAATTTTATACATTAATCAGTGCTCATCATAATAAGTGTACTCTTAATCCCCTTCACTTACTTCATCCATCCCCACATCCACCTTCCCCCTAATCCCCTGTAACCATCAGAGTCTGTTTTCTAGTTTCTCTCTTTTTTATTTGTTCATTTGTTCCTTAAATTTCTCATGAGTGAAATCATATGGTATTTGTATTCCTCTGACTGACTGCATTTCATCTAGCATTTCACTTGGTATTATACTCTCTAGATCCATTCAGTGTTGCAGATGGCAAAATTTCATTCTATTTTATGGCTGAGTGATACTCCATTGTATATATATACCACATCTTCTTGTTGCATTTATCAATCAATGGACACTTGGACTGCTTCCATAATTTTGGTATTGTAAATAATACTACTATACACGTGGGGTGTATATATTTTCATTTTCTTTGGGCAGATATCCAGTATTGGAAATAATGGATAATACTGTAATTCTGTTTTTAATTTTTTGAGAAACCCCCATACTATTTTTCACAGTGGCTGCACCAATTTACATTTGTACCAACAGTGCATGAGGTTTCCTTTTTCTCCACATCCTAGTCAACACTTGCTGTTTCTTGCACTTTTTTAATTTGAGCCATTCTGGCAGGTATGAGCTGATACTGCAGTTTTGATTTGCATTTCTCTGATGATTAGTAATGTTGTGCATATCTTCATGTGTGTTGGCCACCTGTATGTCTTCTTTGGAGAAATGTCTGTTCATGTCTTCTCCATTTTTTGTGTGTTGTATAAGCTCTTCATATATTTTATTTTATTTTATTTTTTATTTTTTTTAGATTTTTTTTTTAGCTCTTCATATATTTTAGATACTAACCCTTATTAGATACATCACTTCCAAATACCTTTTGCATTTCAGTCAGTTGCTTTTAGTTTTGTTGATCATTTCATTTACCTTGCAGAAGATTTTTATTTTAATGTCATCCCAAAAGTTTATTTTTGCTTTTGTTTCTTTTGCCTCAGAAGATGTATCTAGAAAAATGGTGCTATGGCCAGTGTCAGAAAAATTACTGCCTGTGATTTTCTTTTTTTAAAGATTTTATGGTTTCAGGTTTTACACTTAGGTCCTTAACCTGTAATCTGTTTTGAGTTTATTTTTGTGTATGGTGTAAGAAAGTGGTCCAGTTTTATTCTGTTGCAGTTGGCTGTCCAGTTTACCCAACACCATTTGTTGAAGAGACTGTATTTTTCTCATTGCATATTCTTTCCTCCTTTGTTGAAGATTAATTGACCATATAATTGTGGGCTACTTTCTGGGCTCTCTATTCTTTCATTGATCTGTATGTTTGTTTTTATGCCAGTACCATGCTGTTGTGCTTATTACAGCTTTATAATATATCCTGAAATCTGGGATTGTGATAGCTCCAGTTTTATTCTTCTTTTTCAAGATTGCTCTGGCTATTCAGGGTGTTTTGTAGTTCCATACAAATTTTAGGATTGTTCTAGTTCTGTGAAAAATGCTGTAGGTATTTTTATAGGGATTGCATTAAATCTGTAGATTGTTTTGGGTAGTATAGACATTTTAATAACATTTGTTCTTCCAGTGAATGATCATTGACTGTCTTTCCATTTCTTTGTTGTCTTCAATTTCTTTCATCAATTTTTTATACTTTTCAGACTATAGGTTTTTCACCTCTGGGTTTAAATTCTTAGTTTTAAAAAACATTTATTCCTAAGTATTTTATTATTTTTGCTGCAATTATAAATGGGATGGTTTTCTAAATTTCTCTTTCTGATACTTCATTATTAGTGTATAGAAATGCAACTGATTTTTGTGTGTTGATTTTGTATCCTTTGACTTTACTAAGCTCATTTTTCAGTTCTAGTAGTTATTTTTGTGAAGTCTTTAGGGTTTTCTATATATAGTATCATGTCATCTGCAAATGCTAACAGTTTTACTTCTTCCTTACCATTTTGAATGCCTTTTATTTCTTGTCTGACTGCTATGGCTAGGACTTTCAGTACTATGTTGAATAAAGTTGTGAGAATGGACATCCTTGCCTTGTTCCTGACCTTAGGAAAAAGCTTTCAGCTTTTCACCATTGTGTATATTGTTAGCTATGAGGTTTTCATGTGAAGCCTTTATTATGTTGAGGTATGTTCCCTCTAACCCTACTCTGCTGAGGGTGTTTATCATAAATTGATGTACTTTGTCAAGTGCCTTTTCTTTATCTATTGAAATGATTATATGGTATTTATCCTTTCTCTTGTTGATATGATGTATCATGCTTATTGATTTACAAATATTAAACTGCCTTTGCATCCCCAGAATAAATCACACTCTATCGTGGTTTTTTAATGAATTGTTGGATTAGGTTTACTAATATTTTGTTGAATATTTTTGCATCTATGTTCATCAGAGTTAATGTCCTATATTTCTTTTTTCTTTTTTTTTCAGTGTCTTTTTTTTTTTTTAAAGATTTTATTTATTTATTTGAGAGAGAGAGAGAAGTAGGGGCAGAGGAAGAGGGAGAAGCAGGCTCCCCACTGAGTGGGAAACCCAATGTGGGGCTCAATCCCAGAAACCAAAGATCATGACCTGAACGGAAGCAGATGCTTAACTGAGCCATCCATGTGACCCTGTAGTGTCTCTATCTGGTTTTGGTATCAAGGTAATGCTGCTGTCATATAACAAATTAGGAACCATTTTTTCCTCTTCAATTTTTTGGAATAGTTTGAGAAGAAAATGTTTTAACAATTCTTTAAATGTTTGCTAGAATTCACTTATGAGGATGTCTGGTCCAGGACTTTCGTTTGTTGGGATTTTGTTTTCTTTATTTCTGATTCAATTTTATTGCTGATAATTGTCTTCCTGATTAAATTTTTGGAGGTTATATGTTTCTCAGAACTTATCTATTTCTGATGGTCCAATTTATTGACATTCATTTCATTGTTCATAATTTCTGTTATAATTCTATGTATTTCTGATGTTGGTTGTTATTTCTCCTTTTACTTCTGATTTTGTTTATTTGAGTCTCTCTCTTTCTTTTGATGAGTCTAACTAAAGGTTTATCAATTTTGTTGATCTTTCAAAGAACTGATCTCATTAATATATCCCTTTTTTTTTTTTTTTTTTTTTGCTTTCTATGTCATTTGTTCCTGCTATAATCTTTATTATTTCCTTTCTTCTACTGCTTTTGGGTTTTGTTTGTTCTTTTTCTAGTTCCTTTAGGTGCAAGATTAGGTTGTTTGTGTGAGGATTTTTTTTGTTTTTGTTTTTTGCTTCTTCAGGTAGGCCTGTATTGATATTAAGTTCCCAGTTAGAATAACTTGCTGCATCCCAAATATTTTAGACCATTGTGTTTTCATTTGTCATGTCTCCATGTATTTTTTGACTTCCCCTTTGATTTCTTGGTTGACCCATTCATTGTTTAGTAGCATTTTGTTTAGCCTCCATATATTTGTGTTCTTTCCAGATTTTTTCTTGATTTCTAGTTTCATAGTGTTGTGGTCAGAATCTCTGTGCTTCCTTTACCTGGATTTGTGTAAACTATAGTTAATTCTCTCTCTTTCTCTCTCTCTCTTTCCTTTTTTTTTTTTTTTTGCTGTTGCATACTTTAGAGAAGAACTAGTTAAAAGTTCAGTGAATAATTCTTCCATATTCTCTCATCAAAATTCTTTAATCTTTGGGGCACCAGACTGACTCAGTTAATAGAGCATGAGACTTGATCTCGGGGTTGTGACTTCTACTGGGTGTAGAGATAACTTAAAAAAAATTCTTTCATCTTTGACTATTAGTACCATTCACCCTAATTTGATACCTCTTTAAATTTTTTTTTAATTTTCAACATGGAATAAATCATTCATGGAATCAATTTTCTTGCAGAAAAATTAATTATTGCACAGTTGGTGTCAGGACATTGATCAACTTCAAAGGTAAAATTACTAAATTTTCTAGTTATTGGCAGTCACAATCAAAATCTAAATCAACCATTTGAAGAGTATGCTCACTGTTGGATCATACCCAGATATTGGAACTCTCTGAATGCTGGAGAATGGGTTTGGTGTTACCTTGTCAATAACAAGGAGTTATAGAAAGTTTTCATAGGATAATCAATCTGTTGTATACTATGTAAAAATGAGGATTGAAGAATTGTTTTTTTATTTATATATTATATATTTTCTGTATGAAAAAAAGACCTGAACATGTTTAAAAGATATAAAAAGAGAGGATAAAGTAGAAAGAACCTCTGAAGGAAAATGAAATCCTGAGTGTGAAAGAGGGAAGACTCAAGTGTATGAAACAAATTTTCATATAGGTGCAACTGGAAATGACTCACATGTCAGAATTAAGTTACTCAGATGAGTATTTAAATAATTGAAGTAATTAAAGAGACAGGATTTTTAGTGAAAGTAAGATCCAAAATGAAAATGCCTAGTACATAGCTAGAAGCACATCAGTGCCTTTTTGTTTGGCCATCTTTCCTGATATATGGACTGTAAAGGAACTAAGATTCTAACATGTGTATAGTGACTAGCATTTATCTCTTTTTTTTGAAAGTAGTCCCTACCTCCATAAAGCTGGGCATTTAGGAATTGTATTCTAATACATTCTAATACAAACAAGACATCATTGAAAGTCCTTGGGACACATTATATAAATACAGGAGAGAACTATGAGGAAGCCTAAGGAAAGAGGAGCATACACTGGGGTTTCCTGAAACTTGATCCCCTGAAAAGCTTGGAGTAAGAGTTGCTGCTTAGGAGACTGAAGCTGGATACTACTGGAGAAGGACCATTTCAAGGGGAACCATTGAGTTTCAAAAAGTGTCACCAAATTCCCAGAAGTCACATCAAAACTGACTTCATTATAATCCTGGTGTGGAAGAAGCTCCTAGAAAAATTGTATGTTTATTTTTGTGATTCAAATGTTGAGTTTGATAGAGATGATTGTGTCTCTTGGCACCACTATTAATTTTTTCTATCACATGAATCCTCCAGTCTGCCCAGAGGATGAACTGCACTATTTCCGCCTCTGTGCCTTCCTCAGTCATTGACATTCTGACAGAAACTCAGTATGACAGGAATTTTGAATTATTCTCTGCTCCACTTGTGTTGATGGACATCTTACCCGCTGTAGCCTAATACGATGGAGGAAGGACAGGGGAGGATCAGACTTTGAGCAAGATTTGTCATCAGGAGTTCCCACAACTATAGAAGAGAAGGAATGAACTGAGCAGCCTCAAAAACATTGAACTGACAAAGTGGTTAATAACACTGTTCCTTCTCAGAAAATAGAATCTTAGCTTCTCTTTTGTTTGCATTTGCTATAGCCCAGGTCAGATTAAGAGGAAATTTATAGTTGAAATTCCAGTTTATACTAATACACTTACAACTCCACAATTATATCCTCCTGGTAGTTTTCAGTTTGTAAATTGGAATAAATATTATTTTTTCTTACATCAATAAATAACTTTGTGTTCAAACAAATATGTCTAAACCCAGTGAAAATCTTTTCATTTCCCTCTTATCCCTACTACCACCCCCTATTTTTTCAATGGTAGCAAACATTATCTAACACCTGTTTGAGTCTGTTAGTTTTCAGAAACCTAGTGCTTTCAGCTATCATTACATTTGTCTGATCTATAACAGTATTAATGGATACAGTTTCTGTAACTCTCAGTTTCATGTTACTTTATCCATTTTTCTCCATGGAAATGTGGATCAGTTCTTAAGGCTTAGTAAAAACACTATAAGCCTTTTGTTTAGTTTTATTTTTTTTTTATTTCAAAAAGTAATTTTAGGAAGAAAAGCCATATATAAACACCATATAGCCATATACACACACATACATATACATATACATATATCAAAGACAGCATGAACCCAAACACATAAAGGCAATTGTTTATTAAGACTCCAAACAGGTTATTGTCGTGCAGTAAGACAAGTAGAGTTTTCTCCAAAATGTAACTGTCTTATTGCAAAGGGAACATTCCTTGGAGTAAATGCCATGTCTACCAAGTCCCTGTGCATCCATTTTTCCAGGAACATTTCAATATGAATGACACTGAAAAATCCATACTTGTGATGGAAACTAGATAAACTTTTGAAATCTGGGTTGGCTCCAAAATCTAAGACAGCTCCAACTGAGTGGCCTTGTTCATGGACAATTTGTCCATTTTTAGATGTATTAGTTTGATGGCAAGAAAAGCCAAAATAATCATGTGAAATGACAGAAATATTTGGCAAAATGCACCCTATAATTTTATTTTGCCTGTATCCTCCAACATATTGATGTTATACACTAGGAGTAGATAAATAAGTACTTATGGGAGTTTTTCTTCCCAGCTGGCTCAGGACTTGAAAAGCCCTAGAACTTTGGCAAGGGATTTAACACAAATAAAACCAGCTATAATGAAAGTTAGCAACAATGACGAAAAAGATAAACCTTCCTCTATCTCATTTTGTTCTGGCTAAGACTGTCATTTAAGTATCCAAACAGCTCTGCCCATGCTACATGGCCAGCTGATCAAAAGTAAATCTGTTCAGAAGAGTTACTCCACCAGAAATCTAACTGGAGGCTTACTGTGTTTGAGTTTGATAACTCATTTCCTGTATCTCTATCTCTTTATGAAGCTATCTGTTATCTGTGAGGGATTAAATAATTTTGCTCTACCATAGTAGTAGTGGCCATAGTAACAATAATAATAATTGTGTATAATTTATTAAACATGATAAAATGGGCACTCTTCTAAATGATCTATAGACATTATCACATTTAATTATCACATCAATCCTTAGATGCTGGTACTATTAATAATTATGTTTCAGAGAGAATTTATTATATTGCCCAAAGTCACACAGCTAACAAGAACTGGAACAAAAATTGAAACTCAGCCAGTCTGATTAGAAATCACGCTTTCAGACTAAACTATAGCTATAAGTATATCTTCCAATACTCTCAACCCTCAACCATAGGCTTGATAATTTGTTCCTTTAGATGTTGTAACTTACAACATTATTAATTATAGCTTTCTGCCTAGAGGAGAATATCCAACTTTCCTAATGCTAAGTGTAAAACTGCCCTCGAGTGTTCTCATGGATGTTGACTTGGCTTTTTGGTCCTTCCATAGCGGGAGATGGGGTAGCTTGAGAATTCACAGAGCCAGAATCCACATGGCATACTAGTTATGCCACTAATAAGCATAAGGCAACTGAATTCACATATCCTCCCCCACTCTTTTTTGAGTAATTTCCATCTCATTCTCCTATTGATGTTTCAGTGTCAAGTCCAAGTGGGAGAACTGAAGGATTTCCCTGAAGTTCCTTGGAGGGTTGTAGGTTAGGTAAAAAGGTGAGAGAAAGTACTGAAAAGAGAAACAAAAAACATGAAACCAAAAATGAGCATCACTGCAGTAACACAGAACACATTTCCTAGATTTTGCAGCCAAAAAATTCTGGCAAGCAAAGGAATCTCTATATTATTCCAATCAAGTGGCAGTAAATGGATAGCTAGCTGTTTCTTGCCAAAAATGGCAATCCTGCTCTGGCCCTGAGAGATAATACACAGTCCTGAACTACACAGCCATTTCAGCTGCCTCACAATAATTGATGTACATTAAGCTATTATCATTGTGAAAGAAGTGATTACAGTTTTTTCCCTGTGGCAAATCTAAAAACCCATAGAAGAAAACCATTGGCTTGTCTAGGTGTAAAAGCCATTACCTTTCTTGTCAGCATTTGAGACACAGACCAGCTGGTTTTCAAAATAGTTAAGACATTTAGGATACATGCAATGAGATTAGCCCTACTTGCTGGCAATGTAATTACTCTGTTTGTTCATTTTAATGATCCTATAAAGAGAATGAGATATGATGCTAGTGCAGAACAAGGAAAGGGATCTATAAAGGCAAGGATGCCTCTCTTTAGGAGCAGAACATAAAGCTGGTGAGCACGAGATAAGTCAGGATTTGTTGGAGGCAGCTTCCTGTTTTCTATGGAGTCAGGAAACCAAGCAGATCTGGAAGTGACCAGCCCTTGCAGGCATCTTTTGTAGTCCTAAACTAGATTATATAGACCCATCTTTGTTGGAGAAAGCCTGTGATCATTCTTTTGGATATTACTTAATTCTGTCTGCTCTTGTTTTATAAATTGACCTATATAACGACAGAGATTTAGGCTAGAAAGACTTATAGATATTATTTAATTCTAATTTCAACCCCAGGACAATAATCTTTCAGAATAATCCTGATCAGTGGTTATCCAGTATCTGGTTGAGTGTTGTTGATTGTGAATCAGTTTTAGTTTTGGAAGCATCCTTTTCAATATTTGGATTTATCTAGAGGTTATAACATCTTCCCTTGAACAGCTGAAATTCATGTCACCGAATCATCTATTCACTCAGTTCTAATTTGTTCTGAGTATTCCATGTTAATTTTAGTTCTTTTTGTTCTATATTCCTATTTTGAATGTACCAAACATATTATCCTTTAGATTTTTTTCCCCAAAAAACAATATTCACCCATGTGAGGAGAAAATTGTTGTAGAATTAATATGTAATCAACACTAGGGATTCTACAGAGAATAAGACGTATGATATAGAGTTTACAGTTCACTGTGGTTTCAGGGGAAGTCAACAGTTCAGTAAATTAGGATGAAATGCTACAGGCACTGTGACAGTACTTGGAGGGGACATCCAACCATCTAGCACTTCACATGTTCCTCATGTGTGGTTTATGGATATATTCCAGATATTTTCTAAGTTGCCAACTGTCTGTTTTAAGAAGTAGTTAAAAATAAACCTAATACTGCAATATGGATGTACCATCTACAATAACTGAACGCTGTAATATATTGTATTGAGGTAGTCTAAAAAATTACTTTCAGCAAAAATACTTGCTAGTCTTTTTTCACAGAAACTTTATCCAGTGACCAGATTTAGGTAATAACATTTATCTGTTTAAATTTGGCTTATGGATTTAGACAAGAGATACAACTGACTTTACATCTTTCTTCCTTCATATTATGTCTTACTTACATATTTCATTTTTAAATGACCAGTACCATGCCCATAATGATCTATTATAGCATTAAAGATCTGTATTCCCCCAATTAATCTTTGCATCTTTTCTCCCCTTTCTGGCTTCTTTTTTGGTTAAGGTTTTGATTATTTATTTATTTGAGAGGGGGTAGGGGGAGGAGCAGAGGGAGAGGGCCAAGCGGACTCCATGCTGAGTGCTGAGCCTGAGGGATTCTGGGTTCAGGGCTTGATCCCATGACCCTGAGACCATACCCCTGCTGAAACCAAGAGTTGGATGCTCAAATAACTGAGCCACTCAGGAGCCCCCTTACTGCTTTTTTTTTTTTTTTTAGTTGCATGCTATTTTAGTTTATTTAATTTATTTATTTTAATTAACATATAATGTATTATTTACCTCAGGATACATGTCTGTGAATCATCAGGCTTACACATTTCACAGCACTTACCATAGCACATACCTTCCCCAATGTCCATAACCCAGCCACCCGATCCCTACCCCCCCGCCTCCCAGCCACCCTCAGTTTGTTTCGTGCCTTCCTGCCTTTTTTTTTTTTTTTTAAAAAGTATTTCTACCCAATGGATATGAATAGTACAATGAACATTTAAATTTGTAAATATGGCCCAATCATTCCTACCTGAGTATATATGCTAATATACAGACAGATTATTTTTAAAAGATCAAACTGAAAGGGGCAATAACAATAACATAGCTATTGTATCCCCTATTTTGAAATTCTGATTCTGAAAGATCATTATTAATATTTAATGCTTTGCCTGCACTTTTATTTTATAAATAAAAGCTGAGTCAGGGGCGCCTGAGTGGTACAATCAAGTAAACGTCTGACTCTTGGTTTCAGCTCAGGTCATTATCTCACAAATGGTGGGATGGAACCCTGCGTCAGGCTTTGTGTTCAGCCAGGACCCTGCTTTGGACTCTTTCTTCTTCTCCCTCTCCCCCACCTTTCTCTGTCTGTCTGTCTTTCTCTCAAATAAATAAATAAAAACTTAAAAAGAAAAAAAAAAGCCGAGTCATAAAATACCAAAAAGCCAAAGTCACACAGAGTGGTAGATACAGGACTAAGAATCCTACTCTTGACACCCTGTGATATTTAAAGACATTATAGCATAACCAGAATTTAAGTATGTGTGAATGGTATGTATATGCATACAAGCAAAACTATTAACCTTGGTTTTCTTCTTATTGACAAGTTCATGCCATTGGCTTATGAAATAACAGCTCAAAAGCAAACGCTGACCACCACTAAAATGTTAGGTGATTGAGAGAGTATACAGTGAATTTGATTATGATGGATTTTAAGCAAAATACAAAAATGCAAAAATGGGCAAAGTATGCAAAACTTAGTGGGTATAAATTCAGAAGTTTCAAGTTCGCTTGCATTGTAAAAATCATACTGAACTTTACATTTCTCGGCAAAATTACCGTGTTTAATAAAAGCTAATCATTCCCTAAATACAGCTATGTGAGCCCTTCAACATATTGTAGAAGACTAAAGTCAAACCACTTGAATTGTCACACTTTTCTTTTGCGCCTTTCTAATAGGAGAACTATAAACTTGGACTTTCCGCACAATTAGAGCTTTGATGTGGCCATATATTTTTAAAAGGCATTCTGTAGCATACCAATTGCTGAATCTAGAAGCTCTCCATTGATATTCTATTTAATAAACTAGCAAGCCAGACACATTTATTTTAAAGTTCAGGTTTAATTAAAAGATAAGACTAGAGTGACACAATGGCAAGGGAAAGAGGGATGTTGAAATTTTTTGTTTATTATTGCAGAGCAGCTGCTTTTATTTTTAACTAATCTCCATTAATGTCAAATCAAAAGGCAGCACTTCTTAGAGGCTTTTGCATTTGCCTTGTTACCAGCTTCCCTTAGAAAATTACAATGCATTTCCTCATTCTGGGTGGAGCCCATTATTGTCGAGCTGAAAAGTGCTAAGAAATAATTGTCATAGAGTTTATTTTTGAAATTAAAACATTCATTTATTTATTCAGTAATATTTGCTAAACACCTAGTAAGTGTTAAACTCTGTTTTTATCTTGGGCTGTTAAGCAGTAGATAAACAGACTGAAAAACAAAAACAATAAACTTGAACAAATTTACAAATAAAAAGCCTCTTGCTGGAACTAACATTACAATGAATATGCATTTTATTTTTTTTTAAAGATTTTATTTATTTATTTGACAGAGCACAAGCAGGGGGAGCAGCAGAGGGAGAGGGAGAAGCAGGCTCCCTGCTGAGCAAGGAGCCAGACATGGGACTTCATCCTAGGATGCTGGGATCATGACTTGAGCTGAAGCCAGATGCTTAACCAACTCAGCCACCTAAGTCCCCTGAATACACATTTTAGACTCAAGGAGAGCTACCTACAAATATTAAAAAATTAGAACAGAGCACTCAGAAAAATAACTGATCACATTTTCAAAGAAGCATATACACTTGGGCAAAATTATCCTGTATTGGTCCTTATACAATAGAACTGTTATTGCTGATGTTTACTGAGCCTTGTAGGACCCTTAATCATTGCAACGCTTCCCTGGCCATTTTGGTTGGCTGTTCTGTAATCATAAGGGCCAGCAATGTAATATGGACTTGCTCTGCTTCTTAGCAACAAGCTCTTTACCAGAACTTTACCTGGAAGCTGAAGCAGTAAAAATGTGAATGTAGGATGGATTTCCTGTAATGAGGCTAGGAGGCCGTAGATATGGGGTAAAGAGCATAGGCTTTGAAGTTAAACTATGAGTTCCTATCCCCATTCTGGTAGCTGTGGGCATTCTGAGAATAAAACGTTTAATTACTCTCTCTAGGCTGCAATTTCCTCTAATAATAATAATAATAATAATGGATAAATCATAATATTGTGATGATTAAAGAAGTTATAAACAAGTACACAGAATTAGATTAATTGCATGTTATTCAACATATTATTAACATTACAAATCCCCTTCTCTGCTACTTTAAGTTTCTATGAACTCCCATTAATGCATGTTTCTTTTTAAATTTATCTGGGATCATAGATAATCTATGCTTATGTCACACATAAAGAACAGTGTGAGTTTATTTCTAAATCTAGAGTAAAAATTGGTGAAATTGTTATTCTTTGCAGAGTGTAAGTATTTATATATAGCCTACTTCTTAAAGAACTTGAGATAGCTTAAACTTTTGTCATAGGGCTTAATAGTATAGTTGAGGTTAAAAGAGAATATCTAAGAAGAACACATGGCATGTGCTTTATTTCCAGACATTGAGATGAGATAGAGTCAGGCATTGCAGATGACCCTAAGCTTTCTAGGTCTCAGGTCTTCTAGGATCTGAAAAAAAGGAAAATAGGACTCATTTTAAAATTTTTACCTTCAGACAATATCTGTAATTCAAATTCCCTTATAGAGCTAAGTGATTTTCTTGAAATAAAGTTAAGGAGAAATTTATGTCAAGTATCTTGTTTTAGGAGACACCGAATAACACCGTGGGTAATCTATGGTTTAATAAGAGCCAGAGCTGCTGTTCAAATGCATGCATCTACTACTGAATCTTTCTAAAGGAGAAGGCTGATTAATAAATGTAGCTCTGTGAGAGGCTGGGCTAATTTGTGCCTTTGGTTCTGCTGTATTCTGGTGATCTGAATTAATGTAAGAACGCTATGTTGAAAGAGCCTAATGGGCATACAGTCTCTCCGTCCAGCAAGTCCTCCTCTCAAATATCATATGTCTAAAGCAAGCGGGTGTTAAACTGTGGTAAATTCATGATTGAATTGTCTAGCAGGTACCTGTGTTGGTGATAATCTATTGCACTGGTTAAAGTGTTAGCCATATACTTTAATCATTTCTGACATAGGCACTATATCCACAAAAATAAAAGGCAGATGAGACAGATTTTTCCCATGTGGTTATGGTAGCGGAATGGAGGTGGGCAAGCACTGTCCCAAAGTCAAGTAATAATGATTAGACTGCATCTCCACCCTTCTTAAATCTGCCCTCAGGAGGATTTCAAGGGAGGCCCATGGACCGCTGCTCCTCCTGTAGTCTTAACCTCCTAGCAGTTCCCTCAAAAGGCTGCTGTCAGAATTGCCTACATTTCTTTTAGAGACCGTTAAAACTTAACCCTCTATATTGAAGTCACCATTAGAAGCCTGAGCTTTTAGATCATCCCATATCACAGACTCTCATATCCATCAGACTGCATACAATCACCTGATTCAGGGCCTTCTACTTTCCATTATGCTCTCTGGACCCCAGTGCCTATTATCAGCAAAACATATCAACTGACTATCTAGTTTTCCATTTTTCTTTTTCTTGTTCATCTCTCTCTAATGAAAAGTAGATGTTAACTGAATGTACTACTGAAGATACAGTGTTTTCTCCAGTAAACCACCCACAATTAGACTTGTAGGGGGAGATTTTTCCTCAATTCTCATTGCCTCTTCCCTAAAACAAAACACAATAAAAAGACATATTAAATCATATGCCATCAGATACATCATCTGTGCTCCTTTTGGAGTCTCCTCTCTATTTCCTGGGTATGTATTCTTTTACTGAGTTTTTTATTTGCTTGTTTTTTTGTTTGTTTTTGCACTCGCTTACTGCTCTTTCTCTGCTTTTAAAAACCCATCCATCTCCCTGTTGTTCTCATCCTTAGGTTCCTCAATGCCAATGATTTTATCCTCCATCCCGTCCTGGTTAATCATTCCCAAGGTCATTGACTAGATGATGTCTTTTTCCAATTTCTGTTGTACCTCATAATACTCATTTCCTTCTCCCGTCTATGGTACAGTCTCTCTTTCCAACTTACCATTCTAAAATCCCAGACCCCAATTCGATCAGTGCTCCAGACTCATTGACCCCACCAACTTCCCTCTGTCCATTATTCTCTTGATGTTCTCTAGTCCATCTATATCCACTTCACTTTCATGAGTCACCTTCATACTAACGCATTTTCGGGCGTATTCCACTCTCTTGGTTCCTTTCTTCCTCCATCATATTCTGCTGGCAAAGCCTACTTCTGGGTACAGATTACTCTTTGCCTACTCTGCAGTCAAACCCAACAACGTCAAAAAACAAAACAAAACAAAAAAAACCCCCAACAATCAATGTCTTAAATCAATCAATTTCAATCAATAAATTTCAAATAGAGAGTCTGTGCTGCCCAACACCCCTATTGCATTTTTCTTGTCAATCCATTCTCCTCCTGTCCCAGGCAACTATTGCATACTTCAGCTGATAACCTTTCTTTTCATTTTAGTAGTAAAGAAAAAGCCAAATAGAAAAGCACTGAAAGATAAATCTATTCCTACCTCCAGAACATGCGAAGTCATCAACTGTATCTTCTCTCCTGTTGTGATGAATGTTCTTTGATCATGTCAAAAGAACCCTTCCTTGTACAACTGAATGGCATCCCCTTTTGCCCATGTAAGGATATAAATAATAAAATTATCTCCTTTTTCTAAATGTGCAGTTTTCCTCGGTCCGATATCATTCCCATCAAAACACAGGTATTTTGAGTTCCATACCTTCCTTCATGTGCTGCTCCATTTCTTTCTCCCCCTCAAAGGAAGTGTTGATATTCATTATCATCTTTATTCTCCTCCCCTTATCCCTTAAACGCTCTCCAGTGAGCATTGTGTCCTCATCTGTCCTTTGGAACTGCGATTTCAGATGTTTACCAAAGGCCCACACATCACCACAGTCTCACTCATCATTGTGCTCATCTTCTCAGTAACATTTGACACAGTAGAGCATATTCTCCTCCTTGAATCACCTTCTCTCCTTCCTTTCTGAGATAGTGCACTTTCCTGGTTTTCCAGTTACTGCCTTCACCACTCCTTCCCGGTCTTCCTTTACTGAAATTTCTTTCTACCCAATCCATAAAACTTGGATATCCCCCGAGTGTTGTCCACAAACTTATTCTGTTTTGTGTCTGCACTGTCCCCTTTGGTGGGCTCATTTAAGATTGTGACTTTAAAAGTACCATTTCCATATTGATGACTGAAATTCAGATGTTTAACCATGACTTCTCCCCTATATTTTACACATTTTCGTATAACTACTTGGTTGATATATTCACTTGGATTTCTAGTAGGCATCTCAAATATAATATGACCTCTACATTATTCCCCCAAACATACTCTTTTTGCTAACATCACCATCTCCATAAATGGCATAACCTGAGATCAGAGACCTTGAAGTTATTCTTGACTCTCCAGTAACAAATGCTGTTGGCACTGATTATGTGTGTGTAACTGATATTCAGAATTTGAACTCTTACTATAACAGCCTCTTAACAGCTTTTTTTGGTCAACATTTACAATTCTTAGCCAGTTCACTTACAGCAGCGAGGATAATCTTTCAAGGGATGATCAAGTCATAGTATTCCACATAAGTCAATATCTCCAGTGGCTTCTCATATACAGGCTGTAAAATCTAAAGTTTTTGCCATAGCTTGCGAAGGCTGCAGATTCTGGCTTCCGATTCCTCTACAACTTCAGATTTTTCACATTCCTACCATATCCTGCTTTGCTCCCAATGTTCCAGTTACACTATGTTCTTGGTTGTTCATCAAGGATCCCAACCACCTGCTGCCTTAGGACACCTGCCCTTTCCACTACCTCCACCCTGAACTCTCCCTCCCAATATCTTTCAAGTTTCTCTCTCATCCCATTCGGGTTTTTGTTTAAATATCACCTCCCTAGGAGTACCTTCCCTGGCCACCTCAACAAATTAGTAGCCTTGATAATTGCTCTAGCCTCTTCTACTCTTTAATTTTTTTCTTCTGACACTAGATCTACACCATTATTTTTTATCTACTTATCCCAATTAAATATAAGCTAAATGAAGGCAGCAACTTTGTCTTTTAAAAAATACTGTATCCATAGCAACTAAAAACATCCAGAAACATTGCAATTTCTTAACTCTTTACTTATAAGTGAATGAATAAATGAAAGACTTAAAGCAAGAGAAAGCAGAAAGTAGTCATTCTAATATATATGTATCATCTAAGGGTCAAGCTGGGAAGGAGAAAACTGAGAAATTAGAAAAGGACAGAGAGCCAGCTAGGAAACTAGAGCAAGTACTTCAGAATCTAGGAATAAGTTTATTAATAAAGATAAGTTTATCTAATATTAAAACTGTATGACTGTTGATCCAGAGTAGAGATACCTGCTCTTGGTTCCGGTTGTGAGTAGTTCCTTGACATGGAAAGACATAAGTTGGACCTGGGATTGAGAGTTGTAAAATAGCTGTGATTGCAGTGATATCTAGGACATTCCTTAACCCCTCACAGACACACACACACACACACACATACACACATGTAACTTACATTCTCAGTGCTAAGATTAAATTGATTTGAAGATTTGTGTTCATTGAAGAGGTGATGTGTATACATATGTGTATATCTGACACCTGAATATGGATAACACAAGGCCCCAAATATAAGAAAAGTCAGTTCTAATGGAATCATCTTTGATTTTAAATTTGTTACTTTCTGATTTGAGTATTTACCATGAAATTTAAAGTAAGTTATGTGGGTAGTATCCTTTAATGCCTACTAAAATCTCCCAACTCTAACTCTGCAATTGGAAAGTGGGAATAGACAAACAAGCAATCAATGCAGTGTTAGCCTATTCCAATGGATATACTTGTTGGAGAACCATAAAACATTGCACTGACAGATTCAGTAGTGACACCTGAATTACTGTGTAGTGAAAAAAGCATGGATTAGGGAAGAGTAGAGTTATTCTATTTCTGGTACTTCCTATCTTCATGACTTAGACCATATTGTTTAATCACTTTGACAGCTCTTTCTACTCCAGTAAATGCAGATAGTAACATTTATTTAAAAGATTTTTGTGAAGATTAAGATGTTATATGCAAATATCTAGTTCTGTTCCTCATTGTAATATGTGCTCAAAAATTCTAGTTGCATTCTCCATTTACTGTTGTACATAATAATTTTTCATAGTCTGTGACATATTTTCAAATGACAGTTAAATAAAACTTCATAAGTTCTAGGACTATCCTCCCTAATAACCATAGCTCCTTGAAAGTCCTGTCTTAGCAAGCATAGAGGTAGTTAGTAATAACCTGGGGTTCTATACTACTCCAACAAAACCAGGAGACTATATTGAAGAGTATGGTGTTGTCTTAAGCTGGCTAAAGAAGACATCCTGTGACTCAGATATATCTGGATCCCAGAAACCCATACTTCCAAGTGTATGGTGAAAGTGGAAACTACTGAGAACAGCTTTGTCACGGTTACATATACATTATGATATCCTTAGAGCCTCCTCATTTTTCTACCCCAGAATTTCTCGAGTTAAGTTTCTCTCATTGTTGAAGTTTAAACTTTGGCTAACTTTACATACTAGGAGGATTATTTTTAGAGATGTAAATAAGGATTATTTTTAGAGATATAAATATCAGTTAACAAAAAGTTCAACACCACAGCCTTGTAAGAGGAGAAGAATGTCATTGTGTATCCATAGACTGCCCGTGAGACCAGGGAATACGCAAACTGTACCTCTTTTCAATGACCTATAAAAGTGTAAACACATCAACATCTAGCACTAAACTCATTGTCCAGAAAGAGTGAATAATGATTATACCAGGAAAAAGAATAGATCTACTTCCAAATACCCTTGTGTCAAAAACACTATCACATCACTCTGGGACACTCAGCTGCCCAAGTCTTGGCAGAAGGGAAGCTGGATTCCTACTGACATATTGGAAGCCCCCTTTCTACCTGAAAAAACTCAAGACCCTGTCTTATGGGCTGAATTTTGTTCCCTGAAATTCATATATTAAAGTCTTAACCCTTAATTCCTCAAAATGTGACTGCATTTGGAGACAGGCCTTTAAAGAGGTAATTAAGTTAAAATAAGGTCACTGGGGTGGGCCCCAATTAAATGTGGCAAGAAGAGAAAATTTGAACATAGACAGTTATAGAGAAAAGGCCAGGTGAAGACACCGGTAGAAAATGGTCATCTATAACTCAAGGAGAGAGGTCTCAGAAGAAATTAAGCCTGCTAGCAAATTGATCTTAGAGTTTTAGCCTTTCAGAATGTAAGAAAATAAGTTTCTGTTATGTAAGCCACCTAGTCTGTGGCAATTTGTTATAGTAGCCCAAGCAAACTAATACACTGTCCGAGGTGGACAAAACGTCCAGTGCACTCTAATAACAATAACTCTTAAATAATGAGTAGTGAATGGTGGGAGTTGGAAGAGAATTCTGAAATGTTCTGGTTTGCCTACATAGATTTCTCTATTCTTATATCTTTATAACCTCAAGACACATTATTCAACTCATAGCTACATATTTTATATAGTTGGGTTTTTTATTTGTATTTATATATTCTAAACTTGCATGGTATATTTTATCAGCAGATAGAGTATGTACTTATTTGCAACTAATTTTCCCCCACACTATAATAGAAAGAAAATGAAGTCTAATGAAATCCAAGGCAGAGACACTGACCACCATTTTGATAAGTAACAGAACTACACCAGTGAGAAAGGCAGTGTTTTGTCTTTGGTTCAACCTTGTTAAAAATTTGTCTGTAAGTTCCTTTTCCCTTCAGAAGCTTGTAAGCTATGACCACTCTGTTGATCAGCCACGGCAAAATCTGGTAAAAGCAGACTTTGAAGGGACCTATGATATCAACTTCAGGGGCTCTGTCAGTCCAAATTCCACTTCAAAAAGCATCAAGGGCCAAAGAGTGATTGATTTTATTTCATTTTTTTTTTTTTTCAGATGACACCATTACCAAGCAAAAGCTGAAACCATTCATGTTGCTTTCTATGTTCCCAACTGAATTATTAATCTTTCTGTCAAGTCTAATTCCTGACCCTCAATTTAATTCTATTTCAGCAGCTGATGCGTCTATTAGCCTCACTGCACTTGAATTCTGTTGCTCCCTTGGCTATAGCCTGCTGAGAAACTGTTTTTCAAGTACTTAGCAGAAAACCTCTATGCTTTATTGACTCAGATTTTAATTTCAAATACTATTCTTACTGATCAGGTACTTGGAAACAAATGTTCTGAGAGGCTTTCCTCATGCACTGAAAGGCGATTGCCAAATTTCATATATGTTCAAGGACATAAATTATGACAAAATCTCTCATTCTTTATACTATTAATAGACTCCTGGAGGAATCATTGGTTCTGAAGGTGAAAACATGGATTGATACAAAAGAAATTGAGACTAGAGCCAGATTTCACTCTTCCTAAATATTATCATCTCTTCTAACAGAATACACATAAGCATATTAAAGTATAAACTCAGTGTTTCAGTGAGAATATGATGCCATGCAATAATTAACAAAACACGATCCCATGGTGAGAGATCAATATAACTGAATGAGAAGACTCTGTACTTTGGGACCGCCTCACTTTGGCACACACATAATTCATAACAATGCAATCTATTGAACCAATCAAGTAAATTGCCATGATTCTTATTAGTGTGTCAACACCCATAGTAACAGATTTCTAAAGTGTACAGAGCAATGATGCTTTAGAAGAAAGTGTTCTTCAGTGTTGCTGAGGATATGAATCGATAAAATGTATTGCTGTATCCCTCAGGGGAAATTAGAGTAAAATGACCAGTGTCTTTTCTAGTCCAACCTCTTGTTGAACAGCACTGACATAAATATCCTCAAAGTTCTTTATCCCACTCTCTCTCCTCTAATGAGAGCGTACACACCTCTTCACAAGAAACGTCATTCCATTTTTAGATAAACCTATTAAGAGAATTTCTTTTCACAAAGAACTTTTTTTTTAATAACTCCTGCTTCCCATGGTGATACTGGAAGCCATACGGTAAATACATTTCCTGCCTCCACTATGTGATTGCTTTTAGAATCACCTGAATGCTCCATCTTTGGCTTTACCTGCCATTTCCTCCATTATTCCTCACTTAAAATGCTTTATCTTTCCTCTATATACCTGAAGACATTTATCTGAACATACTCTGTTGGGTTTATATGTTTATAAGCTATTTTCTCTTGATAATATCAATATGCTGATACTTTCCAACACCAAGAGTTTCTTCTCCGGGATTTTCTGTGCATTATCTCAGTGATCTTCAATTAAGTCATTCAACAAATATTTATTGAGTTGTCTCTAGATGCCCTTTATTGTGTTAGTCAGTGGAATTAGAATGATACTAAGCTAAGACAAGTCCTCTATCCTCCAAGCCAGTCAGTCCAGAGAACAATGCAGAATAGACCAGTGATTATAATGCAGTGTAATGGTGAGATAAACACAAAATACTGTAAGAATCCACTGGAGCCTCACACATCTTGCTCAGAAAGACTTCCTGGTAGAAGTGACATAAAAAATGAAGTATACTGGGGCACCTAGGTGGTTCAGTCTGTTAAGTGGCCAGCTCTTGATTTGGGCTCATGATCTCAGGGTTGTGAGATTGAGCTCCGCTTTGGGCTCCCTGCTTATCAAGGAGTCTGCTTATGATTCTCTCTAACCCTCACTCCCTTCCCTCATGTGCTTGCTTGCTCCCTCATGCTCTCTCTCTCAATAAACAAGAATGAAGTATACTGAAGGAAGTGGCCACAAAAGAAGGTCTGGTGATGTCTTTCAGGGATAATGGGCAAACAGAACAAAGAACAAGGAATAAGGAGAGACATGGTATACTGAGGGACTCGCAAATAGTTTAGAGGGTCTGGAACACAGAGGATATGAAGTGTGAAATGAGGCTGTGGCAATAAACAGGGCCTGACCCTTGAAGACATTTGTGTGCCATGGTAAGCGTATGTCTTACTCCGTTTAGGCTACTATAACAAAATACTGCAGACTGGGAGCTAAGAAACCATAGGAATTTATTTCCCACACTTCTCAAGTCTGGGAGTTCAAGATCAAAATGTCAGCATGGTTGGGTTCTGGTGAGGGCCTTCTGCCAGGTTGCAAGCTACTGACTTCTTACTGTGTCCTCCTCACACTGTGGATGGGGCTAGGGAGCCTCTTTTATAAAGGCACTAATCCCGATCATGAGGTTTCCAACCCCTTGACTTAATCACTTCTCAATGTCCCCACCTCCTAATACCATTACTTTGTGGATTAGAATCTCAATACATAAATTTGGGGGGATGGCACACGAACATTCAGACCATAGTAGTGTATTATTTTCCCAGGTCTGCCATAGCAAATTATCACACATCGGGTAGTTTAAAACAGCAGAGATGTTTTCTTTCCCTGTTATAAAGGACAGAAGTACAAAATCGAGGTGAAGACGCTATTTGAAAATAAGGCTACATTCTGAGATTCCAGATGGATGTGAATTTTGAGGGGATACTATTCAACTCACTGCAATAAGCAGTTGGTGTTTTATCATTATGCAACTGGAAAATATTGATAAGATTATGGAAGTTTTGTAAATTAGAACTATCAGAAATATCTAAGAGCTGCTGTGAATAGAAAAATCATAAATTTAATTTGTGATAAACTGAGTTTCAAATATTTGGGCACATCAATATGGAGATTTTTAAAAATTTTGAGTATAGACTCACAGTTATGGAGACTTTAGAGGCCATTAATATTCAAGTTTGAGCTTTAGTAGAGATATCTAAATTATATATTGATTGTATCAGCATGTAATTCCCTGTGCTTTCTTTTTTTTTCCTAATGTACCTAGTGTTGGGCTGGAGCCAGTTCTTAAATAGTAACATTTTGAGGTCCTGATAAACCTTTGGTAGATTGCAGTCAGCCAAGGTGAAACTATTGAATTCATGGGGAGGTGGTGGTCATCAGAACATCACTGAATTTCACCCATTTTAAAAATTGATGGGCACCATGGACCCTCCCCAGAGAAATAACACACACAAGTTTTGTGATTGTCATAATTTAAGGAATTTTGGTATTATTGGTGCTTTAAGGCAGGAAGTGTGAGGGAACCTTTTTTTTTTTTAAGACTATGGAAATGTGAGCTGGTTTAAATGCTAATGGAAAAGTGTCAGTAGAGAAAGGAGAGTTGAAGATAAAGAGGGTAACAGGACTTGGTTTCTAATGAGGCAGAAGAGGGTGGAAGACTGCATGGTTAAAGGGCCCTCTTTCATTCTCTTTTCTCTTATTAGTTTCCTATTGCTGGTGTAACAGGTGGCCACAAACTCAGTGGCATAAGACAACACAAATTTATTATCTTATAATTCTGGGGCTCAGAAATCCAAAATGCTTCTCACATGACTAACATCAAAGTGCTGGCAGGGTGGTGTCCCTTCTACAGGCTCTGGCAGAGTCTGTTTCCTTGCCTGTTCCAGCTTCTAGAGAACACACACTCCTTGACAGTGTGAAAGACTGCTCTCTCTCGCTCTCTTTCTTCTGGCTCTTATGTATTTATTAGAGTCTGTATGCTTACGTCGGTCTCACCTGGGTAATCCAGGCTAATCTCCCTTAATTCCACCTACAACTTTAATTCCCCTGTGTCATGTAGCCTAACACATTCACAGGTTCTGTAGATCAGGACATAGACATCTTTGGGGGACATTTTTCTGACTACCGCTTACCTGTGCCCTCCCTCCCCCATTTCATGCTCACATTCTGCTTACTTTTCTATAGTCCTCTGATTGGAGAGGATGAGGGAGGAACTGAGTCTTCCATTTATATAAACATGGTTGACACTGAGCTGAGTGCTTTTATGTATATGAACTCAATCTTTACCACTCTGTGAAGGAAGATTTTCTCTTTAACGTGAAGTTGACAAGCCTATAACTGACACGGATTTATAAAATGACTTGCTTCAGATTACATAGGTTGTAAATGTTGGTCATGGAATGAAAACCTGGGATTGTCTGATCTAATGCCTAGTGAATGATCAGCTTAGTTGATATAGATACGGGTGGTTATATAAAATAAAGACATATAAAGACATTTACACACACATATAAAGGGAGAGATAAAAAATAACATAGACAGATAATGGAAAATCATTTACAAAACAATCATTCTATAATATACTTTCTTTGCTGCAATACCATCTTGATAGCTATCACTCTTAAGTACAAAGAACTGTGTGCCAAGCAGATACGCTTTCTTTATTTAACAATGCCCAGACTATTGGGATTTAAATTGTTTCTAGTTTTTAAATGGGCTATTATGTTAGGAAATAAAATTAAACACACACACACACACACTTTGCTCATTCCTCTTTCCATTTCTCTTCTTAGTATCTCCTCTCCTTTTGGACTTTGTCTCTGCCAGTCCAAGTTTATTCAACTTTTAAAAACTGGTCTTAAGTTCTTACTCTTCTATGTATGAAAATTTTACCCCCTGGGCCTTTGGTTTCCTTTATTCTCTGGCCTCAAAGCATTCTTTGCCTTTGCAATTTGTAAAAATATCTTCTTAGTGTTATGTTTTGATCCTTATATATAGGCTGAGATTTAATGTTAACGGATACTTCTCAGTAAGCATCTGGGGAGAGGGCCCACATCAAGTCTAAATTTTCATTCCCCAGCTCAATCTACTGCAGTGCGAACATATAGTCATCTACGGGGCCTTGTTTGGTTTTGTGCTATCTGCCTTTCAGCCAATAACTGAAAATTAGTGGGCATTACAGACATTTATTTTGTTAAACATGTATATTTTCAGTTGTATATGAAATGACTATGCCATCTAGTTGAACACAAAATATTTTCAGCTAAATTAATATTTGCATCACATTCAAGTTTTGTTAGCCAATTCCCTGTTTCCTTTTGAATAAAGAACATACAAAGCAGGAGCTTGGCTTCTTTACCATTTACACTCCAGATTCTAGAACAGTGTCAGTCACATAGTAGTCCTCAATAAATATTTGTTGGATGAATCCGTGCTTATTTGAAAGATATTGGATATCCAAGAAAATTTAAGATATGAAAGAGATACATTTACATATTTGATAACGGAAAACAGATGTGTCTGTTTTTGCTTTTTTTGTTTTTCAGATGTGTCTAAAATGAGTAATATGCCAATTTAAGGCCACATTCTTTCTTTTAATATCATTTATTTTTTAAAAGATTTTATTTATTTGAGAGAGAGAGAGAATGAGCAGGAGGGAGGAACAGAAGGAGAGGGAGAAACAGACTCCCCACTGAGCAGGGAGCCAGATGTCCTTGGGATATTGAACTAATCCTAAGGCAGATGCTTAAAGGATTGAGCCACCCAATCACGACCCCCCTTTTTTTAAAATAGAAACTACATGTACTTATGTATTTGGTTTGTGTTTTTATGTATATCTTTATACATAATTTTTAATTTTCTTGTTTGTATAACCTTTTGTTTGTACATCATACTGTATGATTTACGTGAAAAAATTTTATCTAGGTCTACCAGTTCACTATGATACAATTTTATGGATTTACAATGACCCAGTATCTGCTTGCTAGGTAGACTCCATTTTCATAGCAGTATATTAGCACCCACCCTACAAAAACATTTTAGAAAAATGATAGGAGAGCAAAAAAGAGACATAATGTAATCCTCAAATATATCCTAGAAGCTATTTTTTGGACAATGCCTGCTGTCCTTGGGATGAATACTAAGGTTCTCCAATTCTGAACTTTGAATACTTGTGCAATCTGTTCACTCAGCCATTCCATGCTTCTGCCTTCCCCCTTCTCCTCTTCCCTGTCCTCTCACTCCCCTCCACTCTCCTTCTGATGGCATAGTGGCTCCCTCTCTCTCTGTCTTTGTCTTTCCCTGTCTCTCTCCCTCCCTACCTTCCCTTATTTGTTTTCATGTAAGAGGTGAAAGGTGGAAACCATCTCATAATGTCTTTAAAACCAGGAGAATTCCTCTCAGCAATTAGATGTTATATTTTCAATGTCTGGTCTGATGTATTTGCTAATTCGGGTTAACTTCTTTGTTAATGCCTGGAATTCCACAAAAATAATTATTTTATTTGTGTCTCACCTTTGAGTGACTAACGAGCCATTCTGGTGCCTTTCCCTAAACAAAGAAAATCTGAGGCCATTATGTGCTTTCTCTATTCTCCAAAATCATATCAGTGGGGAGGAAAAAAACCCAAAACCCTCTTTTAAATGTTTTTTTTTAAAAAAAAGGCACTGAAGGAAAGAAGGAAGTTAATTTAATAATCTTTTAAAATGTTCTTTATTTTATATATAACTTTGACCCAGAAACTTTGAATTTATTTTTTGAGGGCAGTAGGATTCAAAACTGTGGTAGAGCTCACACTCTCATTAGAACTGGCAAAGATACATAATAATAAGGTGAAATAGGAATATCCTAGGACTGAGAATAGAGATACATCTTCATCAAAGTGGTAGAAATTATTTTTGTTTATTTATTAAAATTTGGTTTGATTAAATCCTTCTTATAACAGGACAAATATTAAGTATCTTAGCATTCAAGTTTGATCCTTCTCCCCAAAATGACCTGTAACACTAAAGGTAATTATTAATTACCAGGGTTTTTTGATCTTTGTGAGGAAATATAAAATAAGACATGTTTTCTTTTGAATTTACCAAATTTGACAGCATCTGCTGGTACCAAATGATGGAAAGATGAATCACCCATTCAACAGTGTAGCAGGATTAGGGTGAAGAGAGGTACTCACCCTTGGTGTAAAAGTTAAGAGAATGCCCCCCAAAAGTTAATTAGGAAAAAAAATCTGTGATAAACAAAATAGTAAAAATAAAGACTGGATCTGCAGTGCCAGACCATGTTGATCCTGAGGCAAAAAGAAAACCGTATGTCCTATATACATGTTTTTATGTGTTTTCTAAAGGTTAATTTTTCCTGAATATTAAAGTAGTTGAAAAATATTTTTAAATGGAAAGTAGATGTACTGAAACTCAAATTATTTTGTTTAATATTTTGTTTATACTAAAAATATTATAATATATTTTAATGGTTTTTTTCCAAAAGTAGATTTTGAAAACATTATTAGTGAATGTTCTTCCATTAAAGCCAGGAAACTGGCTTTAAAACTAAAAGTACACATATATAAAAAATCATCATTTCTTTTGCCTCAAGATCCAAAGTTCATCACAGGAATTGTCTTTATTGAAAATATTAATATTTTGAAATTTTAAAATACTACAGTAAAATGGTATTTATCTGTATTACTGACTTTTTTGACACCCCTGCAAAATTTGCACTCAATGTGAAAGCCTCACACCCCTAACCTACTCTTGACTGTGAAGGAGAGAACATTAGTATACTGAACAAACACGTCAGTAATCACTTATTTTTGGATGCTTAATGTTTGAAGCAAACTCAGCCACTTTAGAGGAAATGTTTATGATTACAGGCCTTTAAAAAGAAATATTTTCTTTGACATAAAGTCAGAAAGCACTTAATTAACCCATGGTGATTATTGAGTCTCCCATAGCTCGCAGATGTGTTGTTCTGTGATAATTTTAGCTCAGAGAAGATTTTCCTGTAAAATTACCAAAGACTCACTCTATATCACCCATAGACACATACCCACACACGTATATAGAAGTGTGACAATATTTCATCATTCTCTTCACCTGTACTGAATACTTCTGATGCACTTGGTACTGGTTCCTATGGGGAATACAAAATAATAAAATATACTTTTATGTTTAATAAAATATTCACTCTTAAGAGTAAAAATCAAGCTGCTCATTCATAATGTGGAGTCCTAGCTTCCAATTGTGACAAGTAATCTATGACACAAGGATTATCTTCATCCCTATTCCCATCAGTGATAAGAGTCCAGGAATATTTCTTAATCTATCCCTTCAGGTGGAAGCTCCTATTTTATTTTTTTTTATCCCCTGAAGTTGTTCCATAAAAAACAAATGCTTTGCTTTCTGTACTTCTTGGAGTAAGAAGGTAGTGTCATAGGTGGAGTGTGTGCTCTTTCACCAAATCTATTAAAATACTCATTAAACACATCTGTAGCAAAGATAGTGGGAGTTTTTTTTATTCCTGAAGTTACCCTTCACTGTAGCTATTGGAAAAGGAAATGTACTTGAATATTTCTCTAAACCTAGAGATAAACTATTTGGAGATTTAACCACCTCTCTGATAGGAGACCAACTCTACAGAAATTATAAATAAGTTTTAGTTATAAACCTGGCACTGTATTCAGTAAACATTCCTACAGTCTCTCATCTCTTTAAAAAAAGAAAGGCAGAACAAAAAGAACTAACAAGTGCTTTTGTCTTTTATTTTTTAATTTTTATTAACATATAATGTGTTAT
>CM053610.1:94003462-94023626 GCA_028646535.1 Procyon lotor | reverse complement strand
GACCCTTGGAAACATTACACTAAATGAAATAAATGAGTCCAAATATATCATATATGATTCTACTTCTGCAAAATGTCGAGAACTAGCAAATCCATAGAAATAGAATTTATATTAATGGTTAGCAGTGAAGTGAGGAGAAATAGGGAGCTAATGGATATGACGGTTCTTTTAGAAGTGATAAAATTATTTTAAAATTAGGTAGTAGTAATGATAGCACAATTTTTTTGAATATACTAGAAAACATTTAATTCTATACTTTAAAAGTACGAAATTTATTGTATGTAGGATATCTGAATAAAACTGTTCTAAAAATAAAATTTTTAAAAATGTAGCTAGACTGGGGTGCCTGGGTGGCTCAGTGGGTTAAAACCTCTGCCTTCGGCTCAGGTCATGATCTCAGGGTCCTGGGATCAAGTCCCACATGGGGCTCTCTGCTCAGCGGGGAGCCTGCTTCCCCCTCTCTCTCTGCCTGCCTCTCTGCCTACTTGTGATCTCTCTGTGTCAAATAAATAAATAAAATTTTTTTTAAAAATGCAGCTAGAGTGCTGGAAAATGATGTCCACACAGATCATTATTTTCAGGGTTTAAATGCATTCAATTTTCTAATCATTGATTTGAGACCTACACTCTTTTACGCACTCTATGGATGGTGTTATAAGGTGTGGATCTTGCACTATGGCAGCTCAAAGTTCATGCAAGGATAGGCATGTAAACAAACCACTAAATGCAGTTTCCTAAGTGGTAATATATGCTTACAAAGTGTTGTAAGGGCAGAGAAGAATTTTCTTTCTACTTTGGGAGTTGTCAGATAGGCTTTCCAGAAAAACTGACACTTAGATCCTAAAATATATACAGCAGTTTATGGAGGAAAAGAAAAGAGTCTTTCAAGGCAGTGAGATCAGATTAAGTAAAATAGCATTACCGACAAAGATGTCCACTATCTACACTACTATAGTGCCTGGGGCTAACTCTGTACAAAGCATTGCTTTACTACTCTCCATTCTCTTGTTTAATATACACCATCCAGAACAGTTATGTACTTATAAAAATAATTCATGGGTATTTGTACAGGTGTACTGAGGCAAATTTATGCTTGGGAAAAGAAACTCATACACACACACAATACCACATGCACACACAGGCATTTTTTCTGCCTATACCAAGTTATTTTAACCATTTCATATCACAGCTGTCTTTATTCTCTCTCAATTTAGTTTCTATTCCAGAGGTGCCTAATATAAACTTTCTTCAGCTCAGAAATAATTGCTAAAATCCAGCTTTTAATTTTCTAAAGGAAAAACACTACATTTTTAGTACTTTATGTTATCAATGAGATTGCATTAAAGTATTCATGTTGTGATCCTTCTCTTTAGACTGCACTTAGTATAGGAAACCTTCTTATGCCTTGAAAAAATACTTAGACCTCCAATAAAAAAAAAATCCCCTAAAAAATAGTGTTACAAAAATGTGTGGCTTGTTTGCAAAAGAGAAGAATGTGATGTCTTTCCTAATCCTGTATGATCTCTTTCCATAATCACAGAAGACTGCCATTTCTATCTTGTAGTACTAGATAAGAGCTATCATGTTTAATGGAATAGTATAGCACCTGAGATACTTGGAGGAGAAAAGAGGATTTACAATTAGATTGTTTTTTGAAATGAGTTATAGTTCCTTTTCATGAAGAATTTATAATAATAAAGCAAAGTTTAAGCATTGAAATGCCTAATGAAGCTATTCTGAAAACATGAAAGAAAAGAATAAATTTTGTGGAAAGCTTAAAAGACCATAATCTAATTGAATTTATCCTATAAGTTCCACATCTTGGATTGTATGCTATTGTCAGGAAATCTCCAGAAAGCACAGGATGGTTATTCAACAACTTATGTGCAGTGAGAATTTTTGCATTTGATTGCACTAAATCTCATTTTTCAATTAAACTAAATGGGTAAGACATTGAAATATCCCTACTCCAGTCTTTAATTTCCTTAAGAAACTTCTTTAGGTTGTGGCATGTGAAAAATTGGTAAAAAGGTAAAAAATTGGTAAAAAGTAAAAAAAAGGAGTCGATAGTATTTCCCTTTACTCACTGACAGTATCTTGTTATGCATCAAGTTTATATACTTTTGTGCTATTGCTCTTCTATAAATAAAATAGTAAATAAAATAAAAATATTTTCTATAATAAAATAGTAAACTGTACTCACGTTACCCTTTCTCCTTTTACACTAAAAGTATGTAGGTGGATTTCATGTTCTCTAAAGAAGTATACTAAAGAAAACTATGAATAAATATTTACTATATTCTTTCTCTAATGTAATTTTTAAAAATCTGAAGTATAAATTTACCTACAGTGATATGCACAGATAATAAATGCTAAAATTAAATAATTTTGATAACTGAAAATATGCATAAAGGATATAAGCCTAAAACACATTTTTGTTACTTGTTACATATTTTTTCTGATTTTAATGATAATGTTGGTCTTCAGTAAGAGATTGGGGAAGTGTTCCTATTTTATATTCTGAAATAGTTATATAGCTATTGTTATTCCTTATCATAGTTCTCAGGCAGCTAACTCCTTCATCCTCCAGTTGCTTTTAAAGTTTTTTTTTTTAAATCTTTGCTTTTCAGCAATTTGACTAAGATGCTAGGTATTATTGTTCTCTCATTGTTTTGTTGAAATTCATTGAGCTTTCTGAATTTGTGAGTTAATATTCTTTATCACAAGTGAACAAGGTTAGCATTGTTTCTCCAATTTTTTTCTACTCTTATTTCTCTATTTCTGATACACAATTCACTGAAATGTTAGACTTTTTGCTATTTTCCCATAAATGACAAATTCTGTTCATTTTTGCCAGTCTTTTTCCTCTAAATTTCTGTTTTATACTGTGTCTTCAATTTCATTTATATTTTCCTTCACAGTTTTCCATCTATACTTTTTTATCCAATAATTTTCTTATTTTAAGTATTTTATCCTTAAAGAATTTCAATTTTTTTATTTTACTATTTCCATTACTTTATTAGAAATCTCCTTTATTTTTCAAGCAGTATATTTATCTTTTCTATAATATGTTAAATATTGATGCTTTTCCTCTCATTATAGCTCAAAAGTTTGTTTTTTGGTTTTCTTATTTACAAAAAACTTATTTTATTCTTATTTACAGAAAATATTCTACTTTATGTGTTTAGCACTTTTTAAGATTTTATTTATTTATTTGAGAGAGATAGAAAGAGAGAGCATGAGAGGAGAGAAGGTGAGAGAGAGAAGCAGACTCCCTGCAGAGCTGGGAGCCTGATGCAGGACTCGATTCCGGTACTCCAGGATCATGACCTGAGCCGGAGGCAGTCGCCCAACCAACTGAGCCACTCAGGCGCCCTTGTTTAGCACTTTTTAATTTCTAAAAGATATTTTGAATGCTACATGCTTAAAGTCTGGATTTTGTTGTCTTCCTTTAAAAAGTAATGAATTTTGTTCTAGGAGGCAATTAATTCACTGGTAGATTAATGTGGTACTAACTAGCCTTGATTTTAAGCTTGTTTAGATTAAGTCTATGTTAGGCTTTACTAAATGGCTCAGATAGTTCTTCTGAGGTATGACCTTTTAGAATCTTAGTTGAAAATGAGGTATTTCGCATCATTTCTCTATTCTGTCAGGATGGAATTCCCACATCTCCCTCTATTTTTTGGCCCATGGGGCATTTGTTCAGTGCTCAGCTTCACAGTAACTACACCTCATGCAATTTCATCTTGTAGCTTAGGGTTTGTCCAAAGCCTTAATTAGATACTTCTCTGTACAGGAATTTCCTTTCCAATATCCTACTTCAATTTCCAGCACAGATTTCTGTTTCCTCAGCTCAGCAAGATATCTATGCTTTGATTAGACTCCATTTCCTTCTATTGTTGTCTGGAAAGTAGCTTAAGGTAGAAAATTAGAATAACTGTAAGGATTACCTCATGTGTTTCTTTTCTATCAAAAATCAAATTCTGCCTGTTCTCTGATGTCCAAAAAGCATTACTTAGTATGTTTTGCTCTGTTTTATAGTTGTTTATGGTGAAAGAGTTAGTCTGGTATAAGTTATTCTGTCATAGCCACAATCATAAGACATTTGGTCATATTTTGTGTATATTACTTCAAGTGTTGTGTCTAATGAGCCCCATATTTAAGGTTGAGTACAAAAAATCCACCTAGTCAGAACAATTCACTTTGATGGTCACTAACAATGACTAACATGCCAATAGATGTTTACCAAAGCATATATGAATCCATGGAAAGAACTTGGCAATGGGAAGTCAAACTAAAGAACATAAAACTCGGTAAAGTATCTATTCCTCTTTCACATGCTATTTGGTTGTTCTTTAATCATCTTTAAATACCTATCAATAAACTACTCCAGTAAACAATTCCAATAAAATGGTTATTTTACTGAAAAAATGATGAAGTTTTTCTCTATTGGTCTTCACAGTTAATGATAATATAACCATGTCTAGCTCATACCAATATTTTCACTACTTATTTTAGAATTCATAGACAGCAAATAAGAACCTTAAAAATTCTTAAGGTATATCTCATAAAACATAATTATAATTTAATTACAATGATGATTTCACTATTAAATATAATCTCCTCCTCAACAATTTCCAACCTTGAAGCCAAACTCATTTTGTTTTCACTATTTATAAAAATTAATAAATATAAATAATGCTTTCAGGATTCCTGCTTTCTGGTTTCTCTTATCAAATTAGGCTTTAATGTGTCTATTTCTGCATACCCAACCACATGTCATATAAATCAAGACTTCTTATTCTAATCAGAATAATGGGAGTTAACATTTCAGTACACACTAAATCAGGAAGTATTTAACTAATTTACCAATGTGGACAGAGATTTATGGTGTCCTTCATAGCTGTATACCAAAGATGTTTACAATTAAAGAGATGAATATGTCCTATCATTTTAGAAGACAGACTAGCAAACATGCTTTTTTGAAGTTTATGAAGTAATGACTTGATGATTTTCTTATTTTAACTAATAAGCTCTACTCCTTTATTATAAACACACTGGTTTTGGTTTGTGGGTAGAAGGTGGCAAGAATAATCCCAGTGATAATCATATTGTCCAATAACTTATTAACAGAACCTCTGGGGAATAGAGAATGTTTATAAGTATTAGTTTGAAAATTACAGAGACTTGGAACCTCAAGAAATTACTTGATCTAGTCTTCATTGTTAGGCTAGTGAGAGGCAAAATATTCAAGACAGGTTATTGTTGAGTATTTTCCATGTTTCAAAAGCCAACATTCCCACATTTCCATGCATCTATAACAAAAGTCTCGATAGATATTGTGATTGCTTTAGTATAACCTATGTCTTGCTTGGGGTGTTTATGTACATATACAGAATATAGGTATTTGATATTCCTTCATTTATGTTTTTCATTAGGCTATTGAAGGGGATGTGTTAACTTTTATCTTTCTTCTAATTTAAGGAAAATTTGGAATTACAATTATTTAAATATGTATTCCAGCATATAAGCAACATCTGAAGGGAGGCATAATTTTCTTCAATATCCCAGGGCAGTTTTAGACTCATTATTTTCTCCTAAATCTGTGGACTAGGTTCTCTTTCTTTTCCTTTGTAGACCTTCCTTCTATCATCAGAGCCCTATTATTACAACCCTCCATCCTTCTGGTATAGTTTCTCTCCCTCATGATAGAGCCAGCTAAAAGTATTACCCCTACCATACCCTCATTCCTCACACTCACTCTGGTAACCTAAAAGCCAGAGAAAAAGATACACACATTATGATGCATCATAAGCTCTAATTAGTAAATGATTATATAAAGTCAAGCTCACATATAATGAAGTCAAATAAAATTATTTTAATTCAAAATTTTCTTTCTATACTTTTGTGTTATGTTCACAATAAACCTGTGAATGAGGCAGAAATAATTTCATGATCATTCTTTACAGAGCAGATCCCTACCTTTGTGAAAATGAAAATAACAACCATAGTAAAACATATGGATCAGCAAATGCTCTGGTCTAAATATTCCTCTGGTGTTTATACCACAAGATGCCTCCCTGTTCTGGTATTCAGTTTTTGCTGTAATAATACACAGAGAAGCAATGTGCCAGCTTGAAGAATCAAATAAGGTATCCATCCTGGGGTCTAGTAGGAATCGGACAATGCCAGACCACTGGGCACCACACAGAGTTGTGTTAGTAACTAATATCTTGATGTACAACCCTGGGGAAATCAGAAAGTCAAAGTTTCTGGTTATACAAACGTGCCATTCCAGGATGCTTTTTGACTAGTGGGGGGTATTTTTAAGTATGGGAAAGTGCTATAGTCAGATCAGTGTAGAAGACAGATTTTTTTCCATGAAATTTAATAATTTAAAAGACAAAATTAAGTTTAGGGACCAAAGGTTGAAATAAAGCAAAGATATCTAATAAAAGCAAATTACATTATTTAGAAGGATATATGAGGAAGCTCTAAATATTTTACACATTGAAATAAAAATTCAAGGCTATGCCAATTTTTCCCCATCTCAAATATAATTGCTAAAATTCTCTAAATATTAGTAAAAATAATGAGGCAATCAGATATGCCCTTTGAAACAAATTCCATTGCCTTTTCAGAGTGGTTCTCTCCTGTGTCTGTCTCCTGGCTACTACAACTGCTTCCTTCACAACTGGCACTTCCACTCCCTGGTTTCAGTAGCCTGAGCTGCCATTCCTGTGGATGCAGATTTTCACAGTCTCTGCTTCATGGGTTATCCTTCAGGGTAAAAGGGGAATTGCTACGACAGTGGAAAGAGGTAGGGAATGAAATAAGTGGCTCCTTCCATTCTGCTGAGACCCTGTCAGCCAGCCCCAGAACACATTGTTAAGTCCTACAGTGATGACAGAAGCCATGCTTTCCAATGAGATGCAAAACGGAGGTTCTGACCTCTCACACCTGAACGGATTCCTAGCTCTTTTTGACAGAGAAAGGATTCTGTTATCTTGGCCAGAATCCAGTATGGTAATTGCATTTCTGTTCACCTCTCTCCTCTCCCAACAGTTTTTTCTATTACTGGAAATTCTGCTAACACATTACAAAGTGACACAGAAAAATTTAACCACCACATTCCAAGGAGAGTATGTTCCTAAAACAGGAAGAGGGAAATTAACAATAAATAGACACTCTCTTATTCTCTCTGTACCTATCTTTTGATGTTTATGATGTACTTTGTGTAATATTGTTATAAGAAACCTTCTTTGTTACTAAGAAAAAGACTAAATAGGAAGTAAAGGTATTTATTCAAAGTGAAATGGGCAATCAGTAAAAAGTCCCCAAACCAAGGTCCTCCCAGAGAACTGAAAAAAATGAGAAAGTGCCTCTGGGTTTAGTTATTCGGAGGAAATTGATTAGTTATCTAAATGCATTATTTAATATCTAATACTTTTAATTAGTTTTTGACTACACAAGAAATGTACAAATCCATTTTATTAATTAAAAATAATATGCCATTACCTCTATTCTGTTATAATTCTTAGAGGAAACCATAGCTATTAATTTCAGAAAGCATACATGTGTGCATGATTATTTATGTGCACCTATATGAAATACCATTAGTACATGCATAATTTTTTCTTTGCACAAATGATATATTTTATCTGGGCTCTTTTTTTCTCACTTAATAGCATTTCTTAAAAATCTGCTACATCCTTATACTTGCCACCTTGTGCATGTGGATTAGTGTTAAAGCTCAGCTCTAAGGGCAGGATTCATACCATAGTTTTTATATTTGAATACCTATGTCCCATACCTGTGCACCTTGCATAGGTCATTCTTCTAGATCTCTTTATTAAGTGGATAAAAGGATGAATATATGGATGCATGATGTAGCACTTCATGGTAGATCAGTGCCTAAGAGATCCCAGACCATGTCTGTTGCAATGCCTATTGTCAATTCCGTGGAAGCTTGGACTGATTTCTAGGTAACATTTTTTATCTAATCGCATACTGGCCCCCATCATGCATCATGTATTTAATCACTGATGATGGAAATGATCTGATACTTTCAGGGTAGCCTTTGTTCTATTTAGAGAAAACCCTTTTTGAATTGTTCCCTTTCACCAGCATTGTTCTCAGCTGCAGTGAGAGATGAATTTAAGTATCCCAAGTATGTACTTATGTTCCACCTGGTGTTATGTCACAACACCCTGCTCTCTGACCCCACCCAATTCAGTCAGCAACCGGGACAAAGAAAACCACTCAACATCTGGGTATCAAGAATTTGACACAGGCTTTGGCAGATGCACATAGGCTTTGGCAGATGCACCCTGCTCCTTTCTTTCTTCCCTCCCTTTTTTTTTTTTATTTTTTAAAGATTTTATCTATTTGTTTGACAGAGAGATCACAAGTATGCAGAGGCAGACAGAGAGAGAGGGGGAAGCAGGCTCCCTGCCGAGCAGAGAGCCCTAGTGGGGCTAGATCCCAGGATCCTGAGATCATGACCCGAGCTGAAGGCAGAGGCTTTAACCAACTGAGCCACCCAGGAGCCTCCCTCCCTTTCTTTTATTCCTTCCTTCCTTCTTCCTTTCCACCTTTCTTTTATTCTCATTCTCTCGATATCTGTCTCAAACTGGAATCAGTAGAAAAGGGTATGAGTTTGGAATACATGAAAATATTATCACACTTACATTAAACCTAAAGGTTTATGAGTAACTTATATGATTTTTAAGAGAAAAATATTCTACCATTCAAAAACTCATGTAAGGTGTGTGTGTGTGTGTGTGTGTATACACACACACATATATAGTTACACACATACATACATATATGCACACATATATTTAGCTGATGGCTATATATATATATATAGATAAATCTTAAATCTCTAATACTAAACTTTGCTTAAATGGTCGGTACATATGGTGGCATTAATGCAGAAAAATTCATAATTCTAGATCCCATTCTCTTTTCTAAATTTATTGCAGTCATCAAAACTCAAATGAAATAGTTTTCTATGGTGAGGATCTTTAATATGAAATTGTGTTTCAAATGTTCTACAAATAGGGGTCACTCACAGACATGGTTCAGAAGCATATATTCATTAAAGATTAGAATAAGCATGTTTACTTGTATAAAAGATCATCAAATGTTTTCTTCAAGACTTTTAGATATTTTATTAAGACTAAGATTTTAGGGGTGCCTGGGTGGCTCAGTGGGTTAAAGCCTCTGCCTACAGCTCAGGTCATGATCTCAGAGTCCTGGGATCGAGCCCTGCAGTGGGCCTCTGCTCGGTGGGGAGTCTACTTCCCCCTTTCTCTCTGCCTACCTCTCTGCCTACATGTGATCTCTCTGTCAAATAAATAAATAAAATCTTTAGAAAAAAAATAAGATTTTAACTTAAATGGCATTACTATTTCTGCTTTTTGTGGTATTTAAAAAAATAAAACAGTTAAATTTTGAAACTTCTCTTTTGTTTAGGTACCAGGTTTAATTTATTTTTATTTTCCCAAAGAAATTTTAAACAATCTCAACTAATGATAACACTGGCATAACACCTTGTTACAAAAATACCTTCCATGTATGAGTATTATGATAATTAGATCTTCAATTAGATTAGCTTAAAATTAATATTGTGTCAGATTTCCACATTGCTAGTTTTAGAATCACAATATTCTGCAACAATTCTGCCTAGGGATAAGTTAAAGGCTAGACATAAATTATTTACAGAATGCTGTAATATATAAAAAATTTTATCTTGAGTATCTCAAAAGGGAAAAAAGAAAAAAAAAGAAAGAAAACTCGGGCATTGCTTCAGGAGACTAGCCTTGCTCCTTGAAATATTCCTGAACATTTCTTAAACATTTCCTGAACATATATATACAATTACACATATGTATGAATATATATATAGGAAGTAATAGGAATAGATAGATGACTAGACAAACAGATATCTGCTTCCAGTTCCTGCATAGAGCTTTTAAAATCCTTGCAATTTCCTAAGAGATAAGAATGGTAGGAGCACCTTCTGTTTTAATATTTGGTCTATGACCCTGGCTCCTGACACATGGCTCCTTAATCCTTTGAAATTTCCTGGGTGACAGGAGTGTCTTGTGGTCTAATGAGGTGATTCTTGGTGGATTCCTGGATAGTTTCATAATGGGGGCTAGTTCCCAAAAAGACCAAGCCATGATTAGAACCTTGGGACTTTCCACCCAACCACACATCATCCAGGAAGGAGAGAGAGACTAGAAACTGAGTTCATAGTCGATCGTGTCTGCATGTAGAAGTTTCCATTAAATTCCCAAAAGTACAGGCTTCAGAGAGTTTCTGGGTTGGCAAACATGTGGAAGTGATCACAGAGAAGGCATGGAAGCTACTTCTCACATACTTTGCCCTATGTGTCCCTTTATCTGGCTTTTCATTTGGATCTGTTGTTGTACCCTTAAAATAGACTAGTAAACCTAAGCAAGAGTTTCTCTGAATTCTTTGAATAATTTTAGTCAATTATGTGGGTGGGTGATGTGGGAACCATAATACATACAGCCAGTTTGTCCAAAATACTAGTGACAATCTGGGATTTGTGATCAGGATCATAAGTGGGAGCAGTCCTACAGAACTAAGTCTGCAACTTGTGGGATCTGATGTTAACTCCAGGTAGATTGTGTCAGAGCTGAACTGAATTATAGGATAGAGTCACAGCTGGTATAATAAAGAATTCCTTAGTGTGGGGAAAACCCCTGACATATTGGGTATTTGGGAGTATCTGAAGCGAAATGTTCTTTGTGAGTAGTAAAGGAGAAAAGCCCAGGAGTGTGTTTTTCCTAGACATCTGTGCAGTGCCTTATAGGAGGTAAACAGGGGTCTTCAAGTCAGCCTTCAAGCTACTTTTTCAAGAACCTCATTTTTCAGACTCTTAACTTGGAAATTTGAGTAATCACTAGCCTCCCTGAGCACAGGTCTCTGTTTATCTTAATAAAAAATGTCCTTTAAAATAAGGCTTGCCTTTGCAGCTGCCAGAAATATTTCTCAAAAATATTTACTGACTGCTTTATAAGGTTAATTGAAATGGAAGGATGATATGTTTTCCCATGAAAAATAGTGGGCTTTTGACCTCTGCTCACAAAATAAATAACATATATTTTATGCCTTTTGATTTATTCAACAGATGAAATTGTCTTCCTTTCCTTTTTAAGAGGTATTTTTTCCCTCTTCCGGTGGACTCCCAAGTTTTAGCCTATGTCCGCTTCTCAGGGCTCATTGCCTCTGCAAGACCATCTGCTCTCTGTAACTAACTGAATGCAGCCTTGGTGCTATTGTTGAGAGACAGAATTCTACTGAGGGGGCAATGTCTGCAACTAACTTAAAACTTATAGACAAAGGAGCTGAAGCGTATTTTCCACCACTGTAATGGTAACACAGACTTTGACTCATTCCAAGACCCTAAGCTATTTACACCAACACCGGAGAAATACCGACTTAAAAAAAAAAAAAAAAAGATAAAGAGGGTATCAAGGCAAGTGATACAGAGGGAAACAATTTGCACATTTGCATTTGGGATGATTGGGGGAAATCCTTACCTTGCAAAAGTTAGGAGGATTAGGGGAAATTGCAAGAATAAAGTATTCTTTCCACATTAAGATTTAAATAAATTATCACAATTTTCCTTCCTGTTAGTTTTTCATCTACAAAATGACTATTCTGGGTTAGTTACTACATAATACAGTCTTCCCCACTTCCTTCCCATCACTTACTTCATGTTGCTTCATCATTTAACTCTTCTTCTTTCCAACCATTCATTGTTCTCTGGTCCCATGTTGTCAGGTAAAGTTTGACATTCTTGCATGCTCTAGCTCACTAAAACAACCACGGTGGCATAGCATGACGAATACTTTATAGCAATTTACTTGCTCATAACTAGAGACAAAAATTTACCCTGAATCAAAATTTATCTTTTAAAAGGTAGGCACCCTATAATTCTGAGTTATGACTCCATTATTGTATAGTTAACTGAATACATTTATCTTCTTTCTAGATTTTCCTTTCTTCCCAGCTGTATCTTCCAATCATGGGGAAAATAAAACATGACAGAGATATTAAACAGGGAAAACAACTGTAGTTCCTATATCCAGCTGCCATTTGTAAGTTTTTCACACTTATATATTGACTTTTTGATTAAATATTTTATGCAGTGTCTAAATACATATTGGATATTTGAGATCACTTATATTGAGTGTTTTTTTATGAGTTCTAGTTTAATACAGTCAATGAGGTTATGGTCAATGATTTGATTCAGTATGAAAAGCTCAAGAAATACGGTTTTGAAATCATATTTCTATTCAAACTACTTGAAACTCTCTGTATATAGGAGATGACACATCTCATTTCCTTTTCAAGCAATTAATGTGAAGTACTACCTATTTGGTATGAGGTTCAATATTTAAGGTTTTGAACATACATTTTTCATAGTTTTTCATTCAACTATAGATTTTTATCTTATACCATAGGAAGCTGTCAACACTTTAATAATTTCTGTGAAAGGTTTGAAGACTGAAAGCATGAGTCTAATCGAGCTGCTGTTGAATTTCTGTGCCTTTAGATACATGATAATGCATTGACATGTAAGGAGAATCTCCAACCCATGACGTTAGTTCTGAGTAATCTAGCAACATGTCTTCTCTCTACAGAAGGAGAAAAGAATTTCACTACCACAGCATTTCTTAAAGAAAAACGGAATCGGATGCATTTTTACCCAGCTACATATTTTCTAATAGTCACTACTGATTCACAGTATAGTGCACCTTCTCTCCACAGTCACAGACTACCCCCATGCCCCGCTCCTGCAGAAGCCTAGATCCATACACTGCTTAAGTTGAACACATGCTCAAGGACTATTTCAGTGCCGATTCCTAGGATTCTGTTATTTCTCTCCTTGCATCTAACTAATCTCTCCTTGAGCTGTGCTGTGTAACCATCAACTAATGTATATGAAGTGCTAGTCAGGTGATACATTAACTGCTTGCATAAAGTAGCTTACTCTTTGAAATATATGGTATGAAGGAGGAAGAAATGCACATAGAATTCAAACACTAGGAGTGCCCGAGTGACTTAGTTGGTTAAGTATCTGCCCTCAGCTCAGGTCATGATCCCAGGATCCTGGGATTGAGTCCCACATCAGGTTCCCTGCTTGGTGAGGAGCCTGCTTCTCCCTCTCCCTCTGCTGCTCCCCTTGCTTGTGCTCTATTTTCCTCTCTCTGTCAAATAAATAAATAAATAAAATCTTAAAAAAATAAAAGAATCAAATACTAAAGTCTTAGAGAAAATTATATACACTAGAACTTTTTCTTCTTTTAATTTCATGCCATGGGCATCTCTGACGTCATGTCAATGCTTTTGGAGCTGCATCCTCTTTAGAGTCCTTCACTGGACACTGCAGTAAGTGATATGGGCTGGCGTTGCCAATAACAGGGAGAATAGAATTTAGCATGGCATGTTCTGGGCAGTAGGACGGGAAGAAAGTGGCATTGAGATTTTTTGAAAAGAGAATCTGTTGTCTGGAAATCTATCTTCAAAGGTAGTAATGTCCAAGCAAATTGTAGAGACTAGAAATAACATCAACATATACCAAAACAAAATGGCCCAATGACAAATATTATACTGAGTCACAAAGAGGTAGTCAAGTAAAATAAAAGGAACAAAAACACATGTCAAAAATATTTCAAAACTAATTGTTAGCTGTGAGACACCATTTATTCAATTAAAAGGACCCACTTGGCTTCCAACATGTAATAAACCTGTTGTCATCATCAAAAGAAAGTGAAATAACTTCCCAAGGAATGACTGCTGCTAGTTTCTCCATTTTGGGTTTTATTAACTATTTTTACTTATCATAATTTAATTAAACAGAAAAATATGACAATTATTAAAATTATTCCCTACTACATTTGGTTGTGTAGGATTCCTTTGGTTTATTGTGATTTCCATCTACTCTTATTAAGTTCTTGATCACACCTATGAAATTATGGTCACAAATCACTTTCCCTACACAGCTAGGTTGGAAATACACTTGGTTAATGGTAATCTCCATTTTTGTCAGCTCTCAAGGTTTTGATAATTTAGTTAATGGCTTGCCTTATGAAGTGCAAACATTATTATACATTTGAAAAAAGTTGAATTCCCAAAGGAAAATTAGATCATGTTATAAAACATTACTATATTGTTTTTGGTTTTGGATTGGTAACTGACACATTAACATAAAAGATAATGAAGATTATATATAACAAAGCAAAAGTAAAGGATAAAGGGAGACACATGGCCTTAGATGATTTTTACTAACCAAAATGATGAATGACCGAGAAGGGATATTATTATTTTCCTCTTTCATTCCTTTCCTTACATTGCTCAAATTTTTTCTTGAAAAACAAGTGTCTTTCAACCTAGTGATGTTTATTAGCATTATACTTACCATAACTTTATACCAAATACTCTACAGTGGCTTTCTTTTTAAAACCAATAGCTGTGTTCCTGGAAACTTTTGGCATAATTTTTTTAATACAAAATGTCATATCTTTAAAGTTTATTGAAGTAGTTTGTTATTGATAAATATCTCATGAGAATTCTACAATGTAGCAGAACAAAATATTTAGAAAAATCAAACGTGACTGTAACTTCATTTTTTTTTTTATTTAATTTTCTCTATCTTCAAAGACTTGATGAGCTATCAAGACTTCACAATGCTGGTAGAAAGCAGAGCTCACTGGCTCCAGCGACCTCTCGATTTAATGGAGGATAAACAAGTAACATAAATATATAGTTGACAATAAACTTGGGATACACACATACCTATATGTGTGTGCAGGGGTATTATATGAGGAAGTCATTTATTCTAATGCCACAACGTTAGTTCAAATCACTTTGCTCTGGACTCAGTTGCTACAACAGGTTCTTACTATCTTCCTTGCTTTCCACCTCTATCCCTTCTCCATTATTGCTAAAGCAATCTGAAACACAAATATTCTATCTCACATGTATTTCAACTAATGGCTCTCCAATTGCCCCAACGTTCACTCTCCTTGACAAGGGTTACAGGAGCCTTTATTGCATGGCTCTCCCACACCTATCCTTTGTCAGCATCTCTCATCCACTCCTCTTCTTCACTCTGCACCACTTAATCCCATTTCTCTCCCAATGTCCTGAACATCTGCAGCCTCCTGATATTCAGCTTCTTCATGAGTCATTCTCTGAGCAATGCATTATTCTTTTTCTCCTCCTCCTCCACCATTTGCCTGGCTAAACAGGTGTATTAACATCTCAGCTTATATAAGTAACCTTCCTTGAATATCACTGCTAAGCATACTCAAGCACATGGCAAATATTGAAGTGCTTCTCCTTTACATGTCCTCTCATGGGATTCTCTATTACCCACCAGTAGACTCCACTGCTTTATATTATTGTTTCCTATTTACTCATCTGGATATGTCACTAGACTCTCAGTACAATGATGCAAGCATAGTTTTGATCTCGTTTATCCTTATATATAAGGCATCTAACACTGTACATAGCACATAGTAGAGTTCAAAAAATGTTTGTTAAATGAATTATTTATGAAATATTTAGGCAGGTGTTATTTGTAAGTCATATAATACTCACAATAATGAAAACAATTTGAGAAACTATAATACAATAATCCTTTTTCTCAGGAAGAATTTTTAAGACAGAGAAGCTTGCAAGTGTAGGAGAATGAAGCCACATAAATAATTTATGAGTCCCAGGGCAAAGTGCAATATATGCCAACCTCTTCATGTAATTTGCATGGTAAAACTGTCTTCCAGTAACCCCAAATCCAACTCTCCATTTCCTTATACCACAAGATACTCTTCTTTTGGACTTTTCTGTTTTAGATATTTTGTGAAAAACTGCAGCATTAGTATTTCTAATAGCAAAACTAGATAGAAAATCACTAGCATTATTATCAATTAATGAAACCTACAAATAAGCAAACACTGAAGAACTTAATAATGAAAGTGTTAATCTACAATTGCCTTGAAAAGTGCCTGTAAAATTTTCTCCTTCAAATTTTGCGACCAACAATATTATGAGAGAAATAACATGGTGTTACAATAAGAAAGGTTATAAAATGTTATAGCCCTATATTTTAGAGTGTCCTGGGTTGTAAAAAGATACAAGGAATTCTCAAAACTTTTTACTGCAATATACTGGGAGCTCTATATGAAATTGGTAAAGTATTATTGATAGAAAAGAAGATACTTTCATTTTTTTGTATGATGTTTATGTAATTCTACCTAGCATTGATATTTATCCATATAATTCAGATTCATAAACATAACAAATGAATTAGAAAAAGAACCATATTTACATTTCCAGTTAGACTTGTTTACCAAGACTTTGCAGTAATATATCACATATCTTTCAGAGTCTGCCATGTTTACCTTTTAGATCTCATAGTCCTGTATGTATTTCTTGCACAATGTGGTTGTTCAATTAGGTTGAAATCAAATATATAATGAGAATTAAAAACTTTCTGCAGTGATTTATCTTTTAAAAATATATTTATAGAAATATTAAGAAAATATGACCAATAGCGTTCATATGACCCAGCAATTAAAACATAGAAAATGGTCATCTGAAACAATGCACAAATCTAGAGGATGCAGAAACCTAATTTAGCAGCTTTCACAGAGGAAAAACAGCAAGTGTATTGAAGTAGCTCAGATCATAGGTACTGGAGTCTGATGGCCTGGTTCTAATCTCAGCTCTTTCACTTAATAGGCAACTTAATAGTTTGTAAGCATCAGCTGCTCCATTTAAAATAAAAGTACATGTCCATCAATAGAAAAATGGATAAAGAAGATGTGGTATACATACACAATGGAATATTATTCAGCCATAAAAATTATGTAATATTGCCATTTGTGACAAGACCCGAAGGGGATTATGTTAAATGAAATAAGTCACACAGAGAAGGACAAATACCATATGATTTCACATACATGTGCAATCAAAAACCAACAAAACCCACAAATGAAAAGCAAAAACAGACTCATAAGTATAGAGAACAAACTGATGGTTGTCAAAGGGGAAGATGGTGGGGGATATGGGCAAATGGGTGAAGGGCAGTGGGAGATACAGGCTTCCAGTTAAATGAGTAAGTCATGGGGATGAAGGGAACAGCACAGAGAATAGTCAATGGTATAGTTAAAAAAAAATAAGAGTATATGAACACTGACCCCACCCCACAGGCTTGTTCTGAGTATACATATAGTAGTGAATGTAGCATGTTTAGCACAAGACTTGGCAGTCAGAAAATTGTGAGATAAACTCCTTTACCTTGTTGTTTTCCAACTTGAAGAAGAAATATTGTCTATAAACAGAAAAGGTAACAAAGCTACTATGTCACAAGCAATATAATTTTGAGAAAACAGGTGCTCTTATTAACACAGGCACTAATATCAGAAAGTTTGAGGCCCAACTAGGAGACCTAAAATAAGTCATTTAAAATTTGTCATTTCTGTTAGTTGGAGCAAAAATAGCTCTTTTGCCTAAATTAATTGCTATTAGAGAGAATTTTAAAATATAACGTATTAAAGAAATTAAATGGACATAAGGCCCACTCTAGACTGTACCAGTTTGTACTCAGTGACTTGCAATGTTAAACCGCTATGAGACATCACAGGATATTGAAAATAAGGAAGGTAAGAGCCAGATAAATGGAAAATTAGTTCTTGAAATAATGTTTTTTCAGGTTGTTAAAGCAAGTTCATTTTTCCCCCTCAGGCAGATTATTTTGAAGGTTGTACTAGCTTCATTTTCTAGAGAGATGGGTACAGAACAGGAAGTTAATCATATCTCTTCATGTGTCATGTACCTTAGGAGCTGCTCAATAAATATTAATTGAGGCAGATGATATTGCAAGGACTATATTTTGTACAATTGATTCATAGAAGTCAACCCTAGGCAGCTATACCAATGTGACTGGATGTCTCCAGCATCTATTATTTAATTCTCTCTTTGCAAGATCATATCAGAATGCACATGCTCAATTGAGAACCTGAGCGTCTTTTCTCTTCCTTCCTTTGCTCCTTCTCTTCCACCTTCCTCCCTTCGTTCTTTCCCTCGCTCTTCTTCCAATCTCTGTGTCTCCTTCAATTAACTGTTTATATAGTATACAATGAAATCATAGTCCTATTTGATGGAAAGAACAATTAGATCAAGTCTAAGACCTGTTGTCTCTTTATAGTTAGCCTTGAAAATCCTTACCTCACAAACCTAGAAAGTAGACGAGGGGACCCGAGCTAATGTTCTCTCCTTCATATTGCCACTTACCATTCACAGAAAATCAAGGTTCTGACAGTCTTTCTGAAAACCTTGTTTTGTGGAAAGTTACATGAGTGTCACAACTTACAGACCTACCAGCACTAGACATTTAGTGTGGATGGAAACCGGCCCAAAGGCTGGTCAGAATCTTTATTTCTTAAAAAACAAAAACAAAACAAAAAAACAGCCTGCCTCCTTGGGACATCATGCCCACACTATGTCTAAACCAGAACTTGGAATAAATTCCTGCGTTATCTGGCTGCTTCATTGTTCCACATCCCCTAGGCTCACACATGAAGGAATATTTTTAAACCCATAAAATCATGATCTGAATAACTTTTTAATTTTTTTTAATCCCAAAGTTTTATTTTTCGTGAAATCCAATTAATTAGGGAGGCAAGTCATAGAATTTCACAGTATAATGTCAAAATGTTTACCAGGGGTCTATAGCCTTGATTAGTGGACAAAAGAAACCCTGGTTAGTAACATTATATTTCATTTTTATATAATTTTAATATTGATTTACTCAATATTCAATTGATTCAATAATTCAATAATCAATTGATTTAATCAATCAATTTATTCACTCTATGGTAGTTTATCTTAGATTTTCCAGCTCCCCATCTTCCAGCATGGAGTTTTTTGTGTGTAGATGTTGATATTGGTCTATTTTTATTTCTTCCTGGATATGCGACAATCTGTTTCTCACACAAACACATCTTCAAAATCATAACAGTTTAACAAGAAATATCTTGAAATTTATCATTCTGTATCAACTATTCTGAAGATTTGGTGTATTCCTTCCTTCAAACTTGGATTCAAATCTTTTTCTATTTCTAAACAGTTTTCTCAAATATACATTAAAATATCTTTTTTTAAACTCTCGTGTCTGTGGGGGCCACACCTCTCATTTTATGCATTTTGAACTTCTTATTAATTTTCAGATATTTTGTTGTTTTTCTTTGTCTTGAACTCTCTGGCACTCACTATTTACTTACTTGTGTAGTAATCTCGTCTTTTCACATTTCAAAGGGAACTTCATCTCTGTGCCATTTTATTCTCCTCTTCACCTTCTTTTCTGGGCAATGTAAGCTTATTTTTCATCCCCTCCCTCTCTCTGTATTGTCAGTTTTGCTTTATTTTCTTTGTATGTTGTGTGTGTTTGTGTGTGTGTATGTATGCGTGTGTATGAGAGACAGAGACGATGGGGCAGGGGAGGGAAAGTGAGGAACAGGAATGCTTTGGTTTGACTTTTCCTTATCCTACATATATAGAAATTTTTCATTATTCATTTCTTCTCTAGCTGGCTTCATATTTGGATAAGCCTCTCAATGATGGGATGTCTGTAAATTCTTTTGACTCTAATCTCTAGTATCTGATAGGGTCCAGAGAACTTCACTTAGTATCCCACGTCCCCTGATGTCATTGTTGCTAATAATGGTGTTGTTTCTGTCCCTCAGGGTTAGGCACAAGGTCTGGAACTCTGTGGGTTCTTTAAGTCCTGTCTGCACTTGCAGCAGAAGGCATGTCTGGTCTAAGCTTGATCTGACAACTTTCCTCTTAGATTGGGCCTGTGGTTACATTGTATCCTAGATTGATTTAAGAATTTAAGAATGGGAATAGATATTCGCAAATGACATATCAGATAAAGGGCTAGTATCCAAAATCTATAAAGAACTTCTCAAACTCAACACCCAAAGAACAAATAATCCAATCAAGAAATGGGCAGAAGATATGAACAGACATTTCTGCAAAGAGGACATCCAAATGGCCAACAGACACATGAAAAAGTGCTCTGCATCACTCGGCATCAGAGAAATACAGATCAAAA
>CM053610.1:93987946-94002962 GCA_028646535.1 Procyon lotor | reverse complement strand
ATTTCTAAATGTGTTTCTTTGAGTCAAAGTGGTGGGATCAATAAGAAACACACCTCTTCTTAGCAATTTTTTTCTAAATATGCCAATAAGTACTGGCCAGACTTGAGAATGGAGAGGCCAGGGAATAGCTAGTGCTTTTGTAACTGACAGGAACTAAGGGGGTAAAGTTTATGGGTCAGGCGAGTGCCTGTTGAATGTGTGCTTTGCTTTATCAGAAAAAGCTCTGATGTACAACTTAGCTACTCATGACTTCCTTGATGGGAAAAAGCCAGACAACTGACACAGAGGCCTCGATCAGCATATTTCTGGTCTAATATATATGAATAACATTTGATATACAAGCTGCACCCCAATGTGCTCAGTTTGATAATCTTCTACCCTGGGATGAGGAATGACAATGAAGTAAAGAAGAGATTGGGGCCATTTTCATGAAATTTTAAAATATTTTCCATTTATTCACTGCACCTGATAGAGAAAGCTCCCTTTCTTTTTTAATTAGATGCTTGGTGATTATAGGTGTTTAATTTGGTTGAAACTTTCAGGTGGTCCAGGAAAAATTAAAATTGGCTCTCTGTTCATGAAGTTAGCCCAGAAGCTATTCTGCAATACTTCTTTTCTGCATTATTTTTATTATCAAATTTATGCTGATTCATGTTGTGCTTAGTGCAATGACTCTTACATAGTAGAAAATCAATAAATGTGGGGTTATTTGAATGTAAATTATAGTACGGGTTAATTTAAAATATTCACTCTCTTTGTGGTATTCTGCCTGATCAGAATTTTTGAACAAGGTAAGTATAAGACTTATCATTATTATATGACTATAGAAATGAAAACCCATTGATAAAAGACCAACAAATAGCTTCTCAGACTTCTTGCTATAGGATATAATGCAGTGGTTAAGATCTTAAGCTTTAAAATAAAGCTCACCAATGTTTAAATTCCAGATTTCCTATGCCTTATTGTGAGAATTTAGATATGTTACCCAAATTCTTGGAGTCTTATTTTTTTCATCTTTAAAGTAAGGTTAATAATATTTATTTCCAAGACCTTTATAAGGAACATCAGAGGAAAAAAATGAATTAAAACACCTTTCACTGGCAACAGACATTTGCTAAGGGAGCAAGAGAGAGGAATACTATCTAAAAGAACTTGAAGTTCAAAAGTCTGAGCAGTTCAAGCTGAGTACAGAGTCAGTGAACTTCTGCTAATGCCATTTTGCTTTTTATTGGTCTAGAAGCACTTTTAATCGGGCACCTCTAAGATCTCCTGCTATACCTTAACTAATATATGATGCCTTCCTAATAATATGAACTATTTCAGCAGTAAAAATAGTTCATTACCCTTTCTCATACCATACCTATTATGCAAATCGAAGTGTGCTCTTATAATAAACATGGGTATTGAGCAGATATTTACCAGTGAGTGGGAGAAGGTAATAGATAAAATACAGCATTCATAGTCCTATATCTTAAGATAAAATACCCTCATAATCTCTGATATGATAGGCAATGTATGTGGTCCTCTTACCTTCTCCTGGACCATGAACTGGCCTTTCTGGAGCTTCTTCTAGAAATTTCCAGGCCTTCCATCTCCAAGAAAGCTGAAGAACATCTCCAACATCATTTGAGAAAAGTATGATAAGTATATTGAGAGTTAGAGCTCTAACCCATAAGCAGATCTGGTTCGTTCCACAGCTCAGTTTCCTATTGCTGTCACCAGAAATGGAGTCTGTCAATCTCTAGTCCACCTCACATGAGATTTCTGCAAAGAAAAGTACAAATTTATTGGTAATTCGCTTGTTCATTCTTAAGGAAAATTTATTACAAATGATTTATATTTGCCACAGCCTTATCCTTTATTTTTAAAGATGACTTTATAAAAACAACAACAACAACAAAGCATATATAATTCCTGATTCACCAGAGTATATTCTAAATATAAATATTTTTAGTCATCTCAAAATTATCATTTCCTTTTTCTTTTGGTATAATAATTATCATATATTCTTAAGATAGTTCTTTAATCAAAATTGAACTTGATACCTGGCATTTAGGGCATAATCAATTAAGAGTAACTGTTTTTATTATTATTTGGTGTTTTGGGTGATAGGGCATTAAACAGAAATGGTGCTCCTCTAACTGAAAACTAAGGTGATTTATAAGTCTTTTCCAATATCACACTAAGAATAAATAAAGCGGAAGAGAAGAGAAGAGGAGAGGAGAGAAGAGGAGAGGAGAGAGGGGAGAGGGGAGAGGGGAGAGGGGAGAGGGAAGAGGGGAGAGGGAAGAGGGGAGAGGGGAGAGAAATCCCTAGACTGGTCACAGACAAGTTCAAAGTCAAGCTTTGCCACTTATCAGCACTTTGACCTTAGGCAAGTGTTTTAACCATTTTGAATCCCAATAGCCTCACCCAATGTTCTTTATGTTTGGTATATTGTAGTGACTAAATAAGATAACTTATATAAGCATTTATCACAGTGCTTAAGAAACAAAGTGCACACAACAAATCTTAGTTATTTTTATTTTGACTTCCCTCTTCTATAGCCATGGTCCATGACACATGTAAAACTAGAGAAATACATCTGTGGAAGCTTGGGATCCTTTTTACCCTAAATCCAAATAACCCATCTTAGATCTTGATAAGGGGTGGAGGAGAGACACCCAAATGAGATGGGTATAACTTAAAATTCCATCTAAAATCCTGGTGCCTGGAATGGGTAAAATGACTGAATACCATCAATTCGATGTGGACCAATTAAAAGTTCCTTTCTGTTGAGTTCACACAAGCACATCAATGGTGTTGAACCTCCAGAAGGGAGGCAAGGAGACAACTGTACTCCTCATGATAGGAAAAGAGAATGTTAATGGGTTTCAGGAGCTTTAGGAAAACAATGGTTACCAGTGGCTTTTAAATTTAATTCTACTGTTCTTATTGTACCAAAGTTAAAGATACATCTTATACTTATTCTGTGTATCTTCTTATTGTGAAAAGCTACTGAAAAATACAAGCTGCCATACACATCCAGATATTGGGAATAGAATGTGTTACAGAATGATTTGTATTGGGCTAATCTTGTCTTAAACTTCAAGTGAAAGAGTAGCCACAGAGAAGCAAGAGGCAAAAGAACCTTGGTCAATAAAAGTACACATAGATTGGGGCGCCTGGGTGGCTCGGTCGTTAAGGGTCTGCCTTTGGCTCAGGTCATGATCCCAGAGTCCTGGGATCGAGCCCCACATCAGGCTCCTTGCTCGGCAGGAGGCCTGCTTCTCCCACTACCATTCCCTCTGCTTGTGTTCCCTCTCTCGCTGTGTTTCTCGCTGTCAAATAAATAAAATCTTTAAAAAAAAATACACATAGATCAACAATGATTTTAGTATCTCAGGCAGCTATAGAAAATATTATTCTTAAAAATATTACTCTTAATAGTGTCATCCCTTTGACCTCGGGTATCTAGTGCTTGGATTTGGGACAGCAGGATTAACTATGTCATTATATAACATTTGCAGTAGGTTCTGGAAAACCTGACAGCAGGAAGTGATTGGGAAGAAAATCAATGTCTTCAGGAGAGTAACTAATGTTGGCTCTTCTGTACATGAACATCAGCAACCTCACAAAAGGCAGGGCCATCAGCCAGAATAGTGACATCCTGAGAATCAGTAGCCTATCATTGCTTTAGATATAGCATCACACAAGTTTGAAGGAAGAAAAGTATAAAAGTAAATTTCACATAGTAGACAAGAAAAGAATTTCACAAAGCAAAGTGAGGTGATTAATGAAGGCTTTCAGTACATTTTTGAAAGAAGTATTTGATTGAGACTGAACTTCTCATTGAGCATGAAAGGATAGACCTGTGTCAATGCCATTTAATACTCATTTTCAAGCTTTCTTCTCAGATATACATGGGGGAGGAAAACATTTCCTGAGACCTTTTTAGTGTTCTTAGAGTGGAAAAATAAACTTACAAAGACAGATTAACAGAAGACAAGCACTCACATTAATTTTCTTGTGATAAGAAAGCCTCTATAAAAAATGAGGAACTGGAGAAACAAGCAGACCTGAGTATTTTTACGGTAGGTTTGATGAAGAGTGAACATCATAGGAAAATAAGAGACGTTAAGGAATATGAAGTGTATAAGCTGGGGGAAACTTAGCAAGGCCTGTTTGTGAGGATTCTTCTGGGTATCCCTTTGCCTTCAAAGGTAAGGGGGCTCCTCTAGGAATAGGTGGGGCACCTTTCCCAGGAGGGGTTTATGATCTGGCTCAGGGAAGAAGGGCAGGAGGAAGGTAAGAGTGGCCTGCCTACATCTACTATCTTTCCAAATTCCTTCAGCTTAAAATATTCAATATTCCAAGGGGCCATATTTTGAAATAGCATGTCCTGAATGCCATCATCCAAATCTCATCCCTAGAACAACTTAAAAAACAACAACAACCCAAGTATATTATCGTCTAAACTAGCCACATGTTCTCTAGAGACCACATGTAGATGTTCATAAGCGGGCATTTCCAGTATTTATTAATTTGTTCTATGAGTATGATAGAAGAACATAGAGGAGGAAGAAAAATTAATTAAAAAGAAATACTTTAAATTGTTGTACTTTTATTGCGATCCCACCTTATGCTTTTTAAATGACTCCCACATACTTAATTTTACTTGGAAAGAAGTTAGTTAATCTAAAGCTAGTGGTCGCACTGTCAAAAGCACAATTGTCTTGTTTGGCAAGGAGCAAGTATTTCTACTTTAGTGTTTACCAAACAGTACTATTTGGAGTGAGGAAATAATTGATACTGCTTTTAAGACATGTTCTTAAATACATATTTGTAACACAAAGTCAATTTTTGTAAACTGGATTGTTTCTCTCCTTCTTTGGTAGAAACTGAAGTACAGGAAATTGTCAGTTATTTTTAAATTTCATCAGAGAAAATGCCTTGTACTCTTTACAACAGAAAAGGCAGACATTCCTCAAGCTCAAAACGAGCTATACTGATTTCATTCCATCATTTTGAGGCAATGACAACAAAGTTGAAATAATAATTTATTTATGATGTACTTTTTTTAGACAAATTTTTGCCAGGGACTTGAGTGCATTAATTGATACTTTACAGGCATAGTATTTAGTTTGTCTACTACTTTTGATATTTTGCTAGAAAATAGCAAAGCCTGCCCCAGAGAATAAGAGATGATTTCTTTAATAGGGTAAAAATATTATATCACTATTCTGTTTCTTATTTAAAAACCTATGATTTAGGGGCAAGTGTGCAGTGGATCATGGAAGCCAATCTGCAAAATCAAGTCATTGAGACCTTGCAGGAGTCATAAAGGGTGCAGAAAACATGTTATAGCTTACAAACCATACAGATCCCTACCAAACTTTGTGAGATCATGCAGCATCTGGGTCCGTTTGAATCTGTGATTGGAGTTTTAATTTCATCATTTGAACTTTGTTTTCTTCTTAATTACCACAGTGAGTAAGTGTGTAAGAATTGTAATTAAGCCCAAGCCTGACTTTTATTAGTTTTCGGTCTTCCAACTCATAAAGCATCAGTTTTCTTAACAGTGGAATTAAAAAAAATGGTAAGTCTCTCCCTGGGTTGCTATAACCTTTAAAGGAGTTACACAGTGGTAAATGTTTAACATACTTATTTGCACATTCAACACTCAGGAAGTGTTAGCAATTGTGATATAGCACGGGCAGGAATTATAACACAGAGATCCTCTGCCCATTGTGAGTATATCTTAACACCCTTCTCATTCTTCTGGGATGATTTTCCCCTCTACTACCATAAAATAGGCTGCTTATCCCTCTTTTAAATAGCCAGTAATCTCATTAATTATGAAAGGAAATATACTAGGAAGAAATTCAGGGCTTTAAGAAATTTATTTATTTATGTATTGATTGGTTTTTAGGTGAAGGGGAATAAACTGAATGAAAAATGTTGGCATTGGTAGTATTATGCTGGCAGTTCTTACATTGTTGAAAAGAAAGGGAGAGACACTTGGGTTCCTAACCTTAGTGTTTTAAGTGAGGTTTATCACTTGAAAAAATAATTTCCATGGCTGCAACAGACTAAAAATGAATATGAATAGTGAACATCTATATACATACATAATCTTTCAGTTTATAAATTAATTTTCTCATGTATGACATCTTTTAATTCACATACTTTCCAATTTAGCTGTTACTATCATTCTTATTTACCAGACAAGAAAAAGTATGATTCTGAAGATTAAGTGACTGGCTGATTAACCCATAACTAGGGCTTTTAACTTAAAATTCTATACTTTTTCCATAGTTACATGTAATATCCATCTATATATGTATGTATTTCATATCTGTATTCAGTATATGTACACATGCATACATCTACCCATTTATGTATGTGTACACATTAAGTATGTACACACATCTATATATAAAGAGAGCATATACTATGTATACAAATGTAGTGTATATAAACAGAATATATTTTGGCAAACGTGAACACAGGACTTGGGACTAGTATGAAGATGTCAGTTGTAAAAATAAATAATTCACATATAAAAATTGTATGGAAATTATTAAACTCATTTTCCTATCTATCTTTGTCAAATGATTAAAAAAATTTCTTGTATGTGATTCAGGTGATTCTCATATAGAAGCAAATGACTTATTAGGTTTGTTTTATTTGTATCCAACTTTCTCAAACAATATAAGCAATTTTAACAAATTGAATTCATTTCTTACTCTAAATTGAATTAAAATGATTTCTTGCCAATCCTATGTGGAAGAGGGCACTGGGGTTTTCTTTCCTCTCAAACACAAGTTATGAGTCCATTTTCTTAGACTGATTATATGTGTAATGAAGGGCTTCAAAAAGAACTCAGAAACCATCTCAAAAGAAAATTAACATTTAAATATTTTAAGTAAAAAATGTGAAATTCATTGCTACAGTAGGAAATTAAATTACAGTTACTGAGCACTAATATGTGAGTTGCTTTCACTTACATTGCCTAATTTAAACTAACAACAATATGGTAACTGTTGTCCCCACTTGAAAATGAAATCGGTCACTAAGTTATTCACTGAACATAAGACTGCTCAACCAGTAAATGGCAATTTGGCATTCAATTCCTTATTTTCCTGATTCTCAAAACTATGTGGTTTTGTTACCCAAATTTCTGGCTTCCTTTTATTTGAAATTGTCAACACATAACTATTTTTATAAACCAAACAGATGAGGATTACCATTTTCATAAGGCTACTTCTATATTCTTTCTGGGATTCTTACTCAGAGTTCTTAGCTTTTCAAGAATTTCTAAGTGGGTGTTACTTAATATTATAATGCTATATGCAATTGGAGACAATACCCACTTAAGTTCAACCTCTACCACTTAGTAGACTGAGGACTTTGGAAAAATTTCTAGATTTCTCTGAACCTCAGTACTCCCAAGTTGTGGTATTTCCCAGAGTCTAGGGTCATTAACAATTTTATCCCATATCTACTATGAGTTTTATGTTTCTCAAATGGCTTGCTTAATCACACTTTATAAAGTAGATCCATCCCTCCCAAACTTGTATTACTTTCTACCTCAATCCTGGTATATTTCTTGCCATAATTACATTTTAAAATTCTTTTATGTATGTATGTATGTGTGTATGTATGTATGTGTGTGTGTATGTATGTCTCCATGGAGTTAGGACTTTGTATGATCATTAGCCTATGCCCAGTACTTAGTAGTTTTCCTGGCACACCATCAACACTCAAAAAATATTGAGTGAATGGAGAAATGATTGAAATTGCTGGTGTCCCATCTGAGCCAAACTGGAGACAACATTAATAGATAATTTCCTTAATCTTATTCTGGTCTGAATGTGACACATATTATAACTCACTTGTCTATAAGTGAGGTGAAACATTTATATTGATTTAGAGTGTTCAGATCTGTAATGTCCCTAATGTGCATCAGTTTCTTATTGCTGTGACCACACACACCAAAAATTATATATGTTCTATGAAAAAACAAAATAACCCAAAAAGTGATATATAATATTACTGATATCACTTAGAAAAATAGAAAAAAGAGTCTAGATAATACTAATTTGTTATGTTGAATACAGACTCTTGAGAGTTCATTTCATTTTTTTTCCAAATACTTTTATTTTTTCAGTATTAAAAGATTCATTTATGAGCAAATCTAAGTAAACTCCTCAAGATGTAGTAACAGGATATTAAAAAGCTTAACATTTTAAAGACTAGTAGGCACCACTCATATTCAACATAGTATTGGAAGTTCTAGACAGAAGAGGCAAGACAAAGAAAAGACATCCAAATCAGAAAGGAAGACACAAAATTATTATTATTTACAAATGATATGATCTTACATATTAAAAAATCCCAAAGATTCAACAACAACAACAAAAAACCACCTTTGGAATTCATCAGCAAATTCAGTAAAGTTGGAGGATATAAAATTAGCATACAAAAACCAGCTGTGTTTCTATAAGCAGTAACTACAAAATATCTAAAAAATAAAGGAAATTATCCAATTCATAATAGCATCAAAAATGATAAAATATGTAGGAATAAATTTAACCAAAACAGTGTGAGATCTTTATGGTGAAAACTACAAGCTTTGATGAAGGAAATTGATGAAGATACAAATGAAAAGATATCTGTGTTCATGTATCAGAAGGATTATTGTTAAAATGTCCATACTACCCAAAGCTACATATAGATTCAATGCAATCTCTGTCAAAATTCCAATGGCATTCTTTATAGAAATGGGGAAAAAAAAGCATCCTAAAATTTATTTAGAATCATACACAAAAAAACAAATAGCCAAAGCAATCCTGAGAAGGAAGGACAAAGCCAGAAATATCACACTTCATGAGGTCAAACTATATTACAAAGCCATAGTAATTAAAACCATTTGGTATTGGTATAAAAATAGACATACAGATCAATATAACAGAGCTCAGAAATAAACCCCTATATATACAGTTAATTAACATTTGATGAGAGAATTGAGAACATTCAATGGGGAAATGATAGACTCTTCAACATAATGGTGCTGAAAAGACTGAACACCCACATGAAGAAAAATCAAACTGAACCTCTATCTTATATTACTCACAAAAATTAATGCAAAGTGCATTAGACTTAGACATAAGACCTGATATGACAAAACTCTTAGAAAATACCATAGAAATGAAGCTCCTTGACATGATTGATCTTGGCAATGATTTTTTAAATATGATACCAAAAGCGAAAGCAACAAAAGGAAAAATTAAAAAATGGAACTACATCAAACTAAAAAGCTTCTACACAGTAGAAGAATCAATAAAATAAAAAGACAACTTACAAAAATGAGAAAAATTTTGCAAACCATAGATCAGAAAAGGGGTTAATATCCAAAATATAGAAATAATTCATACAACCCAATAACAAAGAAAGTAAACAATCCAGTTAAAAACTAGGCAGAAGAACAGGCTTTGTTTCCAAAGAAGACATCATGTGGCCAACAGGTACATGATTAGATGCACAGCAGCACTAATCAAGAAAATGCAAATCAAAACCACAGTAAGGTATTACCTCATAGCTGTTAGATTAGCTATCATCAAGACACTAATGACAAGTGTTGGTGAGTGTGTGGAGGAAAGGGAAATCCCATGCACTGTTGGTGGAAATGCAAATTCGTTCAGCCACTATGGGAAACAGTATGAAGGTTCCTCAAAAAATTAAAAATATAATTACCATATGATTCAGTACTCCTATTTCTGAGTATATATCCAAGGAAATGAAAATAAGATACTGAAAAGATATCTCAACCAATATGTGCATTGCAGCATTATTCATAATAGCCAATATATGGAAACATCCAAAGCATCCATCAGTGGGTGAATGAAGATAATGTTGTATACATACAATGGAATATTAGTTAGCCATAAGGAAGGAAGGAAATCTTGCCATTTGCAACAACATGAATGCACCCTGAGGGCATCATGCTAAGTAAAATAAGTCAGAGGGAGAAAAGACAATTATTGCATATTATCATTTATATGTGGAATCTAAAAAAGAAGAACTCAAAGAAACAGAAGGAAATGGTGTTTATGGGCACAGCGAAGGGATGGGGATTTGGAAAGAGATTATTTTAAGTGTATAAACTTGCAACTAGTTGGTAAGTCCTAGAGATTTAATACACAGCATAGTGATCATAAGTTGCCAAGAGACTAGATCTGACTTGTTCACACCATAAAAAAGAAATGATAATTATGTGATGTGAGAGCAGTGTTAGCTAATGTTGTGATAGTAACCATACTCAATACATAAATGTATCAAAAGAATATATTGTATACCTTAAACTTAGACGATGTTATAGGTCAAGTACATCTCAATATTAAAAGATAATATTGCCAATATCTCTCACATCATGAACTATAGTTTTAAAATACGGAAGTTGTTCCTCAGAAAGTTAGCCAATTCAGTCAATAGATGTGTGGAATCATTTTTAGAACTATCTGAATGAAAATAAGTTGGAAGGTTTAAACTATTAACTTGAAATAGAACCAGAGAAAACTTTTTATTGTCAAAACCTGAAAGAAATAAGATGGTCCCACAGTACAACTTTAAGTCATTACTGTCCCAGTATATAATATGTTTTCTTGGGTGACTTTATAGGGTAAGACACCAAACAATGTCAAATACATCCATCTTAAATGATGGGACTAAGTGAAGTACTGTGTTTGAATTAGGCACTTCAGCAAAGTGAGGGATATAGAGTTTGTTAATTGTACTTGGAAATCTTGAAGGAACCTATAACTTTGATAACTTGGTTAAAGGTAAAACAAATATTACAATAAATAGGCCAAGGGATGACTAGATTCTTTTTCTATAAAAACAATCATAAGTCTATGTATTCCTCAAGTTTCAGCTTTATTCCTGAGAAAGATTAGGTAATAGTTTAGAAATGTCAATATGAATTCTAATGGGCTCAGCTTCTATTCTACCAGTATCGGTAGATTCATTTGCCCATAATTATTTTGGAACTTGAGCTAATTCTCAATTACTTATCAATTATTTATTGAATAATATTTACTATAGGAAAACAAATATCAAAATACCAGCTATAAAATGATCAAAAGTAGAACATTTTCCTGGGAATTCTGTACACAATTTTTCAGTTAAATATTTTATTGGACAGTTTTAGTTGCAGTGTAAATCTCTATAAAATCTGATAATAAATTTAATAGGCTAGTTTCATAGAAGATAAAGAAGCATTGTGGTAGTAGTAGTCACAGAGGGACAGTTAGAGGTTGAGACATGGAGAAGAATTTGGAATTATTAGGATTTTAAATAACCCAAGTAGAAGTAGTTCAAGAGATTTGCTCTTCCACAATAGTGGGATTTATGATAGAAATAGTGGCACTTATAGCCACAAGAAAAAGACATTTGTACTACTCCCTCTTGGTAATTCAAGAGAGAGAATTACTGAGTGCTAAAACCTTTAGAATAGTGGCAGGTTTGGGAAATTAACACTTTTTGTGTGTGTGTGCTAAAAGTGATATTGGTTTCCCAATGACCTTTTTTGCTTATAAAATCTGAAGTTACTCTTCTCGATAGGCCCTCAGGACTGAGGATCTTTAAATTCTGTTTCTATTGGGAATCATTGTTTATCTGAAAGGTGATATGTTATCTTAGATGTTAGCTTTTCAGTTTTTCTAGGTCCCTTCAAAAATATTCCACTACATGATAGAGATATACCAGATCTATAATTTTGCATCTTGATTTAGTCTTTCTGACAACATTTTCATGTTAGGCCTTAGATTATTTACAAAAATAGAAGATGGGGTCATTTCATGAGCCACTGGGTCTAAATCAGCACATTAACTGAAAATATCTTGAAGCCAATATTTAAAGACTCCTACAAATTCTTCCAATCCTTGCTTAAAACCTTATATTTTTCCTCTAAAGTTCAGTTGACAAAATTCAGGCAATAAATGTAACATGAAATATGCAGTCTTGCTGTATCTCTCTTGAGAATTATATAGTTGGAATTATTAAATCCTTTTCAGTTTCCCACACCGTAGCCTTCAACCATTTTTATCCATCTGAGGGACTCATAAATAGATGTATTCATTTGTATGGGTCTTTCAACTCTAGAAAGCAAGTGTCAAATAACACTTGAACTTCCGTGGCAAATTTTTTTTTTTTAAGATTTTATTTATTTGACAGAAACATAGCGAGAGAGGGAACACAAGCAGAGGGAATGGTAGCGGGAGAAGCAGGCTTCCTGCTGAACAGGGAGCCCGATGCGGGGCTCGATCCCAGGACTCTGGGATCATGACCTGAGCCGAAGGCAGATGCTTAACGACTGAGCCACCCACGCGCCCCCCATGGCAAAATTCTTGTCTACCCTCTTGTTTCCTTCTGCTGCTGTGTCTGTATAGTTTCAGCTTTTCCAGTACTATCACAGAAATGGAGTGACATGATATATAGAATTTTGTATCTGGCTTCTATCACTTAGTTTAAGTTTGAGGCCCATCTACATTGTTGCATGCATCAATACTTTGTTCAGCTTTATTTCTCAGTAGTGTTACATTGTAAGGATACCCGTATTTTGTTTCCACTCACCTCTTGATGGGCATTTGAATTGTTTCCAGATTTTGGCTAATAAAAATAATAAGAACTACTTGTATTAAAGTCTTCATATGAACATCTCCTTTCATTGACTTGGTAAAGATGAAGGATTAAAACAGTTGTTTCATGTTGTAGGTGAATGTTTAGCTTTTAATGAATTGCAGAAGTTATTTCCAAAGTAACATTTTATATTCTACCTGGCAATACATGGGGCTTCAGTTTCTCTATATTCTTGCAAAGCTTGACCTTGTCAGATTTTTGGTTATAGACATTCTAGTGGGTATGGAATGGTCTTAAATATTGGCATGAACCCAACAAATCTGTCTCCATAATCAATTTCAATCAATACTGAGTAATTTTAAATGTTCATTTTCAGAAAACAGAAACATATTAAAAGAGAATGAAAACTTCCCAAGAAGGTTTAAGATAAAATGGGCGACTACAAAGACAGTGTTGTGTTAGGCTGCTTCAAGCTCTGCATTTTACTTCCTGAAGGCACATGTTCTATGCTTTTTGGGGCATTTTGAAGATAGAGAAAATGAGCAACTGAAACAAAAGATCAAAAATGGGATTATGTGTGGGCACCTGGGTGGCTCAGCAGGTTAAAGCCTCTGCCTTCAGCTCAGGTCATGATCTCAGGGTCCTGGGATCGAGCCCCCCCATCAGGCTCTCTGCTCAGCGGGGAGCCTGCTCTCCCCCCCCCCCGCCACCTACTTAAGATCTCTGTCAAATAAATAAATAAAATCTTAAAAAAAAAGAATGGAATTATGTGAGAATTACGTGGAAATCTTCTAGTAGAGAGTTCACCTTAACATGTACTGCCTGGTAGAAAAAGACATTTCTCAAGTTCAGGCTGAGTTTCTGCAGGTGGCACTTTGATGTTAGACTTATTTGTGGTAGTTAAGATGATACAGAAAGGTGTTTAACATCTGGTTCCAGATAACACATAGTTCTGTTGTTATTGATTGTAAAATGTCATTGTCGCTCTGTGAAAGAATACATATAACTCAGCCAAAGAATCTGAAGTGATTTCAGCATATGCAGTTGTAATAATTACTATTGGAAAAAAAAGAAAAAGAACTATGGCAGAAATATTTAAGTAGGTTAGATAGGATTTACTCTCTGAGATCAGAAAGTATAATTCCTGAACTCCATAAATACAAAAGAAAACTAAACTTGGTGACAGTTCACCAGAATCAAGTTCATTTACCTCTTCCACCTTTTGGTGAAGTATGTCCAGTTAAGGGCAGGGGTGGACATTTTTGGTCAAGCTGAGTTTGCATTTATATCCAGAAAGTGAAATCTAAAGTAGTTAAAAATACAGTTTTATTTTTGGGATACACACACACACACACACACACACACACACACACACACACACACAGTAGTTAAGTATACATAAGCACATTACCCCTCACAGGAAAAAATACTGGCAGTAAAAAATGAATCCTTATTATTTTCTGAGATTTAAGAAATAGGGAATATAAATGGAACTGAAAAAGAATGAGCTACCTATAAGTCTAGAAGACAATAAATATAATAGATTATCATGGCAAACACATGAAATTAGGGGGAGAAATAAGAGCGGGTTAAAAATCCGAAGAACTACCAAGATATACAAGAAAAGGAAGTCTAAGAAAAAACCATTGAATTCAGCAAACTCTTTACCTATTGGGCAAGAGGAGATTTGTTTAAGCAATTCTAAATCTTGAATTATCAATTTTCTGTCTACTTCAGAACATTACTTTGCTGGTCTTGGAATTGCACATAAAGCTATCATTTCAATGGTATCTGGCTGCATCGGGCTTCCTGCTCAGCAGGAAGCCTGCTTCTCCCTCTCTCACTCCTCCTGTTTGTGTTCCCTCTCTTGCTGTGTCTCTCTCTGTCAAATAAATAAAACCTTAAAAAATATATATCATTAGATTATGACAGTGCTATTCTTGTCCAAGAACTCACTCTGAATTTTGTCCCTAGAAAGAAGGAAAGAAAAGAGATACATGCTCTTTTTTTTTTGCATGATATGTTATCTCTCCATAACTGAATTCAAATATGCCATACATCGCTCAAGAAAAGTTAATTCAGACGGTGATATTCCTTAGATTTTTACCAACTATCCCATCCTAAACATTCATTCCATTAATTTAATAAATCTGAGTGCAAAGTATGGGAAAAACAAAAACTATTCATATTGACAAATATTCACATATTAGTACTTTATCTGAAACGTTATGTAATAAATAAACAAGAGAATGTTTAAAAATGACTACTCTGACATGTATCCATTTCTATTATAATAAAATGGAAGACCAATTTACCTATGGAATTCGACAATTGCCGATCAAAACAAAACAAACAACCATTTATTTCAGTTGTCAAAGTCGATCTCCTCCAGTGT
>CM053610.1:93973246-93987846 GCA_028646535.1 Procyon lotor | reverse complement strand
TTTCTTTCCTTCTTATCCTTCCCTTCACTTCTTTCCTTTTCTTTCAATAAAGTTACTAAGCATCTGATAAATGCTTAAGTAGTGTTATCTTCATTGTCATGAGCCCATAAGGAAACCAAGAATCATACTTTTAAATGGCCAAATTAACAGCATTTGGTCAGAATTAATGCTGACAAATTATGCAGTATTTTAAAATTCATTGAATAAAATTTCCCTAATTTTCTCTACTTATAGTCAGATTTAGTTGAGTGGCATGTGTATTTGGCTGCAATGAACCAGGGGTGGGTGATTTTTAGTTTCCTGTATGTCCCCTTATACATCCACTTTAAGTTCAAATTCAACACCCTTAAAAATACTTATTTTTTTTATACAAAATGCTTTTATCAAACTAGCCTTGTCACTTTGAATTTCACTATTTCCTAGTATTTAAATACTGTGTATATTTGTATTTCCTTTTTATCTCCATTTTTCTGCCTCCTTCATAAGGTATAACCTTCATTATTCCATGCTAAGATGACTAAAATTATAAATGGGTCCAGCCAGAATCTCCCTCATTTTCACCTTCAAGTTAGTTTATGTATCATCTATGTCCTATATCCTAGGGGGGGAAAAACCCACATCATTCCGTTGTTACACATTTTCAGTGATCCTATTTCTTTTTTTTTTTTTTTTCAGTGATCCTATTTCTTAAAGAAAACAATTCAAACACTATATTTTTACAAACCCACTGGTAACAAAAGAGTGGGTTTAGAAGGAACATACCTCAACATAATGAAGGCCATATGTGAAAAATCCACAACTAACATCATACTCAATGATGAAAAACTGGAAGATTTTCATCTAAGATCAGCAAGAGGACAAGGATGTTCATTCTCACTATTTTTATTCAACATAGAAGTCTGAGCCACAGCAATCAGACAAGAAAAATAAATACAAGGTTTATCTTGTATTTACCAAACTGCTAAAGAAGTAAAATCATCACTATTTGCAAATAACATACTATATACATAAAACCCTGAAGACTTCACCAAAATAAAAAAAAATATTATAACTGATAAACAAATTCAATGAAGTTGTAGGATACAAATACACAAATCTGTTAAATTTCTATACACTAACAACAAAGTGGAAGAAAGAGAAATAAAGAAAACAATCCCATATACAATTATACCAAAAAGAATAAAATATCTAGGAATAAACTTAACCAAAGAGATGAAAGACCTATACTTCAAAACTTGTAAAACATTTGTGAAAGAAATTAAAGATAATACAAATAAATGGAAAGATATACCATGCTCATGGATTGGAAGAACTAATGTCATTAAAATATCCATTCTATCTAAAGCAACTTACAGATTCAGCACAGCCCCTATCAATATACCAATAGTATTTTTTTACAAAACTGGAACAAATAATCATAAAATTAATATGGAACCAAAGGAGGCCCTGAAGAGCCAAAGCAATCTTGAAAAAGAAGAACAAAGCTGGAGGTATTATAATACCAGACTTCAAGATGCACTACAAAGCTGTTGCAGTCAAAACAATATGGCATTGGCACAAACATGGACACATAAATTTATGGAATTGGATAAAGAGCTCATCAGTAAACCTACACCTACACGGTCAATTAATCTACGACATAGGAGGCAAAAATATACAAGGGGGGAAAGACAGTATTTTCAATAAATAGTTTTGGGGAAACTGGACACTATATGCCAAAGAATGAAATTGGACCACTTTTTTCCACCATACACAAATATAAACTCAAAATGGACCAACAGCCTAACTTTGAAACCTGAAACCATAAAACTTTTTTTTTTTTTTTTTTAAGATTTTATTTATTTGACAGAGAGAAACACAGTGAGAGAGGGAACACAAGCAGGGGGAATGGTAGCAGGAGAAGCAGGCCTCCTGCAGAGCAGAGAGCCCGATGCAGGGCTCGATCCCAGGACCCTGGGATCTGACCTGGGCCGAAGGCAGATGCTTAACGACTGAGCCACCCAGGCGCCCCCTGAAACCATAAAACTCTTAAAAGCAAACATAGGCAATCAACTTTGGACATCACCCTAAGAAACATATTTATGGATATGTCTCCTTATGCAAGAGAAACAAAAGCAAAAACAAACAACTGGGATGATACCAAAATAAAAAAAAATTTCCCAGAAAAAGAACCCATCAATAAAACAAATAGACAACCTACTGAATAGGAGAAGATATTTACAAAGGATTTGTCTAGTAAGGGGTTAGTATTAAAAAATATAAAGAATTCTACATAAAGAATATAAAGAACTTCTACAACGGAACAAAAAAAACCTAATTAAAAAATGGGCAAAGGACCTGAATAGGTACTTTTCCAAAGAAGACAAACAGATGACCAACGGAAACATGAAAAAATGCTCAGTAGCACTATCATCAAAACCACAATGTCACCTCACAGCTGTTACAAGCTGATGGTTATCATCAAGAAGACAAGAGATAACAAATGTTGACAAGGATGTAGAGAAAAAGTACCACCAGTGAACTGTTGGTGGGAATGTAAATTGGTACAACCACTATGGAAAACAGTATGGAAGTTCCTCAAAAAATTAAAAATACCATATGATCCAACAATTACACCACTGAATATTTGCCCAAAGAAAACAAAACCACTATAGTTTGAAAAGATACATGCAGAAAGATACATGCAGCTTTATTTACAACAGCCAAATATGGAAGCAACTTCTGTACATTGACAGATGAATGGATAATGATATGGTATATATACCTATATAAAGGAATATTACTCAGCCATAAAAAGGAATAAGAGCTTGTCATTTGCAACAACATGGATGGACCTAAAGGATATTATGCTAAATGAAATAAGTCAAAGAGTGAAAGACAAATACCATATGATTTCAATTATATATGGAATCTAAAAAACAAAACAGATGATAAGGAGATGAACAAACAGGCAAATAATAAGAACTGGTGGTTGCCAGAGGGAAGAAGGATGAGAAGATGGGTGAAATATATGAAGCAGATTAAGTCGTACACACTTCTCATTATAAAATAAGTAGATCATGGAGATGAAGAGTACCGCAAAGGGAATATTGTCAATAATACTGTAACAACATTGTACAGTGACAGATGGTGACTACACCTTATGGTGAGCACTGAGTAATGTACATGATTGTCAAATCAACAAGTTGTACACCTGAAACTAATATAAAAAATGTGATACTAAAAAAAGACACTATAATTTTGTATTTAATTCTTTGTTATCTGGCTCTCAATGATTTAATATGAAAAAGAACAATTCTACTTCAAATAATTCAAAAGAAGCATGCTGTCTTCTAGAGTAGTTTTGTCAACTGGAAATTTTCACACCCAGCAAAATGACCCCTAGCTCCAAATATTAAAGTTTATAGAGGAGTTAGAATTGATATCCACATTGACCAGAGGTTTGAATTTGATGATCTTTCAGACCTTCTTCTCACCTAAGATAGTTTGATTCTATTTCTACACATTTATCTCCTTTTGATGCATATATGAACTTCCTTATCTTTCTCAAACTCAAAAATTCATCATTCTCTGAAGATCTCCTATATTTTGTTGCTTTCATGCATTACCAATATTTAACACCTCTACCAAAAAAAAAAAAAAAAAAAGCCTTTTGCCTTTACTCTTCATTCACCTAAGCCCTTGCTAACTTTGAAGGAATATGAAGATGAGCAAGCTGTTATCTTTCACCCAGTTTATTAGCAAAGTAGATGTGTTGATATGCTGTCTAGAAGGCTATCACATCCCATCTAACTCTGTTGTGGAAGAGATCGGTCTATGTTCAGTGAAGGGCTTGGCAGTCCTCAAGCTCTTCTTCCCCCATGAATCTTTCATTAACATACCTATCTTCTAAATTTTTTTTAGAAAGTACCAATCTTGGGTCTTTGGAATTATGAATAGGTTAAGAAAGAGAAGCATGAGGGTGACATAGGCTACTCATTCAACAACATTACCCCTCTTAACTCTCTGATATTGTATTCCTTCAATTCCTTCCTCATTCAGATGGTCCTTAAAGATGGCAGAATGAACACATGCATTAGATTCCATTCCTTTGAATTATACTCTAACCAAAATTATAATGTACCTCTCTTTGGAGGATGGCAGAATGGAAAACTTAGGTTTCTATAATAAGTGTGCATATGTTTGTGTGTGTGTGTGAAAGGGTAAAATCTATGAAACAAAGCAAAATCTTCAGTTCTATAGATAATGACTAAAACTGCAAAGTAGAGAAGTGGCAATATAGGCATTCAGTTAGAGAAACAGAGGCAAATACTAACATAATTAAAGATTAAAAGAGCTGTTGACCACCTGGCAGTAACAAGTATATGTGGGCACAGAAAAATGACTCTTGAACTTATTTACATGTGAGTTTTATAATAAATAAATAAAATTAATTATAAAATATCACAACGTTTGAAAAATATACACACACAAACACAAAACGGATGTGATCTGTGTTGGGAAATACTGGACAGCTGGCTCTCTTCCAAAAAGCTGACAGTGTATGTCCGACTGTGGTCAGTGAATCATGGTACAAGATCTGGCCCTCAGCGCTATGAACTCTGATTCCCCAACATTCCAAGAGTAGACGTCATTCTCAATGGCAGATTCAGGTGAAACAAATTCATGAAACTGATGTATAAAATCCAAATGCCTCTTTTTAAATATTCCATGAGAAGTACAGCCTATGAAGGATCCAAACACTTGAATCCATTTAACCAACTGTTTTCTTCTTATAGTCATATCTACCTGCAAAATTATCTACAGTAAGAATGTCACTCACCTACTGTACAATAAAAAATACAGAGAGGGGTGGAAATGGACATTAATGTTTTACATTCATACAGACCAGGGATGTCCAAAGTAAATGTAATATGATCCACAGATCTGTACACAGAAGTCTCACATGTAATTTGAATTTTTTTAGAAGCCATATTAGAAAATAAGAAACAGGGGTGCCTGGTGACTCAGTTGGTTAAGCATCTGTCTTTGGCTCAGTTCATGATCCCTGGATCCTGGATGGAGCCCAGCTTAGGTTCCCTGTTAAATGGAAAGCCTGCTTCTCTCTCTCCCTCTGCTGCTCTCCCTCTCAAAAAAAAAAAAAAAAAAAAAGAAACAGGTGAAATGAATTTTAATACTATATTTAACCTGATATGTGCAAAAATATCATAATTTCAACAAAATTAAATTTCAACATGCAATCAATAAAAAAGTTACTAATAAGATGATTATGTAGCTTTTGTACTAGGACTTTGAAATGCAGTGTGTATTTTACACTTAATGTACAGCTTAACTTGGACTAGCCACAATTTCAAGTGGTCAAGAGCAACATATGGCTAGTAACTACCATATTGGACAGACCTACTCGAAGACTCTTCTTGCAAGCATATAAGAAGAGAACTGAACAGCAGAAACCTACTTTTCAGTCTTCGTCTTAGTACCTCAGGAGTTAAAAAATATGTGTGTTTAATTGTCTCAGGCTAGGGTTAACAAGATACACATTATATCTACGGTAAATATACATCTTTCCTGGGGACAGCACAGTTTAGTGCTTGGACTGGGGCTGTCTCTTTTCTCTAAACAGTATCCGGTTGGATGCAGTCCATCTTTACCTCAATTTTTTCCTTTTTTGTTTTCTAAGTGAGCCAACTAGTCTGGTGGATGAAACATTCTTTTTTTAAATATGCTAATCCTTTGAACCAAATTACAGCTAATTTCTCCTTACCTAAGGTTTGTCTATTTTTAGCGACCTTGGACATCTTTCCTGTATTCCACTATGTTTCAGTTGTGGAGAAGAACTCCCTTTCCTCTTATTTTCTTATTTTTGGAAAGCATTTTATTAGATACAGGTAAATAGAATCCATATTCCACGCATTTGATGGGTGCATCATCATACAACTTTCTGTAGATATGAATCTCTAATTTAGCAGGTTAGCAAGCTAAAGATTATATATCATAATTTTTATGTTTGAAAGCATCAATTATATTTTAAGTCCTGCCATAGCAATTATTTTTATACTTATTAAAAAACATATTCTTTGGATGTTTAAAACATAATTTATTTATAAACTATATAAAATAATAATTGTTTTGAATAAATGTCCTGAAATTCAATGAGATAATAGCAAGATATATAAGTTATGAAAAGTATTTTATAAATGGATTTACTTAGTGCCTCTATACATTTGTGTTTATAAAAAATATACAAAATTATAATGTAGAGGACATTGCCATTGGCATGTGTCAGCAGAATGTTTATAGGTCAGGAATATATACACCATAAATGAAAATCATACTTGTATAAGATGCTCCTTTAAAAGATGACAAATGTTTATAGTGATAATAAGGAAGTAAAATTGTAAACATAAATAAAATTTTTCCATTACACTCCAATTCTCAATTTCTTGTCAGTTATTTTCAAAACAAATTTTTTTAGCAGGACCTATTTTGCACATTATATTTGATAAATAATATAGAGATTTTTTAATGATGAGATTACTGATTATTGGATCTGGTTTTAGGAGCTCTTCTAGTATAAATTACGAAAGATATTTTTTATTATTTGCAAAATGAGAGGTCAGACAAAATGATCCTTAGGCTCATCCTCAGCTCTTACATACATACATACAGACAGGTGGATGGACAGTCTTAATGACTGGGCTGCAGAGATTCTTGGCACTCACTGTGTCTATCCCTTTGAAACTTAGTCAAGATTTTATAGAGCCATTGAGAGAGTGCTCTAATATCTTGGAATAATAATGCAAACTCATAAGCATAATCATGAATCTAGGGCTTTCAAGGCCCCAGAAAATAAGAAGTCCTTGGTTTGAGTTCTGCCTGTATTAAGTATCAGACTGTGGACAAACTGTTTAATATCCTTGTACCTTCAATATCCTCTTGTATAAAATGGAGATGATAGCTCCTGTCCTGCCCTTCTCATGTGGTTATTGAGATGTGTGTGTGTGTGTATGCAGGTATGTGGGCATATAAGATTAAAGCTAAGTAATAATCAAATGAACAGTATTAGTATATTTTCTCCAAATATAAAAGAATTCCTTCACTTTTACTATCAGTTATGAGCCAGATGTGACGCTAAGAATTTTACTTACATTGCCTCTTTTTATTCCCATGAGGTAGTGCTATTGTTTATAGATGAATAAATTGAAATTTGAATTGTCAAATAATTGCCTAAAATTACAATGACAGTAAATAGTAGAGAAGGGATTTAAAAATGGGAAGTCTAACTTCTAGTCTAACTTCAAAGCATCTTTTTTACAGACATTTTCCTACTTCTTTAAATACAATGATCTAGTTTTGTATAAAATAGTTCTGAAACTGTCACAGCCATTTAGGATTTGGACTGACTCTAGTAATGCAAAAAAATACACACACACACACACACACACACACACACACACACACACACACGCTCGCTCACTCTATTACTTAGGATTCTATGACCCCATTTATCATTTGTCCTGGGTATCCTCCAACTTCTTTGCCTGTTTTGTCTATGATTCTCTGAGTTTCCATTAGCTCATCAGCTAAATTATTTAATAGGATTAGAATCCCTCCAAGGTTCTTTGCCAATGTAAACATCTATTTTTCTTTTCCCTTGGTTGGTTTAGGTCTCTTTATCACTGCCTTCTAGCACTAAATAGTCTCTGAGTTTGGGCTCCAGTGTTATTTTCCTGTTTCTTGTCTCTCTATATCCTTTTGTCTTTTCTTTCTCCCTCCAACTCCATTCCAACCCAGTATCTTCATTTCTCACCTCTACAGTAACAATAACTGAATCTTCATGCTCCACCATCTAACAATGACATCTTAAGGCCTCTGTCTTTTAAAATCTCTAACTGTGGGGAGCCTGAGTAGTGCAGTTGGTTGAATGCCTGTCTTGGTTTCAGCTCAGTAGTGATCTCTGGGTCATGAGATAGAGCCCTGTGCTGGGTTCCACACTCAGCACAGAGTCTGCTTGGAGTCTGTCTCCCCTCTCCCTCTCCCCCTCCTACCTGCTCCCTCTCTTTCTAAAATAAATAAATTCAAATTAAAAAAAAATCTGTTAATAAGATCTCTAATTTTGTTCTAGAAACATTTCTGCAGTTAACGTCTCCACACCGCCATTACATTACATTTAATTTTCATTCTACCTCTCCTCCCATTGCACTTGAAATTGCTCTTTGATGGTCAACTATGGCTCATGAAAGGCTAACTCCATTCAGCTTCCTCCTCTTTCAGTTTACTTAAACCTTCTTGGAAATTAGCACTGTTAGTCTCCCTTTCCTTCTCAAAAATCTCTACTCTCAAATACTGCAAATTCCTAAATCCTCTTTGAATTTCTATTTTCAATAATCTGCATTGAGTTACTAGTTCCTACTTGCTCCTTTAAAGAAAGAAAGATGAAGGGAAGACTGGGAAATGTGGAAAGAAAGGAAGACCACCTAAATGAGAACCTGCATAAGCTATTTATTCAGAGCTTGGGGTAGCAAAATTATCAGCCACCATCACTCCTGTCTGATGGAAACTCGAAGGCAGGTAGGCAAGTGGGAAAACGTTATAGTGGGGTGTGGGAGGGCAATGCTTCAGGTATACCCTCATTGCCTCCTTGGAAGAGACTGGAGTGGGCAGGCTGGAGCTGAGCTACTAGAAATCTGACTCCTATGTAATTAGTGTAAGGAGCATGGTTGGCTTTCTCTGGCTGATCCTGAGTTGGAAGCAAGGATAAAGGAATAAAAGTTTGAGAAACTGACAGTCTGTGACGAAGTCCTGACTATTTGGGGCCAACTGCTGCAGAGGTTGTTGTTTGGCTTCCTAGAATGGTGGCTACAGGATTGTGGTCAGAGTACTATTTTTACATAGGATATGGCCACTGTTCAATGGTCTATCACCAAAAACTCCTAATAAAAAAAAAAAAAAGCTACTTTTATAAACTAGCTCCTGCTTCTGGCCCCATTTTTCTACCACAGATCACGTGTCTACCAAAGAGGAGTTGAATAGATACTCTCCTTTCTTAAACATCTTCAAATGGGGACATAATGGAACGACATGTTTATTGTCATCACCACATTTACTGAGTGGTCATATGAGGAGAGGGCATCTCAAATTAATGGTAAGGCCACTGTACTTCCACTGTGGTTTTGAAGGTAGATGTGTCATTTAAAGTAATAATTTTCCAAATATTTTTCTCCTGATTTACACACATCAGAAGACTCCTTAGAAAAATGAAATATATTATTTTTCCTTCTCCATTTTCACTTTTTTCTCCAGAATAATTTCAGTTTTCTTCTATCCTTTAACATCTGCTTCACGCAGAGTGATCATTTCCATTTTGAAATCTATATTGTGTCACCTGGACCAGGTATACCACAGATATCAAATCAAGAAGCAGATAAATCATGTGTGATTGATAACAGTGGTATATGCTAGCAATGGGAAATGAATTACGATAAATAATCGGCCCTGTCGAGCTAGAAGGCAGGTATTGTGGGGCTTAATGTTGTATAAATATAAAGCCCTAAGATTTTAGAATTTTATACAGTGCTGCCATAAATCATGACGCAAAACCTTTCTGTATTTTACAGATCATGCACACACATTTTTTCCCATCATTTGACAGACATATTTCAAGATTCATTAGGCGAGCTTCTGCTGTGCTTCTGTGAGCAAAATGTGTCCTGCTCTTATGTAATCCAAGAAGAGGGAAAAATGTTTCAATAAGCCACACATCAGACCCCTGAAGAACTTGGTTAACCTCAAAAACTGAGGACACAGCAAGCTGTAATTTTTTCATTCAGTGCTACCAACCTTTTTGTTGAGCTAGGACCACAAAATTATTATTTTTACTTATTAAAATATGATTTACATGCAGTAAAATGCTTAGATATGAAGTGCATAGTTTACATAGTTTGGGCTTATGATATTACCATTAAAATTAACATATAGAACATTTACACTTGGAAAATTCCTTCATGCAACACACCAATCCCCCCTCAACTCCTTGTCAGAGGTTTACTACTGTTCTGATTTCAATGACCATAGATTAGCTTTGTCTGTTCCTAAACTTCTTATAAATTGGATCATGGTGTGTGTACTCTTTTGTGTGTGATTTCTTTCATTCAAAACATTTTGGACATTATTTCGGAGTCATTTCTTTTTTATTACCAAATAAAATTCTGTTGTATTAATATGCCACACTGTAACTATTCTATGGACAGGATTTTCGATTGTTTCCATTTTTTCTTCTTATTGACTAAAACTGCTATAGACATTCCTTTAAATCTTTGCGTGTATACATATGCCTAAGATATACCAAGGAGTGATATTGCTGGGTCATGGAATAGGTGTATTCTTAGGATAAGAAGAAACTGCTGGAGAATTTTCCAAAATGGCTGTACCATTTCACATTCCAACCAGCAATATATAAAAATTTCTACTACTTCACATCATTCCTAACTCTTGGTACTGTCCATCAACATCCATTTGGATGGATGTAAAATGTTACCTGGTTGTGGCTTTAAGTTCCATTTCCCCATTGATTAATGATGTTGAATATCATTTTCATGTGTTTAGTGGCTGTGTATATTCTCAGTGTGTGTTTATTTCTTCTGCCTATTTTTGGTGAGCTTTTTGTCTTTTTTATAATTCATTTATAGGTGTGCTTTATATTTTCCAGCAAATTATTTTTGGTCCTCAAAGTTGCTTTTGACCAGTATCTTTACTAGATCTATAACCACATTGCCAAGTTTTGTTTTATTATTAAGAAATATTTCCTACAAACAGAAATCACTGAGTGATACAATAAACATTCACAATTGATGTCATACTTAAAGTATGGTTAAATTTTGAACACTGGATTCATGAAACTGGAAACTTCTTATATCTGACTGAGGAGAAGGAATTTCTCTGTAGTTGTACAACAAAAATCCCAAACATAATTAAGTGCTAGGGAAATAGCATCTACAATAAAGCAGCAATTTAATTAATACTTAAGTGCATGATTACTGGTCTGTCCTGAGTTCCAGAACCAAATATAATTAGCTGTCAACTTGTCATTTACTCTTGATGTCTAGAAAAATCAATAAGACTTCTCTTCCATGATTTTGTCTTTCTGTATTTTCCCCATTTCATTAAATGACACTACCAAATTCCCACTTGTTCAATTTAAAACCCTGTCATTTATCTGATTTCTCTCATTTCTTCAATTCCTATATCTAATAAATTAACAAATATTAACAATTCTATATCCAAAATTATCCCAAAACTAATTACTTTTCTCATCTTCGTTGTCACTTCATCTCTCTGAGGGGTTATTTTCCTAACTGATCTCCATGTGTCTACTCTACAATCATCAATCATTTCTACAAACTACAGCAAAAACTAATATATATATATTATATATATATGTATATATATACATATATATATACATATATATTATATGTATGTATATATTATATGTATATATACATATATATGTATATATATAATGTATTATGTATATATTATGTAATATATATGACACATAGATTATGTAATATATATGACATATATATCACACTAAAAAAAATGTTTCTCTCTGTGCTTAAAGTCTTCTAAAGTACATACCCAAGCTATAAGTTCCTGAAAAGAAGTGGCATCTTTGCCTACTTCTATTGTTATCTTGTATTCCTAATGTCATTGCTCCAAGCCCAAACTGACTTTCTTTTTCTCAAACATCTTAAGTTTGTGTCTACTTCAGGATCTGTGCTCTTTCCCTCTGTGTAGAGAGAGCTCTTCTTCCAAATTTTCTTACAGAGGCTTTCTTTTTGTCATCCATGTTCCTATTCATTTGTAACCTCCTCAGAAAAGACACTCCTTGCATGCTTCCTTAAAGCAACATGTTCTCAACCCCATTTTCTATCACAACAGGCTCTCATCATTAAAATATTAAACCCAATAAAAATCAAGCAAGTACTAATGAGGGGTGCCTGGGTGGCTTGGTCATTAAGCCTCTGCCTTTGGCTAAGGTCATGATCCCAGAGTCCTGGGATCAAGCCCTACATTGGGCACCTTGCTCAGCAGGAAGCCTGCTCCTCCCTCTCCCACTCCCTCTGCTTGTATTCCCTCTCTGGCTGTGTCTCTCTGTCAAATAAATAAATAAAATCTTTAAAAAAAATAAGTACTAATGAAAAACTAAATTATCAATTATACTGATTAAAATTTGAGTATTAATTATATACTTTTTTTTTTCTGTTGTGTCACCATACAGTATATCATTAGTTTTTGATGTAGTGTTCCATGATTCAATGTTTGCATATAGCACCCAGTGCTCCATGCAATATGCGCCCTCTTTAATACCCATTATCAGGCTAACCCATAATCCCAACCCCCTTACTGCTAAAATCCTCAGTTTGTTTTCCGGAGTCCATAGTCTCTTATGGTTCATCTCCTCCTCCGATTCTACCCCCTCATCATTTTTCCCTTCCTTCTCCTAATGTCCTCCATGCGATTCCTCACGCTCCACAAATGAGTGAAATCATATAACTTTCTCTGCTTGACTTATTTCACTTAGCATAATCTCCTCCAGTTCCATCCATGTCAGTGCAAATGGTGGGTATTAATCCTTTCTGATGGCTGAGTAATATATATGGAACACATCTTCTTTAACCATTTGTCTGTTGAAGAGCATCTTGGCTTCTTCCACAGCCTATACTTTCAACACCATCCCAATCAAAATACCAATGGCATTTTTCAAAGTGCTGGGACGAACAATCCTAAAATTTGTATGGAACCAGAAAAGTCCCTGAGTCATCTAGGAAAAGTTGAAAAAGAAAAATAAAACTGGGGTTATCATGTTGCCTGATTTCAAGCTATTTTACAAAGCCGTGATCACCAAGACAGCATGGTACTGGCACAAAAAAATAGACAAACGGATCAATGAAACAGAACAGAGAGCCCAGATATGGATCTTCAACTCTATGGTCAACTAATCTTGACAAAGCAGGAAAAGATATCCAATGCAAAAAAGACAGTCTCTTCAATAAATGGTGCTGGGAAAATTGGACAGCTATATATACAGAAGAATGAAACTCGACCACTCTCTTACACCATACACAAAGATAAACTCAAAATGGATGAAAGACCTCAATGTGAGACAGGAATCCATCAAACTCCTAGAAGAATACATAGGCAGTAACCTCTTCAACATCAGCCACAACTCCTTTCAAGACACATCTCCAAAGGCAAGGGAAACAAAAGTGAAAATGAACTTTTGGGACTTTTTTTCATCAAGATAAAAAGCTTCTGCACAGCAAAAAAATAGTCAACAAAACAAAGAGGCAAGCCATGGAGTGGGAGAAGATATTTGCAAATGATAATATAGATGAAGGGCTGGTATCCAAGGTCTATAAAGAACTTCTCAAACTTAACACCCTCAAAACAAATAATCAAGTCCAAAAATGGGCAGAAGACATGAACAGAACTTCTCAAAAGAAGACATACAAATGACTAACAGACACATGAAAAAATGTTCAACATCATTAGCCATCAGGGAAATTCAAATTAAACCACACTGAGATAACAGCTTACACCAGTGAGAATGGCAAAAACTGACAAGGCAAGAAACAACAAATGTTGGAGAGATTTTAGAGAAAGGGGAACCCTCGAACACAGTTGGTAGGAATGCAGGTTGGTAGAGCCACTTTGGAAAACAGTGTGGAGGTTCCTCAAAAAGTTAAAAATGGAGTTACCCTATGACCCAGCAATTTGCACTACTGGGTATTTAGTCCAAAGATAAAGATGTAGTAAAAAGAAGGGCCACATGCACCCCAATGTTCATGCTTATCACTCTTTTATGATGACCTGTATGTGTCTTAATCTACAATTTTTTGAGAGGCATCTTTGGAATACAGAGATAAAAACAAATTTGCTGGGTCCTAAGTAAGGTGGCTCATTACTTTCTGCTTACTTGAAAAAAACTTGGTTTAAGCATGTTGTGTACCGAGTAACCATAAATAGAATCTCTTTTCACTCTGGAAATTATGTTCTCCATAACTATAGGTTATACGTATATTTAAATAACTATTCCCAGGATATTTTACAGAATGGCTGTATCAGTCCACACTTTTTCCAGCACTGTCAGAGTTTCTATATGCCAATATCATTGTTAGCAACAAGGCAATATCTACATATCAAATTTTCTACCCAAATAAAGTGATAAATCACTGTGGTTTTAATTTACTTCTGTGATTTCTATTAAGTTTGAGAACATCTTGCTATGTTGCTATTTATTTATTTATTTAAATTGATTTTTATTAACGTATAATGTATTATTTGCCCCAGGGTACATGTCTGTGAATCGTCAGGCTTACACATTTCACAGCACTTAACAGCACATACCCTCCCCAATGTCCACAACCCAGCCATCCTATCCCTACCCCCCCACCTCCCAGCCACCCTTAGTTCATTTCGTGAGTCTAGGAGTCTCTTATGGTATGTCTCACTCCCCTTCCCTTCCTGTTTCATTTCTCTCCCCCATACCCCCCAAACTCCCACCTTGCCTCTCAAATTCTTCATATCAGAGAGAT
>CM053610.1:93954932-93972746 GCA_028646535.1 Procyon lotor | reverse complement strand
TCCATTCTGATACTCTGTGTCTTTTAATTGGGGCATTTAGCCCATTTACATTCAGGGTCACTATTGACAGATACGAATTTAGTGCCATTTTATTGCCTGTTAGGTGACTGTTAACTGTACATTGTCTCTGTTCTTTTCTGGTCTGTTAGGCTCTCTCTTTGCTTAGAGGACTCCTTTCAATATTTCCTGTAGGGCTGGTTTGGTGTTTGCAAATTCTTTCAGTTTTTGTTTGTCCTGGAAGCTTTTTATCTCTCCCTCTATTTTCAGTGACAGCTTAGCTGGATATAGTATTCTTGGCTGCATATTTTTCTCATTTAGCACTCTGAATATATCCTGCCAGTCCTTTCTGGCCTGCCAGGTCTCTGTGGATAGGTCTGCTGTTAATCTAATATTTTTGCCTTTGTATGTTACAGATTTCTTGTCCCGAGCTGCTTTCAGGATTTTCTCTTAGCTTACTTCTCAGTAAGCAAACTTACTGAGGCTTGTAAGTTTTACTATTAGATGCCGGGGTGTAGACCTATTTTTATTGATTTTGAGGGGGGTTCTCTGTGCCTCCTGGATTTTGATGCTTGTTCCCTTTGCCAGATTAGGCAAATTCTCTACAGTAATATTCTCCAATATAGCTTCCGCCCCTCTCTCTCTTTCTTCTTCTTCTGGGATCCCAAATATTCTAATATTGTTGCATTTTATGGTATCACTTATCTCTCGAATTCTCCTCTCATGGTCCAGTAGTTGTTTGTCTCTTTTTCTCAGCTTCTTTATTCTCCGTCATTTGGTCTTCTATATCCCTGATTTTTTCTTCAGTCTCATTTATTCTATCAGTGAGAGCCTCCATTTTTAGTTGTACCTCGTTAATAGCTTTTTTAACTTCAACTTGGTTAGATTTTATTTCTTTTATTTCTCTAGAAAGGGCTTTTATTTCTCCCGAAAGAGATTCTCTAATAACTTATGCTTTTTTCGAGCCCTGCTAGCATCTTGATAACTGTCGTCTTGAACTCTATTTCTGACATATTACCAATGTCCGCATTGACTAGATCTCTAGCCATCAGTACTCTCTTCTTTTTTCGTGGTGAGTTTTTCCGCCTCATCATTTTTTCAAGGTAAGAGTAGATGGGTGAGGGAGAAAGATTCTCTGGAGTTCTGCTGTTTTCACTGATTGATTAACTAGGTCTTGGCTGAATATTCTCGCTGATCTTCTGGGGGAGGGGCCCACTGCCGTGGTTCTCAAATGTCTTTGCCTGAGGCAGAATTGCACCGCCCTTGCCAGGGGATGGGCCAAGTACTTGGCTCAGGTTCGCTCTTGGAGTCTTTGTTCCCTGAGCACTTTCCGAACCGCCCTGGAGGGCGGGAATGGAAATGGCGGCCTCCCAGTCTCTGGCCCCGAGGAGCCAAGTGCTGGGTGCTGTGATCCTCCACACACCCTCAGAGGAAAGCCGTTAATCACTTCCATCTCCCTTGTCTGTGGCACGGGCTCTGTGCTCAGCTAGCCCATGGCCGAGCGCTTCTATCTGTGGCACGCACGACCCCATCTGGAGTCCCCAAACCAGCAGATTCTTGCTGCGTGCTCCCGCACCGCTCCTCCCGGAGGAGGAAGGAGGGGGTGTCTCCAGAGCTGCCTCCCGTGGGGTCCCCGCTTGAAGTACGGCAGCCCTATATGAACTATATGTCTCAGTTCCTATAGTCCAAGGTAGGCCTATGCGGCGTTCCGCGATTCCTTCTCTGCTACTGGCTTCTCCGCCCCAATACCGGGGAGCTCTGCTGCACTCGGGCTCCCCTGGTCCCTTGGTGACCCCACAGGTCCTGAAACCACACTGTTCCCGCAAGGGCCGAACCCCCGGTTGGCCTCCGAAGCGATGTCCCTCAGGGGAGCAGACTAGAAGTTTGGGATTTTGTGCTCCGTGGCTCTGCGGCTGCTGGGAGCCAGCCCCTCTCCCCAGGGTCTCTCTTCCTGTCACTTTAAATTCACTTTTTCCACACGTCCTACCTTTCTGAAAGTGGTCTATTTTCTGCTCCTAGAATTGCTGTTCTTATTCTCTTCTCTCTGCTGTTGCGTTTGCCGGCTTTTAGAGTGATTTCCTCCTCTTTAGCTGGACTTGGGACCCAGTGCTCTCTGTGCCTCCTACACCTCCGCCATCTTGCCTCTCCTCTCCGCTATGTTGCTAGCTTTATAGATTTCTCATTTTATATAAACTACATGTTTATACTATCTATAAATTTTTACATGTGTTCTTCAATATTCTTAGCTGATTTTTGTAATTGAGGAAAACAAAATATTAGTTTCTAAGAAGCAGTTAAATATTAGAACCATAAAAGCACTTAGGTCAAAACAGATATTGATTTGATAACAGAATTCCTAATTTTAGTTAATAATTAAGTTATTATTTTAATTAAGTTATTTTAATAATTAAATTATTAATTTAGTGAATAAATTGATTGTTGGTTATCAAGTATGACCTATATTCACTTCCTAGAGGTAATAATTTTTTTTTCAGATATGCATATATTTTATTTTAGTGGACAAAAAGGTTTCTTTTTACCTGGTTCCATTATCCTTCTGACATTTCATTTGAAGTTAGAAAGAACAACAAATAGGGAAATGGGAAAGATAGCTACAGCCTTACCTTAGAATAGAAAGGCTAATTCTGGGTATGGCATAAGTTACAGAATGATCTGTATGTAGCTGAGTTTGATCATCTGTTAGATGTCCTTGTTAAAGTCAGCTTTCCCCAAGAGATTTAACATTTAAGAAATGAAATGTAATTTCAATCTATCTCATTGAGACTCCAAGGCAATAGTTTTAAAAATAAGGTTCCATAAATTTTGTAGAGTTAAAAAGAGAAAGAATATTTCTTGCTCTTACACTCCTTTAAAAATTAATTATAAGAATCACCAAATAAATTAATTTTAATCTCTCAGGTCAGACAACCAGAACCTTCTAGTTTCCTAAGTCTTTCCGAGGTGTTAAGTTACTTTTTCCAGAAGATGCATTCAGGGGTTGACTTAAAATTAGTACACAATAAAATTAAATATCTTTTGTACTGGAAGCAATCCTATACTTCAAATTCAAAAAGACACTTTAAAATGAATGATTTTATTGGCATTGCTGACCATTAAGATTGTACTCAAGAGAAATTGGCATAAATAATTACATTTAACTTTTCTTTATTTGAGCATCAACTGGGGAACTATCTATTTATTCTATTTTTCATTATGTCATATCTTGATAATGACTTTCCCTTTACATTAAAAAAAAACTTAACAGACCGTTGCATGGTCAGTTTTATAAGTTTAGCTATCTTAATGACTTATTAATATCACCTCCCTGTTGGCTAGATTTATTGCTGAGCAATCAGTCTTTACTGTGACCCCAAATTCCAAATCAAGCATGTTATGCTTGATTTGGTAGGGCAATTTCGACACTGCTGGTATGGACACTAAATTTTTGTCAGTCTCACTGTGTCCTTCCTCAGTTCATTAAATTTTCAGGTGGATGAGTATCTTCTTCTATTAAGTTGATACTCTACTTGCCAAGAATGGAGGAATAAAGAGCTAATTAATGGTATGAAATCCCTGTTAATACTAACAAGTATAAAATAAATGGCAAGTTGAACAGTTAAACCTTCATACTTGCACTACATGACTATGAAATATAAATAGTTACAATGTTTATTTTACTTTTTACCCACCAAAGATTTGTAATTTGATTATACAAACAAACAACACATATAAAATTTTGATTCAGGCTATAAACCTTGTTGTTCTCAGCTTTAGCCAGGAATAATCAATGGAAGAAAGATGCCCGATGAAAAATCTTGGAAGAACCAGCTCAAGATATAAGGTATTATTCATTAGGCTAATGGCAATAATTATGAACATACAAACTATGAGTTTTTGACATTTTTTTAAATACCAAGGTGTAATTCATACAGTTGGTTGCTTAACCAATCCCCACTTTCTCTAAAATATTCTAATTTTGGCTCCTATTGCAATCTCTTCATTCATCATATACCCCCTACTTCCAATTTCCAGCTCCAAGCTTAGCTCTGACTGGTATAAGAGGAAATGTCAACACTAGTAAAAGTAATGAATTCAGGAACTCTAATTAAACCAATAAACTAATGTCATTTCCCTGGTCATTTCAGAAATGAGCATGCAACACAACCCATAAGAATTTAAAAAGGAGATCTACTAGAATTTCTGTGAAATAAATTTCCTTTAAGAAATACAGCTTAAACTCATCACAAGAAATAGAAAGTTTTAATTTTCAGTTATCTCAGGATGTCATGGTGTACGGCTGTGAATCCTGAAACAGTTACAGACATTTGTCGTGATAAGAGATGCTAGCCAGAAGCTGATAACAACGGATGGTATGGAGGATGCAGCACAGGGAAAGATCTGGAAGCACAATTAGAGGAATGAAACCAAGCTTGACTTCACTCTACCTCTGGACTTCCAGTTAAATGAATCAATACCAGGCTTACTGTTCAAGATCTAGACCCTCTGCATGCATACCATACAGCTGTTTTCTACAAAACCTCACCAGGTGCTATTCAGGGAAACCTCAATTGCTCCTGGGTTGTTTCCAATGATGGTCCTGAGGCAATTATGTTTCCTCAAGGAAAAGCAACTGAAAGCATGGAATGATTTATGATAAACTTACAGATAAGGCTCTTTACAATCTAGAGAACTGTTCAATGTTTTATTTGCTATGTTTTAACTTTTAAAAAGGTTAAAACTATTTGGACAATGGAAATATTAACAATGTTTGAGTAATACAATACTACAATTATATTCATCATGACTCAATTAAAATTTTTGCTGAGTATATACTATGCGAAAAGCAATATATAGGTGGTTATAAAGGGTATAAAACTCAGGAAATATAGTGTTTTTCTTTATATAATATGAAAAAACATACAACAAAAATACCCAATGGCTTGGTAGGAGATCCCAAAAAGTGATAAATCATATCCAACTTAGTGTAGGGACTGATTCACTAAAGAATTGGGACTTAGTTGTGTCTTAAAAGACAGAGCTTGGACAATTTTAATAGATTTCAACTCAGTGGGGGTATTTTTCAAGCAGAGATAAAAACTGAAGGAAAAAAATGGGAAATTCTGAAATTGGAAAGTACAATAGTTGATGTACAAAAATCATCAGAGGATCTCAACAACAGATTTGAGATGGCAAGAGAAAAAAATCCAGTAAATTTGAATACAGATCAATAGAAAATATGCATTCTGAAGAGCAAGAAAAGAGATTAAGGAAAAATAAACAAATATTTAGATACCCTGACACAACATAAACATTCCAAAAGACATATACTGGGAGTCTGAGAAACAAAAGAACAATGTGCAGAAAAATTTTTGAAAAATGCTCAAACTTCCTAAATAAAAAAAGCATTAATCCAACAGATCCAAATAGGATAGACACAAAGTAATCCATACCTAGACAAACTGATGAACACCAAAGCAAAGGAAAAATCTTGAAAGAGCACTTAATGAAAGAGCACAATACTACAAGTAAAGACTGACTACTCATAACACTAAGGATGAGATCAAATGGCACAAGGATGACATAGTTCAAAGTGTGTGTGTCAGGGTAGGGAGTGGAGAGGAAATACTGTTAACCAAAACTTCTGTATCCAGAAAAACAGTATTTTAAAAGTAAAGGTGAATAAGGCAATCTCTGATTAACAAAACCTGAAAAAATCCATTGCTAGTCAACTAACTTTAATGAAAATACTAAAAGTTCTTCAGCTCCAAACAAAATGACAGGAGATATAAATTAAATCCACAGAAATATAAAGAAATAATAACTGTTTTCTTGGGTTTACTACAACCATAAGACACTAACAGCAAAAAGGAGGAGAAAAGAAATTATTCAAGTAAGGGTTCTCTATTGTACTAAAATTAAGTTAGTATTAATCTGAAGTAGGTTGTGACAAATAAGCTGCATATTATCTGGAGAGTAATCACTAAGAACATACAAAAAAATATAGCTGAGGGGCACCTGGGTGGCTCAGTTGGTTAAGCATCTGCCTTTGGCTCAAGTCATGATCCCAGGGTCCTGAGATGGAGCCCTGCCTGGGGCTCCCTGCTCAGTGAGGAGCCTGCTCCTTCACCCTTCACCCATTCAGGCTCTCTCTCTCACAAATGAATAAATAAAATCTTTAAAAATATATAGTTGAAAAATCCACAGAGGAATTTTAAATGGTTCAGTTAAAGTATTTATTTATCACAAGAGTAGAGAGAAAGGAGGAACAGAACCAACACGAAACACAGAGAATAAAAGCTATGAGGATTTACTTTGCCTTGCAGTAAGGCCAATTAGCAAACACAGAAAGCCTACCATCTTTTTGACAGTTGTTTCACAACTTGGAGCAAGATGCCCGCCTACCTTAGGCTCCTAATCTCCATTGAGACTAGGAGAGAGTCCTATCTGACTTGATGATTACATTTCAAAGGGATAGTTCTCAGGTCCTTGAGAAGGAGATTCCTGGGTTGTAAAGGTGACAAGAGACTTTTAAAACAGATTTATATCTCAAAGGGGCAGATACAGAATTTACTACTACAAGTTTTTTAAAGGAAATGCTCTCAAGAAAGTGAGATGGGTGGGGGGCGGATCTAGATAGGACAAAGTCCCTTTCAAGTTTGGTTCTGCTGAGGGAAATGTTAAGGCCATCTCTGTCAATAGCTAAGTATTAAGAAGAGGAAAAGATTACATAATATTACCAAGAGGGATTTATTCCAGGCATTCAAGGAGGTTTTAATATCTGAAATTCAGTTAAGGTAATACACCATGTTAACAGGATAAAGAAAAAAAAAAGTTACAGGATCATCACAATAAACACAAAGAAAGCATTTGACAAAATCCAACATCTATAAAAACTGTTACTAAACTAGGAATAAAAGTGAGTTTTCTCAACCTGATAAATGGTATCCATGAAAAACATACACTTAAGGAAGAAAGACCAAATGTTTTCTTTCAAAGACTTGGGGGAGAGATAACATTTCTGTTTCTGCCGCTTCTACTCATCACTGAAAGGCAGGCTTCAACCAAGTGAAATAAGGCAACATTAATAAATGTAAATACATACATACACACATATATGTAAAATAATACAGTCACTGTGAAAGACATTTAGGCAATCTCTTTAAAAATTTAAATTCCACTCTTAGGTATGTATCCTGAAGGAATAAAAACATATGTTAACAGAAAGGCTTTAATATGAATATTCACAGCAGCATTATTTATAATAGTTCAAAGCTGGAATCAATCCTAACTTCATCAGTTGGTGTATGGGCAAATAAAATATGGTCTCTCTGTACAATGCAGTACTATGCAGCAATACAAATAAATGAATTACTGAAATATGCTGAAACACAGATTACTTCAAATACATGGTATTGATCAAGAGAACCTAGGCAAAAAGACTACGTATTGTATGGTTCTATTTACATCAAAGGTCCAGAATAGACAAAAATTATAGATATAAAGAACAAAACAGCAGTTTCCTAGACCTGAGAGCGAGAGCAGGAGAGATTGAAAATGGGAATGTAGGAACTTTTGGGAACAACAGAAATGTTTAAAAATCAGATTGGGGTGTGATTGGCAAAATACTACGAATTTACTAAAAATCTTGGAATATTACATTTATCATCAGTGAATTTTGTGGTTTGGAAATTATATACCAATATAAGTGTTTACAAAAAGAACCAATGAGAACGTGATCTAAGGTATCCTTTGGTACATTGATTAGTCACTTATGGAGTTGGAATGTCATCTTCAGCATTTTACAAAGGATTGCATAGTTTGAACAAAAATGAGGAAAACCTGGAGGAAGCTGCTTTCTAAAAAATGGGAAATCAATAATGGTCTTAATGATCCTCAATCGCTTGGGTAGATGGCACTGACGCATTAGGCAGTTAAGGAATATGGAGGTATTTGGCGGTAGTGGAAACACTACATTATAGACTAAAACATGGATCAGGGCTAGAGATCTAGATTTTGTAGTCATATTCGTGTGTGTGTGTGTGTGTGTGTGTGTGTGTGTAGCTATATATACATATACACTGAATTCTAAAGTCACCTAACATATAAATTAACTGGATGTTATTAATAACCAATCATTCAAGAACAAAACTAATCTTGTTCTTGATTTTTTTTCTGCTCTAACTTCTGATCAAATGAATGCCATAAAATGTTGCTCTGCCTGCTCAGAATAAGAGTCTGTCCATAAGCATTGCTGATGCCAAGATCTTTTTAATCTCAGCATTCACATTTCAGATGTTATCCAAGACTTCTACGATGTACATGTTTATATGTCTGTATTTGTATAAATTGAACATATGCATAATATATAACTAGAGTTAGCAATCAATGCCTGTCAGCCAAATATGGACTACTGCTCATTTCTTAATAGTGTAGTTTTATTAGAATACAGTCACAGCTATTTATTTATATACCATCTAAGGATTTTCTCAGGTTATAACAGCAAATTTAAGTAGTTGTGATGGAGACTGTATGGCCAACTCATGCCATGTAGCCTTTAGTATCTCTCAGTGGTCTTTAATTAAATTAGCATATTAGATTACAAAGAGTACACTAAACTCCTCTCTTACATTTTAATTATTTGATGTTAAGAAGTACATGAGTTTCTGTCCTTTCAGTTTTTGAAAAGTATAATGAAAATTTGGCACGATTATGTTTAGATAGTATTTCTTATAGTTCACATGATTTGAGTTTCTGTTTACTCATTTTGTATTCCATTCATTTTGGGAAATTGTTTTTAAATACCTGAAACCAATGATGATTTTTCTATAAGAACAACCATATGTGTTTTATGATTAATTTATTAAGTCCCAAATGGTTTTAAAAAAGGAGGCTGTTAAAGAGTTTTTTAAAAATTTGAAATCACAGAAACAAGAATAAAGCAAATGGGAGATGACACTTATTTTAACTGCAGGGAACTAGGATAAGGTCAAAGTACATAGGTGAAAAAAAATCAATAATTTAGGAAAGAAAGTGTATGTATTTAATTTTGGGGTACCCTGACAGATTGTGCCTCAGGTAATCTATGTGAAAACTGTCCCAGTTTTCAAGAAGGGCCCTTTAATACCTTGGAGGCAAAGAGGAGGGACCAAAGAAAATGCTCTCGGGATGCCTAATAGTTTATTCTAGGGCTCTGTAACTGTTACAGGGTTATTCCACTACAGTCCACAGGACTAGGCACATATTTCCTGTTGAAACTTAACTGCATGAGACTTTAGTAAGCCTATTTGAACATCAGTGTGTTATTTTAATATGTGCTACCAGGGACTAAACTGACTGGTATTTGGTCATGACTGAACCCTCAAGCTTATGTAGAATCTCATAATAAAATGACTGATAGAGATCTTCCATAGGATTCTGTTTTTGACAAGTCATCAATGGAACACTTTGAATGATCTGTAAAATTAGAGATTATATAATATTCCATCCTATTCTATAATGCTTTACATGCATTTGGGGAGGGGGGAGAAATACTCTCATTTTATATTATTTATGTGCATGTGGAAACTTGATATTATATATGTGAAGTCAATAGCACTATGCCAGTTCACTTAAATGTTCAGTCAATTTTGGCCATATCATTGTCCTATTAATTATGGCATATTTCTATGGAAATTTAATGGTTAACCAAGAGCATGTATACATCTGGGCCTACACATAGATATGTAATTTTCCTTTTATGAAAAATATGTGAAATGGGCAAAAAAGGTGATAACATAGCCCACTTGATACTAGGGAGAAGTAAGGGTATGTCCAAGGCTACTGAGTGTGGAAGGTGGGGAGCTGCAAGTAAACTCAGACAAGCCGACTCCTCTTATCATGCTCAGTATGTGCCTCATGTCTTAATATCTCCCTCTTTTTCACATATTTACTCAGTCTCAACACTTTGTACTTTGTTTCACATTTGATCTTACATTTTCATCTCCAGCTTCATCCACAAAAAGCATCCTGTAATAAGGTTCTAGCGTGCTTAATTATCTTACGTATTTCCCCCTTCAAATAATTAACAAATGGCAATTAACATTTTAGAGTATTTATTACAAATCTATACTATCTTTAATGTACTTGGTAAAATAAAAGACATACTTCTTTGATCAATCTTCATAAAACTACAGCTTTAATCCTGCCCTTCAGCTATTTAAAGACTTCACATGAAATTGTATTTGAAAAACTAAAAATCATGATTCTTAGACTATCATTTTTACTTTTTACCTGTTTTTCTCCCTTTTTGAGGCCATGGTCATTCCTTTTAACTGACCTCCTTCCTTCTTGCAGGGTTAACTGAATAGTAACTAAACTTGAAAGCCCAATTCAAAAACTATCCAACAGCTCCGTAAAGATATTCCTGATTATAAAAACCAAAATATGTCCTGGAAGTGAGTTCTTGGACTATTTATACCTATACATGCATGTCACATATGTAAGGTTTAATAATGTTATTGCTTCAATCAGCATGGCTAAGAACAGGTTAGCAAAAATAATCTATTGTCTTATAGAAACTTAAACTTGTGGTTTCAGGTATGTGCACATAATAAGCACAGAATATACTGAAATGAATATAAGCGATTCTTGGTATTCCTCAGACTTAGAGTAGCCCTGGTGTAATGCTTAAAATCAAGTTTCGACAAAATCAAAAACCCCAAAAGCAACTAGGTAATAACATCACAGTTTAACAAAAATCATCTCAGGTTCAAAATTCCTTAATAAAACTATGGCTCAAAGATAATCTCTGGTTTTCTGAGCTTTTATACACATCAATTTGCTTGACTCTGCCTTAAAACCAAACTCTCATGAATGGAAGGAAACTTGGTTTATTTTGAATGCCTTTGGGTATAGAGATAATTTACATCATTCTATATGTTTCTAGTCCCATGTCTGAAAGACAAATTCTCATTAAAATACAGAGAATTCTGAGAAAACTTTTATCTTTAGAGTAATCACAACATTTCAAAAAAGATACCAGAATTAGTAAAGATTATAGGGCATTCTCCATAGCAGTAAATATTCTGGTCTTGGTACAAGCAAAGTGTTTGCCCTTGCAATTAGTGAGTATATAACACACACACACCCCCACCAAAAAAGTACTGTGTATTTTCCTAGTTTTTTAAAATTAACTTCTGTCCAGGGTCACCTGTGTGGCTCAGTTAGTTAAGCATCTGCCTTTAGCGTAGGTCACTATCTCAGGGTCCTGGGATCAAGCCCTGCATCAGGCTCTGCACTCAGTGGGGAGTCTGCTTCTCCCTCACCCTGTGTTATCTCTTGCTCTCTCTCAAATAAATATATAAAATCTTAAAAACTAAATGGAACTAATTAAAAAATAGATAAAATTAACTTCTGTCCAAATATCTAAACTGGGGAATCACTGATGAATTTTAAAAACCATTGGTAGCTACTCTCAGTTTTTACATTAAACAATATTTCCCTGTGTTTCTAGAGACTAGTTCTAACAAAAGAGTGTGGCCTATATCTCAATAGATAGGACTTACTTTCTAGGGCATCATAAACTGCTTGAGAAACTATTTCTGAATTCATAACTCTTTATTGGGTAGACATGGTAAGAAGCACGGATTCATTTACTTCCTCTATATTGAGATGAGGATCTCTTTGTGCTTTAAAAAACTGAATTGAGTTTTTTTTTTTCTCTAAATGTTATAAAATTAAATTTAATGATAATCTTTCGCTTTTAAGAGATCCAACTAATTCTGAATGAAGATTAAAATAACATTTTATAAAAGGAATCGTAAAAGCAGACAATACACTATTTGTAGTTTTCTTTAGAGTGAAGACACATTTTCAGCGCATTTGTTGCTTCTAATCAAACAATGAGCTCACAAGTACAACCACATAGAACAGATGGCAAAACCTTTACGCATTAGACTTTATATCTGAAAAAGAGACACTTTATTTTAAAATTGCCACTTGGGAACATAAAGTGCTCTCATGAGAAAAACACATTTTACACTTTAAAGGCAGTCCATAAAATAAAGGCAGATGTTTAAATGACTTCTTAATTAACACAAAACAAACATTTACCTACACTGTGGGGATGAAGCACGGCAATTAAGATGAACCCTTTAAAACAGCCTGGGACATATTTTATGCAAAGCAGTAACAAACATTTTATCTTTTAGGATTTCTTTTTGTCTTTTGGTAAGAAGAGAGTAATTACTATTTATCTTCAATTCATTAATTTGAAACTTACAGAAATAATAGCTGTTGCTTTTAAGTTTGATTAAAATGTTTTTAAAACGTGCTCGAGTTTGAGGCATATTATAGTTACAAATATTATTTTCAACTCATTATACAATTATGTTGCCCCTTTAGCACTGAACACTTCTATTACCCAAGGAAACATTAAGGGATTAGAAAAATGGGGATATTTTTCAAAATGTTCTCACAAAATGTATGCAGAATATACTGCTTAAAAATATAATCACAGAAAACATAAATGCTTCAATAATCATATGGAACAGAGAGAAGAATAAAAATAAATCATCTTTGTTCATAAGAAATGCATTTTGGGGGAAAAAAGCATGTTGACATATTTTTGCAGGCTTAAGGTGACAATACAAAGGAAAACCGTATAAGATGACAGTAGTCAATTGTACATCTCACATGCACAGGACTGGTCCACTCTTTTAATATCTCAAAATAAAAGCTTAGAAGTAGTGTAAGAAATAATAAACCCAGAATGCATAAGCTCATTCCCAAATTTTGTTAATGTCAGTAAGTTTTCTCTGCTTTGTTAAAGGCAGGAAGAGCAAGGAAATTAGAATGCCTTATTTGAGATAGTTGAAATTAATATATAGAGATCATACAGAGAAGTCCCTTTGTACATTCAGAAGGCTTTTCTTCTACGTAAAAAATGACCTGATGACTGGAATAAAAATAAATATTATAGGGGCACCTGGGTGGCTCAGTCGTTAAACATCTGTCTTTGACTCAGGTCATGATCTCAGGGTCCTGGGATCCAGCTCAGCATTGGGCCCCCTGCTCAGTGGGGAGTCTGCTTTCCCTCTCCCACTCCCCCTGCTTGGTAACCTTTCTCACTGTCTCTGTGTCAAATAAATAAATAAAAAATTTTTAAAAAGAATATTATAAAAGAGAATTAGTGTCAAAAGTATATGATCAAGAAAAAAATAGATTAATAGCTAATATCCAAAAAGAGGAGTAGTGAAGAAATTGGTTACTGGAGAGAGAGAGAGAGAGAGAGAGAGAGAGAGAGAGAGAGAGGATAACATATAAAGTAAAATAAAATGACCAAAATAAAATTATACAACACCTTACTGGATTGATAAAGGTAGAAAATCATTAAGAATTATGATCAATACAAGTTTTTTGTTTATGAGGCAAAATGTTAGTTCCAAAACTACAAACCAGGTTTTGTGATCACGAAAAGATCCTAGAACATTCACCTTACCAAAACCAAACATTATGGCTTATAGAATGGCTTATATAATGTGTATTATAAACATTAAACATTTATTATTTACTATCTATTAGCTACCATGCTAAGAGTGTGAACAAAATAATGAACCAAGAAAAACATCCTTCCATTTGAGAGAGCACAATCAGATGGGGAGATGAAACAAATTGTCAAGCATGCTATATTAAACATATTTAATGAAAACCCACATGGAATATTATAAAATTTTTCAACGGTTGAAATAGCAAGCTTGTTTGCAGGAATCAGTAATGACAACATAAGTATTTAATTTTGTCTTGAAAAATCAGTTGGCATAAACTTTAAATCAATTGTTTATGTGTTTTGTTTTTGTTTTTTTGAAATTTTATTTATTTGGCAGAGTGGAGAGAGATCACAAGGAGGCAGAGAGGCAGGCAGAGAGGGGGAAGCAGGCTCCCTGCTGAGCAGAGAGCCCGATGCAGGGCTCGATCCCAGGACCCTGAGATCATGACCTGAGCCGAAGGCAGAGGCTTTAACCCACTGAGCCACCCAGGCACCCCTATGTGTGTTTTAAAAACATAGTAAATTGTGCTCTTTTTTTAAGAATCATTTGGGAAAATTATGTATCTTATGTTTTATGAATGCATTCAGAAAAATACTTCATGATTTGCTTATGGCCTCAATATAAAAATATAGGCTGTACTTATATTACATGTAGATCTTGTAATTGGTTTTACAGTTGTACCTAAAATATTAGTTGATTCTTTGTTAAAACTATAGTTATTGTCTTTGGTTTAAAATACAGTTTGAAATAAGTATTGCTACTCTGGCTTTTTTTTTTTTTATGTCCATTTGTATGGAAAATGTTTCTCCATACCCTGTCATTCAATCTGCAGGTGTCTTTAGGTCTAAAATGAATCTCTTGTAGGCAGCAGTAGGTAGGTCTTGTGTTTTTATCCATTCTGATACCTTAAGTCTTTTGATTGGAGCATTTGGTCCATTTACATTCAAAATGATTATTGATAAGTATGAATTTAGTGCCATTTTATTATTTGTTTTGTCCTTGTTTCTGGAGATTTTCTCTGTTCCTTTCTAGTCTTTGTTACTTTTGGTCTTTCTTTCCCACACCAAGAGTCCTCTGCAATATTTCTTGCAGAGTTGTTTAGTGGCCATTTAATTTGTCTAGGAAACTCTTTATCTCTTTTTCATCAAGATAAAAAGCTTCTGCACAGGGAATGAAATAATCAACGAAACTAAAAGGCAACTACCACCTTACTCGAGTCAGAATTGCTAAAATTAACAAGTCAGGAAAGGACAGATGTTGGTGAGGATACGAAGAAAGGGGAACCCTCCTACACTGTTGGTGGAAATGCAAGCTGGTGCAGCTACTTTGGAAAACAGTATGGAGGTTCTTCAGAAAGTTGAAAATAGAGCTACCCTACAACCCAGGAATTGCACTACCAGGTATTTACCCCAAAGATACAAATGTAATCCAAAGGGGCACCTGCATCCCAATGTTTATAGCAGTGATGTCCACAATAGCCAAATTATGGAACTATGGAAAAGGCCCAGATGTCCATCAACAGATGAATGAATAAAGAAGATATGGTGTACACACACACACACACACACACACACACACACACACACAATGGAGTATCATGGAGCCACCTAAAAAATGAAACCTTGCCATTTGCAACAATAAGAATGGAACTAGAGGGTATTATGCTAAGCAAAATAAGTCAATCAGAGAAAAATAAATATCATAAGATCTCACTGATATGTGGACTTTGAGAAACAAGGCCAAGGATCATAGAGGAAGAGAGGAGAAAAATGAAGCAAGAAGAAATCAGAGATGGAAACAAACCCTAAGAGACTCTTAACTGTAGGAAACAAACTGAGGGTTGCTGGAGGGGTGGAGGGTGAGAGGGATGGGGTGGCTGGGAGATGGACACGAGGAGAGTATGCGTTGTGGTGGGAACTATGTATTATGTAAGACTGATGAATCACACATCTGTACCCCTGAAACAAATAATACATTATATGTTAATAATAAATAAATTTTAAAAATTAAAAAAAAAAGAAACTAAAAGGCAACCTACAGAATGGGAGAAGATATTTGCAAATGACATTTCTGATAAAGGGTTCATCTCCAAAACAAAGGACTTATCAAACTCAACACCCAAAAAACAAATAATCCATTTTTTAAAAATGGGCAGAAGACATGAACGGAAATCTATACAAAGAAGACATACAGATGGCCAACAGACACTTGGAAAGAGGCTCAACATCACTCATCATCAGGAAAATACAAATCTAAACTACAGTGAGATATCATCTCATACCTGCCAGAGTGGCTAAAATAAAAAATAAGGAAATAACAGGTGGTGGCAAGGATACAGAGAAAGGGGTACCCTCTTACACAGTTGGTGGGAATGCAGACAGGTGCAGCCACTCTGGAAAACAATATGAAGGTTCTTCAAAAAGTTAAAAACAGAACTACCTTATGATCCAGCAGTGGCCCTACTAGGTATTTAACCCAACAGATATAAAAATACTGACTCAAAGTGATACATGCACCTTGATGTTTATAGCAGCATTATCTACAATATGGAAACAGCCATTGACTGGTAAATGGATAAAGAGGTGGTATGTATATACAATGGAGTATCAGTCATCAAAAAAAAAAAAAAAAAAGAAATCTTGCCAGTTGCAATGACTTTGATGGAACTAGAGAGTATTATGCTAAATACAATAAGTTAGATAAAGACCAATACCATATAATTACACTCACATGTGGAATTTAAGAAACAAAACAGATATACATGGGGTGGGGGTTGGGGGGAAAAGAGCCAAACTGGAAAACAGACTATTAACTGTGGAGAAGAAACTGAGGGTTGCTGGAGGGGTTAGATGGGTGATGGGTATTAAGGAAAGCACTTGTGATGAGCACTGGGTGTTGTATGTAAGTGATGAATCACTAAATTCTACACCTTAAACTAATATTACGCTGTATGTCAACTAATTAAAAAAAAACTTGGAACCACACACACACAAAACACAGTTACTGAAAAAGTACAGGACTAACTTCACAATGTATACTTTTTAACTTTTGTGTCCATATTGTGAATAGAGATCTAGAAAATATAGAAGATAGTTCGAAACTACGGGTAAGGGTTTGCTGAAATGTTGGCTGGGAAAATGATTCAAAGTGTCTTGTATTGTAATAGTCTGATATAGAGGTAAAATTTCCAAATACAAAATAAATTTTAGAGGAGTTAATATAAAATAATTTATTTGAGTTAAAAATAATTATAGAATTATAGTTTCCAAGATAAATTTTTGAATATAATCTTTTTATCAGTTAACATATTTTAGCTGATAAAAATATTCTAAGCAGGGGCACCTGGGTGACTCAGCTGTTAAGCATCTGCCTTCAGCTCAGGTCATGATCCCAGGGTCCTGGGATCGAGCCCCACATGAGGCTCCCTCCTCGGCAGGAAGCCTGCTTCTCCTGCTTCTTGTTACTTTTGGTCTTTCTTTCCCACACCAAGAGTCCTCTGCAATATTTCTTGCAGAGTTGTTTAGTGGCCATTTAATTTGTCTAGGAAACTCTTTATCTCTTCTTCATCAAGATAAAAAGCTTCTGCACAGGGAATGAAATAATCAACGAAACTAAAAGGCAACTACCACCTTACCCGAGTCCCCCTCCTCAGCAGGAAGCCTGCTTCTCCTGCTTGTGTTCCCTCTCTCACTGTGTTTCTCTCTGTCAAATTAAAAAAGAAAAATATTCTAAGCAATGCACTGCTTTAAAAACTAGTAAAATCTTAAAGACATTGTTACTTTTACATAATTAAATCTTAGATTAAATTAATGCAAATGTAGAACCAAAATCTAGAAATACATTTGTCCCATCACATTTCATAGAATCCTTATTGATTAGAGTTCTGATTTTGGTTCTGGATGTCACACTATGAGAGGAGCAGTATGTTGTCATTCATCAGATGGACACAGAAATAATTCAAGGTAGGCAGGACTTTTAAACTTAAAAAGAAAATAAAACATTAAGTGGAAAAATGGTGTCTTCAAATGTTTCAAAATGTTGAGAAAATGTTTATATTATGCTGCTTTAGATGACAGAAGTAGAATCTGAGTATGAAATTAAGATGAAAATACGAGCTTCAGGGAAGACATAAAAATATAGTTAGGTCCTTAAAATTTCTGTTTTTTAAAGTTTAAATTTCCACTTTCAAAATTGCTCAAGAAAAGACTGAATGACACATATAAAGTAGAAATCTTATACCATGCATGTGTGAGATCAGGAGTTTAAACTATCATCAAGAATAAGATATATA
>CM053610.1:93927555-93954432 GCA_028646535.1 Procyon lotor | reverse complement strand
AAGAATAAGATATATAAAGCTAAAAATTTACCCTAAAATCTTACATGGGACCAACAAAAAACACCTGAAGTGTCAAAGATAAAACACAATATTTTTGTGGTTTTTTTTTCCTGTATAAGCAAATGAGAAAATATCTGGCATCATTAATCATTAGGGAAAGGCATTTAAAGCCCTAATGAGATAACACCGGTAGAATTTTTAGAATTAAAAATACAACCCATACTCAGTGTTGATAAAGATCCACTGGAATTTTAAAACACTGCTGATTGGAATATACAGTGGTAAAACAGTTTGACAGTTTCTTATAAAGTTTACTGTATACCTCTCACATGACACAACCATTTCATTCCTAGGTATTTGCCTAAGAGAAATAAAAGCAAATGAGTATACAAAGACTGGTACATGAATATTCATAGATTTATATCTAATAGCTCAAAACCGGGAAACAACCCAAAAGTGCATTAACAGATGAAGGGTTAAACAAATTATGGTGTATACATACAATGGAAATATTACTTAGCAATATAAAGAAATGGCTATATACAACAATATTAATGATCCTCAAAACAACCAAATAAACAAATAATCCAGTCAATAAACGGGCAGAAGACATGAACAGAAACTTTTCCAAAGAAGAGATACAAATGGCTAATGGGCACGTGAAAAAATGTTCAACATCACTAGTCATCAGGGAAATACAAATCGTAACTACAATGAAATACCACCTTGCACCAGTTAGAGTGGCCAAAATTAACAAGACAGGAAACAAGTGTTGGCGAGGATATGGATAGAGAAAGGGGAACCCTTTTACACTGTTGCTGGGATTGCAAGCTGGTACAACCACTCTGGAAAACAGTATGGAGGCTCCTCAAGATGTTTAAAATAGAGTTAACCTATGACCCAGCAATTGCACTACTAGGTATTTACCCCAAAGATACAGATGTAGTGAAAAGAAGAGGCACATGCATCCCAGTGTTCATAAGAGCACTGTCCACAACAGGCAAACTGTGGAAGGAGATCAGATGCCCCTCAATAGATGAATGGATAAAGAAGATGTGGCTCATATATACAATGGAATATTACTCAGCCATCAGAAAGGATGAATACCCACCATTTGCATCAGCGTGGATGGAACTGGAGGGGATTATGCTGGGTGAAATAAGTCAAGCAGAGAAAGACAATTATCATATGGTTTCACTTATATGTGGTACATAATGAATAGCACACAGGGCCACAGGGGAAGGGAGGAAAAACTGAATGAGAAGAAATCAGAAAGGGAGCCAAACCAGGAGAGACTCTGGACTCTGGGAACCAAATTGAGGGTTACTGAAGGGAGGAGGGTGAGGGAATGGGGTAACCGGGTGATGGGTATTAAGGAGGGCATGTGTAGTGATGAGCACTCGGTGCTATACAACTAATGAATCATTGCACACTACATCACAAACTAATGATGTACTATATTGAACATAATAAAAAGATAACTTAAAAAATAAAACAAAAAAAAAAAAAAGAAAATGATCCTCAAGACAGCTTGAATGGATCTCTACTGATGTCACCATAAAACAGATTACATACTAGAAAGTATGTAACATTTGTAACAGTTTACATAACAAAGTACAATCTAATGTATATAATAGAAAATTAATCAGTTGTCTGGAGATACAGGAAGGGAGGGACAAGAGAAGAGGCAGAAATTACAAAAGCATATAAGGAAACTTTAGGTTAGGATATAGATCAATTCTGTTGATTGTGGTTAATTGTTCTTCATCAGATTATATGCTTTTAAGTATTCAGAGCTTACATCAGTTATCTCCAAATAAAGCTATTTTAAAAATAAATTACAGTCATAATCCATCTAAGGTGTGCAGAAGCAGATGTGTGTGGAGTGTGTAGATGTTTTATGTGAGTATATATGAAAAATTGAAGACTTACAGAATTCACCAATGCAGTCAATCCACTTAAGCCACTGTTAATCTCTTTAGTTAGGAGGCTTTCTGGCAATGTAAAGGAGGTAATTTTTTAAACTAGAGACTCTCTGGGCCTTTAAGAGTTTGAGTCCAGATCCTTAGAGTGGTCTCTGAAAAGTTCTCCTCCTGTTCACTTTCCTTCTTTCTTCAGGTAAAGAGAAGGAAATAGCAACATAGAGCTCCTTTCTTTCCTTTCACATAGGTTGATTTGTTTGTTTGACTGAACAATTATTTATTGAGTTACTACTATAGGCCATGTATTGGCAAAACCTGAGCCTTTAACTGGCAGATTGTGTACTCTTTGAAACCTTATTTCTAGCTGCTTTGCCACCAAAGCCATTGGCTCTGGATTTGTTTTAGAACATAATATTGAACAAGGTAAAAAATTATCTTGAATGTTTGGTTGTCATCTGTTTCTTAATAGCTATGAGAACATTGTTGATATTTCTTATTAATTCTTTCCTGCTTACATGAATGGATTTGATCTAAAAAAAATACTCTTATTCCTAACTCATTGAAATTGCTTTGGAGTGAAGATGGTCTTTTGAAGGGCAGGTTTCCTGTATAGATAAGATTGATTAGTCATTCCTCAAGCAGGAAACCATGATCATTAGATTCTATTTTTGCTTGTATCTTGAATTAAAAAATAACAGATTAAACTAAATAACTAATTATTCAGCAAATGTAGTACATCAAATTATGTAAACAGCCAGAAAAAATTCAGTCAGCTAAGAAAATGTAGGAGGTCTCTGCTTAAAAAGGAAATTTTTTTTAAAAAAGGAAATTTTTTTTAATATACTGTAAAATAACTCCTCTCCCACTGTAGAATATTTAAAATAAAGTGGCTGAGAATGTCATTCTTATAAATTACATTGTTTTTCCTTTTTAAGTTTTTAAAGACTCTTAGTCCTTTTTTTTAATAGTATATTGTTCAATTGATGCAGCGCTTTTATTTAGTTGCCGTAGTAACAAAAATCAGGCCTGAATTAAGCCCCTAGGCAGTCAAATTAGTCAAAGTTTTGCAAAAGGCAACTCTCCTTTTTCTATTTTGATTAGGTCTCTTAGTAAATTGAGGTGAATTTAGCACATCAGTGAGTCCTCAAACCTAGCTTTAAAATTTAATGAAGAATGTTTAGAATTAAGGTAAAACTTTATTCTGAGAACAAAGATTTTACAATTTAGTATGATTTATTAAAATGCTGAAATTGAGAGAAACAATGATGTTTTGTTATACGCTGTCAATGCAGATTTTATTTGTATATATTCTTTGGAATAGATTTTCCTAATGTCTTATTCTCTGGTTTTCCTCTTAAAATTCGGTGGTAAATTCAATAGAACCATTCTGAAGATAATTCCAATTATATCTATTACCTGTAGAACGGAAGACATGGAAGCATTATGGGCACCTATTTCTAGGTAGACAGGCAATAAATGAAAATTTTACCTGTGTCTTACAACCATGTTTTTCTGCAGTTAGTGTGGCTCCTGTGAACTGAGCATGTCAGGTAGATGTTTGAATGAGCTCACTACCCCTGGATTCCAGATATCACCCTTATATGTCACTATAATGTTAAGTCTTTTTAAGTTTTATTTAAATTCCAGTTAGTTAACATACTGTGTAATATTAGTTTCTGGTGTATAATTCAGTAATCCAACACTCCCATAAAACAGCCAATGTATATCACAGTAAGGGTACCCCTTGATCCCCATTACCTATTTCACCCATCCCCCTGCCCACCTTCCCATTGGTAACCATGAGTTTGTTCTTTATAGTTAAGAATCTGTTTCTTGGTTTGTCTCCTTTTCCCCCCCATGATCATTTGTTTTGTTTAAGTTCTACATGAGTAAAATCATATGGCATCTTTCTCAGACATATTTTGCTTAGCATAATATTCTCTAGTTCCATCAGTATCATTGCAAATGGGAAGATTTAATTTTTGATGGCTGAGTAGTATTCCATTGCGTGTGTGTATACCACCTCTTTATCCATTCATCAGTCAATGGATATTTGGGCCATTTCCATAAATTGGCTATTGTAGATAATGCTGCTATAAACATCAGAGTGCATGTACCCACTTTGAATTAGTATTTTTGCTTTCTTTGGGTAAATACCTAGTAGTGCCATTGCTGGATCATAGGGTAGTTCTATTTTTAACTTTTTGAAGAACCTCCATACTGTTTTCCAGAGTGGCTACATAAGTTAGGCTCCCACCACTGTGTAAGTGGGTTCCCCTTTCTCTGTATCCTTGCCAAAACCTGTTATTTCCTTTATTTTTGATTTTAGCAACTCTTCAGGTATAAGGTAATAACTCATTGTAGCTTATATTTGTATTTCCCAGATGATAAGTGATGTTGAGCACCTTTTCAAGTGTCTGTTGGCCATCTGTATGTGTTCTTTATAAAGATTTCCATTCATGTCTTCTGCCCATTCTTAAAAACTAGATCATTTGTTTTTTGGGTGTTGAGTTTGGTAAGTTCTTTATATATTTTGGGGACTAACCATTTATCATTCTGTACTTTGCCTTTTAGTTTTGTTGCTTGCTTACCTCACTGTACAGAAACTTTTAATCTTGATGAAGTCCCAATAGTTTATCTTTGCTTTTGTTTCCCTTAGTTCAGGAGACATACCTAATAAGTTAGTATAGTTGTTGTCAAAGTGGTTACTGCCTGTATTCTCCTCTAGGACTTTAATGGTTTCATTGTCTCCCATTTAGGTCTTTCATCCATTTTGAATTTATTTTTGTGTATTGTGTAAGAAAGTGGTCCAGTTTCATTCTTTTGGATGTTCTTGTCCAGTTTTGCCAACACCATTTGTTGAAGGGATTGTCTTTTTTCAAATGGATATTCTTTCCTGTTTATCAAAAATTAGTTGACCAAATAGCTGTGGGTTCATCTCTGGGTTCTATATTCTGTTCCATTGATCTATATGTCTATTTTTATGCCAATACCATACTATTTTGATCCCAATGGCTTTGTAATATAACTAAATATAACTTTAAGTCTGGAATTGTGATGCTGCCAGCTTTGCTCTCCTTTTTCAAGGTTACCTTGGCTACTTGGAGTCTTTTGTGATTCTGTACAAATTTTAGGATAGTTTGTTCAAGCTCTGTGAAAAGTACTGTTGTTATTTTCATAGCGATTGCATTAAATGTACAGATTGCTTGGGTAGTACAGATATTTTAACAATATTTGTTCTTGCAATCCGTGAACATGGAATGTTTTTCCATTTCTTTGTGTCCAGTTTCTTTCATCAGAGAACAGGTCTTTTACCTCTTTGGTTAGGTTTAGTCCTACTTATCCTATGGGTTTTGGTGCAATTGTAAATGATTCCTTAATATCTCTTTCTACTGGTTTGTTATTGGTGTACAGAAATGTAAGACGTCTGTACATCGATATTGTATTCTGTGACTTTATTGAATTTATGTATTAGTTCTGGCAATTTTTTTGGTGGAGTCTTCCGGGTTTACTATATGGATAATCATGCCATCTAGAAACAGTGAAAGTTTTACTTCTTTGCCTATATAGATGCCTTTTAATGTTAACTAATTCTTATTTACTGCCTTATAGAAATCTTCCATGTTATCATCTTTTCCTGGTTACAAATTGTGAACTAAAGAAAGGAGTTTATGGTTTCCGCTTATTTGAACACCTCAGAACACTAGATACAGTCTTAGAGAATTCTTGCAGGTTTGACTTAATTTAATCTAATGTTTTAATGTTATAGAGAGTGACCTCAATTATACTAGTAAAACATCTTTAAGACTGTAGGAGCTTTAAATTTTATGGAGATCCTTCTGAATGGAAAAAGGATAAGAAGCATTACACTTCAGTTCCTGGACACTAATATGCTTAATAAAGATTGACTTAGATGCTAAATGTAGCAAAATTAAGTCTATGTCATGGGTTAATAAGCAGGAGAACATTGACTATTCTGGTTGTATCCATGACAACATTTTCTAAACCATCCTTGTTATCTGGAGAACCTATTAATATATGTGTCTTAAAATGTTTTTGCATTTTGGAGGAGCTAGTAACAACCAATCTATTTTGAATTCAGATTTTTAGATTCCACATATACGTGAGATCATGCAGTATTTGTCTTTCTCTGGCTTATGTCACTTAGTGTAATGACCTTAAGTTCCATATACATGTTGTAAATGGCAGGATTTCATCTTCCTTTTTATTAATAATATTTTACTATATAATCTACTACCATTCTACTATATGTGTGTGTGTTTCTTAGGTTCATTTGGTCTACACAGTTGTTCAAATCTACTGGTTCTTCCTTTATTCTCTATCTGGATTATCTATCCATTATTAAGAGTGGGGTTTTAAGGTCTCCAGCTATTACTGTCTTATTTATTTCTCCTTTTAGTTTTGTCAGCAATTTGCTTAATATATATGCAATGTTGGGTACATAATCATTTACAAGTGTTACAGCATCTTGATGAATTGATCCCTTTATCATTATATAATGATCTTATTTGTCTCTTTTGACCATTTTTAGCTTAAAGTCTATTTTTTTATATTCGTCTAGTTACCTTTTTCTTTTGGTTATCATTTGTTTGAAATATCTTATCCTTTCATTCTCAGATTAAGTGTCTTTCAAACTAAAGTGTGTCTCATGCAGGTAGCATATAGTTAAATCTTTGTTGCTACTGCTGTTGTTGTTGTTGGTTACTCTATTCAGCCATTCTGTGTCTTTTGACTAGAGAATTTAATTCATTCATGTTTAAAGAAATTATTGATAGTTAAGGAGTTACAACTATTATTTTCTAGTTTGTAGATATTTTCTTTCTTGCATCTTTTCCTGCTGTCTTTTATGATTTGATGACTTCTTGCATAATGTGTTTTGACACATTTATCATAATCCTTAGTATAACTATTACAAGTTTTTCCTTTTGTGGTTACCATGAAGCTTACATAAACTATTTGTCACAACCTATTTTAAGTGGATAATATCTTTAAATAGCATACATAAGCTTCATAACTTAAGTTTATTAAAAGAAAAAAAACAACAAAATCAAAGTCTTAAAAGTTATGGACATAGGTAGTTTTATCTTTATGGATGTGAAGTGCTCTGTCCACAAGAGACATTCACGGTAATTGGTCATATAACCCTGAGTGGTATGTGTGGCTCTGACTATAGCCTCCATTCCTGTTTATTTTAATCAAAGGACAAAGATGATGACCTCAGCAGATAAAGAATAATCATTCCTTGGCTAAAGGTTCATGACTCAATTATGCTTTAAGTAGCACCAAAACAGAAGGAAATTTGATAATTATCTAAAAATTAACTGAGAATATTATTTCCATGTGACAGTATAAAAGCAGATGAAGAAAGGACTGCCATTTGCATCTTAGTTTAATAAGTGCATTTAATCTGAGATCTAAGTTTAAATGAAGTTAAAATTATTTACTTGCTGCTAGTATCAATTATGGAGTCACTGAATTCTGTATTTTCTGTGAGTACAATGCCAAGTCCCACTTTAGCATTGAAAAAAAATATGCGGACCACAAAAAATTTATACTTTAAAATGTTCTACAGAGTAAGTATGACCAGTCAAGCAAAATGAAGATAAATGTAAAAAGGAATATACAATCTATCTCAAACAAGTATTTACCTTAAGTTTAATGAGCTAGTTGCTATATATTTAACGAGTTAACTGGTGCATATTAATTAAATCTCGATTGTTTAAAATCTCTTTTGGCGGATTTCATGCCATCTGGTTAACTTACTTTAAATGACAAAAGCAATAAGTACTTAATTGCATTCCTATTAATGCACTGTTGTTTCTAAACATGTGAGACTTTTAATGAGCATTTTACAAGGTTTACTGAAAGAATATTGTATAGTTAAGAATAAATGTTTTTGTTAACTCCTTTGCTGCTAAAAGTAGGTGTAAAATAGTGTAAAAATGTCATTAAATAGGATTTAAATTATTTTAAAATAAATTATCACACTCTAAAAGTGAATTTCTAAAAATATCTTCCTACAGCAGTTTTTAAATTTCCTGCAGTGTGTCCCAGATGTTAGATTTCACTTTCTCTGTTCTTATGCCCCAGAAAAGAAATGTTGTGAACGGAAACATACACAATTATTTAACCTTAGTGTGACACTGAATACAGAAGCTTAAAGATTCTGTTTTGAATTACTCTCCAAGTATGAGTGATGTAGAAATGTAAAGAACAGTGCATATACATCAGTCAAAAAATGGGCATTTTGAAGAAAATACAGTCTGACCATAATTTACAAATATACTGAACTGTGAAAGTTGTTTACACATTAATTATTTAAAACTTGTCAACATTTTACCTTGCCTTTAAAATCAAAATCAGCAGATTTGTTTCCTTGGCCAGTCTGAAAATAGATTTTGCCTGTACTATATAACAGAACCAAAGTTTAACCCAATGCCTTTTAGATTGCAGGACATGACTTCACTAGTGGGTTTGGAATTAAAATAGGTAATAGCCATCTTTTTCCTAATGAAAACAATAGAATATATCAAATAAATTCTACTTTTTGGGAAGGAAGCATTTGTGCCACTTTTGTTTTATTTTTATAAAGGTGTCTATAATATGTGCCTATGTGCTTAACATTTTGCTTCTAGTGAGTTGTTAAATCAAATGTGTTTTACTGTGAGTCACTGCCAAAAAATCTGAAAATCACTGGTTTAAGCATTTGGTAAAAGCCAGTAACTATCTTTGTCTAAATTCTGTCCCTGGCATAGTTAAAGAAAAATTGGTGTCTATCAAACTATTTTTAAACATTTGAGTCTATGGCTTTGCTAGATAAGCAACATGTACTGCATATGGAGTTACATTCCAACAAAAACTTCAAAGTTAATTCTATATATCTATTTCTACAAACAGTTGTCATTTTGCTCTAAAAATTAGGCATCAAAGGCAAATAGTTAAACAAATGGACATCACAAATTTTTATTTTTTGGGGTTATCAACTTAAACCAAGAATTTCTGGTTATATGTGATGTTAATGGAAATTTGTCCTTTTTTAGATCATTCTTGTCATTTCAGGGCCTCAAATGTGTAAATCCTCTATTTCTCCATAAGTAGTGAATAGGTCAGTAGCCATCCTGGCTAATGGTCACATCTGTATATCTCTTCAGGTACTTGTGAGTTAAAAGATTATTCTCTGGCTGTTTTGCCCAAGGACACCATGTTTTCTAGTTTGGCTAAACATTATACCAAAAACGCTAGACCTTAGGAAAGGACCTTGTAAGCAGACATTTAAGGGGGCACCAGCTGAGTGCTATCATGTGCCCTCCACCCTACCAAAAGGCCTGGGTCACTTTGTGTGTACAGAAGACAATGCAACTCTTAGGGATCTTTTTTCTGTCCACTTAAGATGTAAATATGGATAATAGTTACAACTTAAGACAACACAAGGCTGACAAAGACCAATACAAAAAAAAGTGCAGTTTTTGGGGCACCTGGGTGACTCAGTGGGTTAAAGCCTCTGCCTTTGGCTCAGGTCATGATCTCAGGGTCCTGGGATCAAGCCCCACATCGGGCTCTCTGCTCATTGGGAGCCTACTTCCCCCTCTCTCTCTGCCTGCCTCTCTGCCTACTTGTGACCTCTCTCCCTCTGTCAAATAAATAAATAAAATCTTAAAAAAAAGTGCAGTTTTTGTACTACATTAGTAACAAGGTATGGTGGGGAATGTAAAGACATGAAAGATATTTTATAGGAAAGTCTCTTACATTCTGCTTAGAAACTAGTGAGACTCTTAAAGGAATTAGGGGGGAGGGAAAGTTGGGAAGGTAAAGTCACATCATAAACAGTTATAGGAAGAGACAGAACCAGGTAGGATACTCTGGCTAGAGATGAATCAGGAGCCATATTGTTGTTTACTTATGTTTAACTGTTATTGTTATTTATACAACTGTTATATATACAACTGTTATTTATACAGTTATATATATATTTATAAATATATAAATCTATTATAAATACATATATCTATAATATATACAACTGTTATTTATACAACTGTTATAATAACTGTTACTGTTATTATAACAATTGTTTTTTACTTATGTTAACTGTTAACAGTAATTATTATAATGATTATGTATTATAATAAATTATAATTTAATTATTATATTAATTATTATAATTATAAATAATTATAATAATTTAATATTTATTAACAACAGTATAACTTAACAAAAACATTGTTATTGTTAATTGTTTTGTTCCCAAATCAAGCCCAACCTTTACCATTGAGGATTTTTCATAATAAGCAATGCAATCTGACTCTGGTCAATTAAAAAATGATACTGGGCTTACTGATGGTTAGAATGTAGATACAGAATCAAACCTGAACTTTGAAAAAGAATCCTAGAAACTATGCCTGAAAAGTGTCATAATGAGGTAACCACAAGTGATGTGGCCATTGCTGCCCAAAATTATACTGCATTCGGGCTGCTCCTTTGGCCAGCACTAATAACACTTTACAGCAGGGACTCCACCTGTCAACCGACACTGTCCCCAAACTGGACGGCTCAGGCATAAACCTTGCCACTAAATGAAGACCCTACGTACAGCTTGTTTCCTTGGCTTGAGCACTTCTGCACCAAAGTCTCCGTGCATGTGCCTGTGGTTGGGTTTGTGAGGCTCAGTAACTTGGTTTGTGTTTGGATGTCATGGAAGTTGGGAAGGAGTTTCCTGGGTTACCATTTAAGGCTTAGCGTATTAATCTGGGATTCCCCATCAGAGCAAGAATCTTCAAAATATGCTTGTAAGCCTGAAAATATTACTCAGTATAAGGGCCCTTTGCATGAGCTATTTTTTTCCTTTTGGAAACCTTTCAAGATCTTTAGAGGCTGTCTTTGAACATCACAACCAGGGTTCAGTTTCACTTCTTCACAAAGGCCTTCTCAAACTGCCCTAAGTCAGTCTTCTCATCCTTCATTATTCTCTATCACCTGAACATCTCTCAATTATAAAAATTCACCAGTGTTTGAAACGTTTAATCTCTTCCTTTCCTCTCCCTCCGTCTCCCTTCCTTTCTCCTCCTGTCCCCCTTCCCTTTCTACTGTCTTTCTCTCTTCAATAGAAGAAACAGGCCAAGAGCAGGATTCTGTCTTGTTCAGAAACAATGGTCATCACCCAGAGCAGAGCTTGGCACACGGCAATGGCACAGCAGATACTTGCCGAGAGAATTTTTGAAGAGTGAGGAGTAATATAAAGTATTGGGCATCTAAAGATTCTGAATAAATATCCAGAGAGTGGGGGGCTATGGCATAGAGGAGGAATAGTAATGATGTAAATGGAAAGGACTACCGGAAGCACCCTCTGTCCTATCCTACACCTGCTCTGGTCTCCAGACATGCAGGCAGGTGTGTGATTCTTTGAGGATCGGCTACTCAGGGCTGGTTCTCATGGAGTGAAAATCCCATAGAAATGCAAAGAGAAAGCTGTGACCTCATTTTAAGACCCTGCCTGGATGATTATTTTTTCATTCACTATTGATTCAATAACTGGAAAAAATTATTATGGCTGGGATTGTGCTTGTACAATGATATTTTTATTCAATTCATGTCCTCAATACTACAGGTTTTTGTTTTGAACCTCCATGCTGCTGATTATTTGTCTGATCATATTGTCTATATTGTTTATGCTGATATTGGCTAAGCTCTTTGGCATGAGAGGCAACATGGTATAGTGGGTAAGCCCAAGGGCTCTAATGCTAGTCTGAGCTCAAATCCTAACTCCTTCATTTATTCTGTGCATGAGTTGTCTAACTATTCTGCTATTTACCTCACTTATAAAATAGGGGTGAAAATAATAGCCAGGAATATTAAATGAATTAATATATGCAAAGCAGTTAGAATGCTGGCAAGTACTTAGCTGTATGAAAGCATTCGCTATTATTATTACTTGGAATGAGTTTCTGATCATTTTCTGATTCTTTCTGGCCTTAGCTTTACTTCCTAAACACTTAAATGACCATTTTATGCCCAGCTTTCTCTATCTTGGCATCATTTCTGATTCCTTTCATTGAACTTTTCCCTTGATCCAGCACATTGGCATGAGAAAAGACCAGGAAAGGATTAGAAGGTTGATGTAGGAACAGATGGAGGAGGACATCAAGAATAATCTTTTCCTACTTTACAATTGGATCTAGTCCTGGCCAATTATTTTCTCTGTCTTCTAAGAGACAAAATAAAAAGAGTTCACCAGACATCTCCAGCAGGATACAGTGATTATTTTATTCTCTTTAAGCAAAAGAACTTCTGAGGCAAAGAGAAGGTAGAATGATTAAATCACAATATAAAGGTCCCTTTTCATTTACCAAACAAAAGATTGAGCTCATCAAAACTTCATCGCTCAGATCTATAGCCAACAGCCCTGAAGCCATTTCCACCATATCCTCCCATCTGTTGAAGGGAGCCATATCTCTAGTTATGGGCAAATAAAATTGACTGTCAAAAGGATGGTGCCCAGAATATGTGCCATAGTCTAGATGTATGTACATATATGCTTGACCATAGTACTTGAGACTCTGTGCTTACTTTCCATATAGGCAAGTAATTTAGTAAGAAATATGAATATACACCTAAGTGGAGCCTGCTATAGCTACCTTATTTTCACTTAGCTAACCAAAGAAAAGAATGGGACTCAGAACTCAGATATGGCAATGGATGATCCATTTGAAAATACTTGACTACTCTAGATTATTCATATTAATTTTAATATAAAATTAGTATATTTTATAAGTTATAAAATCAACATTTCTTGTTGGAAGTAACTTCTAGCTTTACCATTATTTGAAACATAGGGTAAGACTTTATTTCTTTTAACATAGCACAAAAAGGTTGTTCACTAAAACTTATATATATTTTATATAGAAAAACGTGAATATTAAAAAATGTGAATATTTATGTGTTTGGAACTTTTGACCTTGTGCTTGAATGTTAAGTGTTGAATTACAGGTTATAGATATATGGTAGGTAATCATCTTTTATTGCTGCTTGGATATTTATACCTACTTAGTAGTAACTTACTACCAGAGAGCTCTAACTCGAACATGAATAACAGCAGCAGAATATAGCCTATTTATTTTCCCATCATCTTTTTCAAGGTAGCCTCCCACAAATTTAGAAAAATGTCTACCCTGCTTAGCCCAAATTATTTCAGTGACATGAAAGTACCCTGGAATTGCAATAAAACAACTGCAAAATCCTTTGAGTGCATTCAAAGTAGACATTTTTCAACATAGTTTCTAATATAAATCTACTTTTTCTTCTCATGAAGGTGTGAAGGTGAGCTGAGTACCAATAAAGATTTCAGAGACTCAATAAGTACTCTGTGTGTAATGTTTCTCCTCTGTTCTAGAACAGAATGTTTTAGTCTAACAACAAAGATCAGGGTGTCTGTCAAAGACCTATTGATGGCTACCACAAATCACTACCTATAATTTTTTTCTTTGGTGAACTGAATTGCAAAAAGGTTAGTCACCATTTATAATCTTAAATGGGATACAATCATTTAAAAATAAGACATTGTTTGAAGATAACAGAAGTAGAAGAGCAGACAATATGAAACATACTTAAGCTTCATAGTTGCTAATATGCACAATTGCATCTTCTGGGGAAACATGAGTACGGCTCACATGATAATGTTAAAACGAATGAACACAGTGAAAGTCAATGAGAATGAGGCTGATAGGAAGGCTCAGCTGGAGATCTACCCTCAGGAAGTAGTTTAAAATATTGGCCATTTGGTACCATCTGTTGAATTCCACACACTAAAAACAATGCTATTCAGAACTCAATTTTTGTGAGCCAGGAATGAAGGATGTGTCTTACAGGGATCATTTAACAGAATTCATTGAACAGGAGGAAGACCATCAGAGGGACAGTGAAATCTCTCCTGACCACTGCACACCACATTAATCTGAAATGGACTGAGAAAATATAAGCATTAATTCATTCCTGCACACACATGATCCTCAAATTTACTCAGTAAATGGAGAGGTCCATCATATTGGATGGAATAAGCAGGCAGGAGAAAATAGCCAAATGGACAGATCATTTGCTCAGGGATTTATATAAGTCTTTACGGAAGTTTGTATAATGTCACTACAGCAGTAAGAGAAAGCCTATCATTCTGGACTCTACTAAAGTTAGATTCTAGATTCATCTTTAAAATGGTCATCACCACCATTAGTCAAACCCTTTCTTTAACTTATCAATAGTCTTTTTATGTAATTAAATAGCCAGTGATCAGAAAGGAGACACAACAAACAAAATGTAGGAGTCAACAGTTTTGTTGTTGTTGTTTTTTAGAAATTTGAAAATAGCCTAGTTTTTACTGGAGGGTTTCACATATTTTTGTTGATGATGTTGCCTCCCAACTTCTTATGAAAGTGTATGTATGAAACTGGTAGTCAAACACATATATTAATTTTGGTGCCTTGTACAGTGTGTGGCACGTGATAAATAATAAATATTTGGTGACAGAAAAAGTAAGTATCACAAACCAAAGCATTTTCTTGAAATGCAAATGGAGAGGATTATAAAGTAAAAATATTATTTATTTTTAGGGGAGATAATGGGAGTAGGATTCTGTTATCTACGTATATTTGCCCAAAGGAGGAGGATGAAAATTTTATTCATGCTTTTGATTTTTTTAAAGAAACCACAAACTTAAAATTAACTGTCTTAGAAATTTACTTCTAATATTAATGCACTACTTTATTTATAATCAGGATTACCAAAAACTGTGTCAGATGTTAAAACATTAGTCAATACTGACTAGGTGAGCATTGTCCTATATTTTCCCAACTATTTGTAGGTAAAATTTGGAATAAGTTAGATTCCTAAATGAATCTCACAATGCTGAGATGGAACTACTCACAAGATACTTTTCTACACAGAGAATATAACTGAGTTATACATATACAGCAATGTCTCTGATTCCAATGCTGATTATATGACTAACAGAAAATTCTCAGTAATCATTAAGGAAAGAAAAGTATTTATCATGAAACATTTTCTTTTTCTTCAAACTTTTTTTTTTTTCCCCCAAAGGGGGTACACCGTTCCTGGAAGTACTGCAATACCAGGTCGATGCGTGGAGTGGACGGAGCAAGCTCCTATTCCATCTCCTAATTCCAAAAATCCATTTAATATATTGTCCTCGGATAGAGGACGTATCAGATATTAAACTAATAAGAACAGATACTACACTTGATCTTAGCCAAAAGGCCGAGAAGCAATTTTCTTCAAACTTTTGATTTGATTAGCATTTAATCATTTTCAAACAAAGTTGAAAAATGTGTTAGGACATTGCTGATATTAAGAATATATATAAATACGTATGTCTGTGTGTTATATAAACATCTGCCTATGAAAGCTTATAGTGATCTCTCTCATTTTGAAGTGTCTAATAATTTAGCCTTTATATATATTCTTTATAACAAAGAATATAAAGTTTAATTTAGCACAAGTAGCAATGGTTTTATTAAAATCCTAACTTCGGGGGCATCTGGGTGGCTCAGTCAATTAAGCATCTGACTTCAGTTCAGGGCATGATCTCAGGGGCCTCTAATTGAGCCCTGCATCGGGTTCCCCACTGAGTGAGGAATCTGCTTGTCCCTCAGCCCCTACCCCCTCTTGTGTGCACATACACATGTGCTCTAATAAATGAATAAAAACCTTAAAAAAATAGACTAAAATAAAATTTATCTTCATATATGATGTTGAAATACAGCATAGAATGGCCTTCCTAAAGAGAAGCAAGGATAGAAGGATAATACTTTAAGCTCTAAAAAGTAACTATAGAGTAAGGAAAGATCAGCAACTGAGCTATTGGACTCAGCTGACAAGAAAGTTGTTTCTTCATGGAAGAAAGCACTCATGCTTTCATTGCATTTGCATTAACTAATGCATCATTGTATAGTAGTAATCAAGTTAAAAAGTTATTTATAAATGCTAACTAGTGATAAGAAAGCCAATAGAATATTTGATAGAATTATAATTTCTGAAGCAAATTCCAAAGAAGTCACTGGGGTCAAATACACATGATTGAAATAATATCATAATGAAGATTATCTACAAAAAAATTATTCAAGAAAAAGTCTACTAGAAATAATGGCGTAAAGGTGAAAGAAAAAAGTCCTCTCTTTAAGGACATTTGCAGTCCAAAAATTAGATGATAAAAGGCAACTTTCCTCTTTAACAACTGTAATTATATTTCAAGGCCAAGAATAAAGAAATAAATAAAAAGCAAATGTTGGTCTAGTCCTTGAATTAATGAATCTTTTTCTTGTTCTTTTCAATTTTATATTTTCAAATGCAGTATTTTATTTTGCTGTGAGGCAAAGTCATGTCTAATAGAGCTATCAGAGTGTTCATAACAGATCATGTAATGGCTGAATTATGATTTTTGAGAATTAACTTTCTCATTTAATATTGAGCATTTCTTTGTTTCTATTTTATCTAAAACCTACTACTGAGTATATCGTATGTTCTACCTCTTATAACTGTAAGATTAACATTCATATTTTAAAAAGGTAGAACCTGAGCTTTTAAAAGGTTAAGAAACTTGCTCAATGTCACACAGATAGTAAGAGATCAAATTAAGTCTTGTGATCATCTGTAATTATGCTTGGTCCTTTTCTCCTGTCTACATTACCTTCCTATACTTTTTATTGTCCTTAAAAAGTGGTATGTTCTTTCCAAATAAACAGGATTATAGTAATAAACTGGTATATGACTAAGAATCACATCCTGGTTTCACGTTCAGTTACTAAACTTAATTTTGACTTCCTTCTTTCCTTGTCTTCCTCCCCTCTTCTAACCTGGAAGCAAGTCAACTCTATTTTCTACAGGAAACAGAAGAGGATTTGAAGGCAATAAAGAGGAAAAAATTGCAATGATGGCGAAAAATAACGATGGCAGGCGTTCCAGACTGAGTAGAAGCACAGCAGAGACAAAATGCTGGGAACCTGTTTTTTGAGCTTTCAAGAATCTTTACTACTTAATAGAAGCCATTTAATGGTGAAAAGGCATGTTATAATCTTAATTACATAATTAAAGGAACAAAAATAGTTTTGAAAAATACAACAAATAACAGGCTTGTCTTGCCCTATATGGAGCTTTCATTCTGGTGGGAAAAACAAAGTTTGAAAAAGAATTGCAAACATGAGACTATTTACATATAATGAAGGAAGCTAACAAGTCCAAATACCAAGCCTTCCTTGAGGAAGCGATGTTGAAGACCTCAACAATGGGTATGACTTAGCCCTATTGAAGAGTTGATACGAGTACTCCAAGAATAAAACAGGATACTTGAAGATATTGGCACATTCAAGAAACTCAAAGAAGCTAAAGCCTACCTAGAGCATACAGAAAAATAATCACTCGTAATAAAAACAGTATTTATGTTTTTAAAGGGATAAACATGATGCAACTTCAACATGGTAAATAAATTTAAAAGGCTAATTCAATATGCCAAAAGAATGTATAAGTAAGTGCAGTTAATTCAAGAAAATTTCAGAATAAAATTAACAAGAATATAATCAGATAGTTAAACTAAATTTTCTTTCTCAACTATTAATTTGAATTGGTTTAATATTTTCTAAGAGCAATGGTTTTTAGGAAGCTAATAAAGCAACTTTTTTAAAGTTTGATAAAATGATTAAGTATATCCAATTTCATAATTTGAAAAAATCAAATACAAAAGTTATTAATTTATGAAATTATTGATAGTAAAATCCAATTGATTTATATGTCTCAACCCTTGTTGAAAACCAGTTCAATCCTTAAAGCACCAACTTAGAAACTTCTGGCCTTAAGCATGAAGGACACAGTTATTTCCATCACTTTTTAGGAGGTAGGCATAAAGTTGGAGGGTCATTCTATAGAGAAAATTCTTTCTATAAATAGTTCAAACTTTTTTTTTTTTTTTTTTTTTTTTTTTTTACTTTTCCCAGATTAATTTTAGTTTGCTCTCGAAATCAAAGGGGAAAACATTCACATTCCTTCCGACTTTTGTATTCTTTGTTACTTATCTCCTCGAAGTCAATGGTAATCATGTAATAGTAGCTTTCTCTGGAACTAGAACTCAGTAGGCAGTGTGTGATTACCAGGTATTTTATGTTATCACTTCTATTTCAATCCATATTCACTCTTGGACTTATAACTATACCTAACAGACCATAATCAAGACTATAGTCGAGAGTAAATAAAATCCTCTTCTTCATGGAGGACAGGTTTCTAGAGGACTCAGCAGAATGGGGGACATGTGGTTGATCCAACAAAACACAGAAATCTGCCTCCATTTGAGTGGTCTATAATGGGTTACCATAGAATGCATCATCTAAACAAATACACTTTTGAGAACAAAAGAAGTGATGATAATTATTCCAGGAAACTGTTATAGACTAGAATTGTACTGAGAAAATCTGATACATGGTCATCTTGATCATCACAAATAAGAGAATGGAAACCCAAACTACAACATGACATGTTTGAGACTTTATTATTATCATGTCAGTGATGACCAGCTTCTACTCCCCCTCCACCTCACCCATTCCTAATCTTAGGAACAATCCCTGTTACGTAGGAACCACTGTAGTTTAAATATCACTATGAATTATATGAATAGATTGGTCTAGTAAATAATATGTTATTCACCAATTAGTGGTTATTTGTAGAATAAATTGAGACAGTATACTTGTTTGAAATGTTTATAGCAAGACTAAGATGTGGTCATATCTGTAAGAAATTAGAATTTCAAAATAGAATATAAAAATATATGGAACAACTTTTAAAAACCACTTTAGATCTGAATTCTTAGTCAAAGACAGAGGTGTAGACCCTCCCATTGAAGAAACATACTTAAAGACCATTAGAATTAATGATTTCTTAAGGTTCAAAACAAGTTAATGCTTTGAAATTAATCTCTAAGAAAGTCTGAGTCTTAGAGCAGGATCAGGTTTTCACTGATCAACCCTGAAAGAGAGATATTCTAAACAAAAGAATACACGTTTTGGGAGATTTAAAGACAGACTGTTTATCAAGTAAAGATTATAAGTACAGGAAAACGGAGTTGGCAAAGACAGGAAGCCCTGCAAAGAGCTGTGTAGAACACATAGCTCCCAAGTAGGTAAAACAGAGCCAAAAAGAATAAAAATCTGGGGCACCTGGGTGGCTCAGTGGGTTAAAGCCTCTGCCTCTGGTTCAGGTCATGATCTCAGGGTCCTGGGATGGAGCCCCACATAGGGCTCTCTGCTAGGCAGGGAGCCTGCTTCCCCCTCTCTCTCTGCCTACTTACGATCTCTCTCCTCTCTGTCGAATACATAAATTTAAAAAATTTTAAAAAAAGAATAAAAATCTGATGGCATCTAGTTTTACCTCCAAATACGGCTGATAGAATAACTGTTAGGTTCACCAACTGTAATGCAAAAATCTTATAATAATCAGGGATTTGTCCCTTTTTTATGTTAGGTTGAGATCTCTTCTTGTGGCAACTCTACTTAAGGAGAGTGATCTTGTTTCACTGAAGCTGCTGGAGTTATTTTGAGCTTTACAATGAGGCACAATCTAACTTTTGAAAACCAGTAAACACTATCTAGCCCTCTGTCAATAAGCAAACCCTTGACACAATTCAATCAGGAGCCTCTGATGATAAATTGAATATCTATGGTGCCCAAATGGCTTGCTTGCAGAGTATAGATCACAAGTCACTAGTTCGATACCATTCAGAGACTCATAATATTTTAGAGCTGAAAGGGAACTTAGAGCTCAAATTTGGACATATTTATTGAATACTAGCTATGTTCCTTAGGCTTGTAATGTTAAAACTAGATGAAAAGTGTCTAACATTTGAGATATTACAATATTGGACAGACAATAATTGAGGGTAGGATTATGTTCTAATTACTTAGAGGGGAAGATAACAATGATAATGACAACATTTACCTATTGAGTACTTTCTAGTACCAGGCCTAATGCCAAACTTTATATATGCATTTTCTCATTTGCTGCTCAGAGCAGTCCACACCCACCACTGTAATAAATATTTACACACATACATATTAGAATGTAAGCTAAATGAGAGCAGGGCCTTTGTATGTCTTGTTCTTATTTATCACCTATGAGCATGCCCATTACAAGTTAGGCATTCAATATAGATTCAGTGAACAAATAAATGAGGGACTAACAAATAACCAATCCTACAAGTACATGTTATTGGATTTTTTTTTTTAAAGATTTTATTTATTTAACAGAGAGAAACACAGAAAGAGAGGGAACACAAGCAGAGGGAATGGTAGTGGGAGAAGAAGGCTTCCTGCCGAGCAGGGAGCCCGATGCAGGGCTCGATCCCAGGACCCTGGGATCATGACCTGAGCCGAAGGCAGACGCTTAACGACTGAGCCACCCAGGTGCCCTGGATCTTTAATTATAAGCGAAGAAGGTGAGGATCCAAAAGATTAAGTACCTGGAATAAGGACTGAAGACTAGAACCCACATAGTTTGAGTCTAGAACAGTCCTGTATCATTTGGTATAGATGAATCAAGGCATAGTACAGCGGAAGTAAAAATAGGAACATCAAATAGGTAAATCGGAGTAGGTTTAAGGTTCTGATATAGGAGGAAAATAATTTTCTCATTATTTATAAGATATAGCAAATCACATCTTCAAATGAATTTGAAAGAATTCTGGATTTTCATTTTTAATGAGACAAAGCCATCTAAACATGTAACCATCTAAATATTATTGAATAGGGATGACTAAACTCTTTATTACTAAGGTGGTAGTTGACAAGCAACAGAATATATAAAGTCAATAAATTACAAGCCTGAGATTCTAATCCAAAGCATTTTTCTATAGACTGCACTCCTTTGATTTTTGCCACACATTTATACACTGGGTAAAGTTTGTTGAGCTTCAAATAGAATACATTAGTTAAAAGAGTTTTTCTCAAATAATAACTCAAGTATCTGCAGTTTCTACCAAGTATCTGTGTTGCTCTGGGCTAATGTGACCTACAGGTTCAGAAACTTGATGTAACACATTGTTTAATCTGGTAAAGATTGTTTTCCTGTGATGGCTGACGCTTGAAAGTCACTAAATGTTGTTTCATGCTGTGGTTAGCTTCATTAGCCAGTGAACTCTAATGAGGTGTAAACTAGATAAATACATGTGCTGGTGCTAACTCCTTGAAACAGAAAGCAGGACTTTTCTTAAGAGGGTGGAGCTATTAGAGTTTAAATAGTTGTGTTACATCAAAAGTCAAGAATGTCACACACACAATATAACTAGCTTTTTCTGTAGAGTTTATGTACAAAATGCCACTGTCTTCAGCTCAGTGTAGTACAGGTGATGTAATGGTATTCCTACTTCCAGGAAATATTTCCTCCATTCATGACTAAATTCACCAGACCCCCATCTGAATTCGGCCAGAGTTCTAGGCCATAGGTTTAGGGACTAGGAGATACTCTCTACGTTAAGAGGTCATCTTCTGAATCTGCCAGATTTGTTACTGATCTTGTTCTGATCATGGTTACTTGTCACTGTGGTTGAAGTATATTTATCACAGAGACTGAAATCCTGAAATAGCTCTGTGGTGAAACTCCTTGGCATATTTGGAATTTTGTTGGTCTTCTGTCATTTTGATTTGAAATAAGTGCCAATGAGAATTTACTGGGATACTAAGAACTGGGCAGTCTCATGGTCCTTGCCCACTGTACACAAACTGCAGAGGGCCTTTGTTTTTTATGGGACCACAAATTACTTTATGTACTTTACTCGAAGTCTAGCATCTGAGGTGCTAATGTAGTAAACCAGTGGTCTTCTCAGGATGGACTGTTTGCTAAGGTACTTGTTTATTTGGAAATGCTTTTGATGTTGCTTAAAATCTACTGCCACCTACCTATGGTTTCCCCTATCATCTGTTCTTAAGATTTTAAATATCATTTCTTTATTCATATTCCCTAAATAATTACATACCCAAGAAATTTACCTCACACTAAAGGTCTATATTATTTCTTAGTCTTGACATTTTTGAGTCTGACATGAACTAGACAAATTTCTAAACATGTTAAGTCATGAAATTCAAGATATTTGCCAAAAAAAAAAAAAAAAGTGACATCAACTATGAGACAACCTGCTGGTTGTTGAAGGCAAAGATTTTCCTAGATATTTAAGAGATGCATAGGAAGCATGCTTATTGGGGTGTATGGGTAGCTCAGTCAGTTGAGTGTCTGCCTTTGGCTCAAGTCATGATCCAGGAGTCCTGAAATTAAGTCCTGCACAGGGCTCCCTGCTTATCAGGGAGCCTGCTTCTCTCTCTCCCACTGCTGCTCCTTCTGCTTGTGCTCTCTTGCTCACTCTCTCAAATAAATAAATAAGATCTTTAAAAAAAGGAAGCATGCCTATTAGCCCATAGATATTGACACCCTAACCTGAGAGTCATCTTGCTTCTCAGTATTTAAAAATTGTTCTAACAGCCCTTTGTGCATTTTTTCTTTTTTTAAAGATTTTATTTAGTTATTTGACAGAGAGAGATCACAAGTAGGCAGAGAGACAGGCAGAGAGAGAGGAGGAAGCAAGCTCCCTGCTGAGCAGGGAGCCCGATGCGGGGCTTGAACCCAGGACCCTGAGATCATGACCTGAGCCAAAGGCAGAGGTTTTAACCCACTGAGCCACCCAGGTGTCCCCCCTTTGTGCATTCTTAAAATTTATTTTTTATATGCAACTGATGAAATTACTAAACTCTACATACAAAACTAATGATGTACTATATGTTGGCTAATTCAATTTAAATAAAAAAGTAAGAATTAAAACACTGTAGTCCCTAAGATTGAATAGATTTGATTGAAATCTCATGATTCATTTCTATGCTCCTTCAAATGAAGCCACTGTCAACTATGAATGGCCCTTTTAAGTTTTTTAAGCTTTGTTTACATCACAGAGCTTATGTTAAAACTATAACTCCTACCTACCTCATAATACTATTGGATATAAAATTAAATTAAGCAAATTAGAACGTATGCTATTTTTCCTTAGTCTCAACTATAACTACAGTCTCCAGTGATTTCAGGGGATTCCCTCACTGGATAGAATTCAGAGATGTTCATCTTTCCTTCTAAATCAAGGATTCTATGATCTTGCTAGCCAAGGCAGAATGAGTTAAGTAATAGAAGTTTATGATCATGTTTAGGATCCAGAAAGAAATAAACCAGAGACAATGACCAAGAAGTGATGAAAGGTTAAGACTAATGACAACTGAAATCCAGATAAAGCAAGAATATAAGCAAAATAAGCAGAACGTGCTATTTTAATATGTTACTCTATTTCAGAAAGACATTATATATTATGGACTGTGCACCAGCCTTAAAGTATAGTTAATCTGTAGCCATTAGCGATCAGCTAGCAAGAGAATGGGAATTGAAAAAAATAATTAACAAATACAAGCAGATCCAGACACAAAGCCTGACCATGCTGTGGACAGCATTTATCAAAGGTAGTGCTTCATCACCCTGATCTCTCTACCTGGATACTGAGACATCAAGATGCAAGCAAGCTAAATTACATAATGGAAACAATCACTGAATCGTATTTCCAGGTGGCAACTTGAAATTGATGAGTGTCATGCTCATTTCAACAACTGTATCTAATTGAATCGGACCACTTTGATGATGAGAAAGATGACCTACATAAATAAGATTCTTTCGCTCTCAAATTAATTTGCAGATTAAAAAAGACAGTAAACCTACTCTCAGCACTTATAACTCTTTATGCAAAGTAAATAAGTGTTTATTAAATACCAGAGGTCAAGAGTGGCTGAAATCTTTTCATATTGGACACTGTGCTGCTTTTGCATTTATGTTTATTCCCCTCTTTTAGTGTTCTAGTGTTCTTTTAATAAGTTAATATCAATACTGCTACTCAATATCATCTTTAAAAAGCCTAATTTTCTAGAATATACCATCCAATCCAAAAATCAAATTCACTTCCTTCTTCAGTGTTGTCCATTTTTAAGAATGTGTAGGCTACAGAAATTAGTAGCAAATAATTGGCACTTTCAAAGATAATTTAAAGGAAGGTATTTGTACTGAACAGGATCCTGGCCTTCCAAGGGCCAAAATAGTAATGATATTGAAGGGAAGAGACTATCCTAAACTCCAAGGAACACATTGTAGAGGCTCAAAGTCATAATACTACTGAGACAACATAAGATTTAGAATAAAAATTATATGAATAGGTTCCAGCACAAGTTGTACACCATCACTGTTCGGCCATATATTTAAGCATTTGCTTCATGGTAAGAGATTAGGAGAAACAATTTCTTCGTTCCGTATTTTAGTGCACTGCTCAATCTGAGAGTCCCATCACTCCATCTGAATATAATAGGGTAACAGGATTCCAGCATTGGAATTTAGACCACCAATTCAATTTTTTTAAGAGCTTCATTGAGGTTAATTTTATATACCATAAAATTTACCATTTGGGAGTGTTAAATGGATTTTTGTAAATTTCTATGGTTGTACATAACCAAACAATCCAGCTTTAAAAATTTTTTTTTGCTATCCTCTAAAATTGGAGATTGATTATTGTCAATTTCTACTGCTTCCTCTCCTTAATCCAGAGGCAACCACCGATGTGCTATTTGTCATAATAAATTTGCCTCTTTGGTCCGTTTACCTCTTTGGTCCGTTCATGTAAATAAAATCATACATTGTTTCATCTTGTGCAACTAGCTTCTTTTACTTAATACATAGCTTCCAAGGCACATATATTCAAGTATGTATCAGGAGCTTGTTACTTTGTATTACTGAAGAGTATATCAGCTTAGAAATTTATCTATTCACTAGTTAATAGGTGTTTGCCTTATTTCTAGATTTTGGCTAGTACGAATAATGCTGATATCAACAGTCGCATGCAGACTTTGTAAAATTAACTGGTTTAATGTCTCTTCTTTTGATTACTTACTAAGAGAGGAATTTCTGGACTGTATGGTAAATGTATTGCATAACTGTATGGAACTGTCAAACAGTTTTCCAAACTAGCTGTTGCATTTTAATGTAGGAATATATGAGGGCTGTAGGAATATATGAGGGCACCAATTGCTCTAAATCCTAGCCAACACTTACTATTTTCTGACCTTTTGATAAAAGCCATTCTAGAATGTGTGCAGAAATTTCTCACTATGGACTTAATTTCCATTTCCCTAATAAGAATGGTATTTAAAACTTATTAGTCATTAAAAGGGAATATGATAAATAATTTTATGTCAACAAATTAGGCAACAAAGTAACATTTCTAGAAATTTCCAACACTGATTCAAAAATAAAAAAGTCTACATAGACCCATAACAAAAAAGGTATTGAATTCATAGTTAAAAATCTCATTGTGCAGACCATCAGATAGCCACCACCATATACATATATATTTTTTAAAGATTTTTATTTATTTGACAGAAAGAAACACAACGAAAGAGGGAACACAAGCAGAGGGAATGGTAGCGGGAGAAGCAGGCTCCCTGCCGCACAGAGAGCCCGATGCGGGGCTCGATCCCAGGACCCTGGGATCATGACCTGAGTCGAAGGCAGACGCTTAACGACTGAGCCACCCAGGTGCCCCTATATTTTTTAAAGAACAAATATTGACAAACTCTTTCAGAAAATAGATGACACTTCTCAACTCATTCTATAAGGTGACTATTGCTGAAAGCAGATTAGACATACATATTAACTATTATAGGTTCAAGCCTGTACCCAGTGATGATTGCCAATGAGTTAACTCAACTACTTATAATTCTGACAGAGGTTATGTGCTTCTGTACACTGACCATTTCTTGTTCCTGTCCTAGAGTGTATTATGCTGATTGGTATAGTGAATCTATTAATACAGTAATAGAATCTACATGATGAAAGTATTTAGAGGAAATAAAGGAGTAATTTTGCTTCATTCTAAGATTTTTTTTAGCTAAATGTTGACTGGGCTACATTCCTCAAATTTTCAAGTTGAGAAATGACAGACTATTTCTACTGCAATTGCAGTTTGATAAAATTAGATATTTATTCTTTAGTAGGATGTTCTTTAACTTCATGTAATTGTAGTCTTTCCAAATTTTTTCTTGTGGTTGACCTCAAGTTTCATAGAGTTGTGGGCAGAATATATACACAGTATGATCTCAGTTTTTTTGTACTTGTTGAGTCCTGATTTATGACCAAGTATGTGATCCATTCTGGAGAATATTTCATGTGCACTTTAAAAAAATGTGTATTCTGCTGCTCTAGATTGCTATGTTCTAAATATATCTGTTAAGTCTATTAGGTCCACTGTATCATTTCAAAGCCACTGTTTCCTTGTTGATTTTCTGCTTAGGTTATCTGTCCATTGCTGTAAGTGGGGTGTTAAAATCCTCTCCTACTATTGTATTATTATCAATGAGCTTATCTTTGTTATTAATTAATTTATATATTTGGGTACTCCCGAGTTCAAAGAACAAATGTTGTTAAAATGTCCATACTACCCAAGGCAATCTACACACTTAAAACAACCCCTACCAAAGTACCTACAGCATTTTTAACAGAGTTAAAACAATCCTAAAATTCCTACGGAACCACTAAAGTCTCCATAAAGTGATTCTGAAAAAGAAAAGCAAAGCTAGAAGTATCAGAATTCCAGACTTCAAGCTGTATTTCAAAGCTGTAGTCCTCAAGATAGTATGGTACAGGCATAAAAACAGACATGTAGATCAGTAGAACAGAACACACAACCCAGAAATGGACCCCCAACTATGGTCAGTTAATCTTCAACAAAACAGGAAAGGATATCCAATGGAAAGAAAGATAGTTGGACAGTCACATGCAGAAGAAATTGCACCACTTTCTTATACCATACACAAAAATAAATTCAAAATAG
>CM053610.1:93904441-93927055 GCA_028646535.1 Procyon lotor | reverse complement strand
TCCTATACATCAAAATATTCCTGTATAAGAAGATGGAGGAAAATGTAAGCATGATATAAGATAAATGAAAACTTAAAAATGATCCACTCGCACCATAAAAAGAAAAACTTATCAAAATTTTAAAAAGTGCTGGGTAGGATTGATGGCAGATTAGACACTAGAAATGGAAGATCAAAGAACTTAAAGATATAGAAGTAGAAACTATTTATTGTAAGTCACAGAAATTAAGCTATTAACAACTTATCATGGTCACAAATCTAATAACCTAGATGAAATGGATGAATTCCTTTAAAGACACATCTGCCAAAACTCACCATAGACTTGTGAATAGGATTACATCTAATAGAGGAATTGAGTCAATGATAAATGACTTTCCAAAACAGAAAGCACCAAGCCCAGATGTGTTCACTGCTGACATCTTCTAAAACACTTAAGAAATTATACCAACCCTCTACAATTTCTTCTAGAATACAGAAGCAAAGGAATACTTCCTAACTTATTCTATAAGGCCAGAATTACCTAAATAGTGAAATACCATATGAAGAGATTATAAGAAAAATACAGAATAGTATCGCTTATGAACACAGATGTAAAACTCAACAAAATATTGGCAAATCGAATCCAACACTGAAAAAAATTATACATCACAAGCAATTGGGATTTATCTCAGCTATGCAAAGATAATTCAACATTTAAAGATCCATTTATGTAATCCATTATATCAATAGACTAAAGAAAAATTATTTGACACAATCCAACACTTATTAATGAAAGAACTTTTAAGTAACTCTAATATAAAAACTCTTACTTAGCAAAGTAGAAATAAAGACTATCTACAAAAAATCTCCAACTAACATTATATACTTAAGGATGAGAAACATAAAGCTTTCCTGCTACAATTAGCAACAAGGCAAAGATTTCCCCTCACTGCTGCTTTTCAACATCATACTGGAAATCTGAACTAATGAAGGAAGACAAGAAAAGGAAATAAATGGGAAATATATTTGGAAAGAAGAAATAAAACTGTCTTTGGTTGCAATGACATGAACATCTATACAAAAAATCCAAAGTAATTTCTAAAAAACCCTCTTGGAACTAATAAAGGACTATAGCAAGGTGACAGGATACAAAGTTAATATAAAAAAGTTATTTACCTCCCTGTATATCAGCAATGAACATGTAGAATTTGAAACTAAAAGCATATTACTATTTATATTGGACCTCCAAAAGTGAAATAGATAGAAATCTGACAAAATATATACAAGATCTACATGAGCAAACTACAATTCTGATAAACAAAAAAACAAAGAACTAAATGGAGAAATAGTCCATGTTTATGCAATGAACATCAAAATTGTCAAGATGTCCTTTCTTCCCAACTTGACCCATGCCAGTCAAAATTCCAACAAGAAGTGAAAGTATTTCCAGGGAATAGAATTTAAACCTAACAGTAAATACTCCTTAAAGATGGAGTGAAGTGCCCTGAATTTATCTACTAAGTGTGATCTTAAAATTGCTAAAGACATAAAGTCATAAAAAAAAAAAAATGACTGGAACGTGCCTGCCCTTCTTCCCATTTCTGAATGAGAATACTTTTGTGGTTATATAGTTCCAGTTCCAATACTGTATAATTGAATATCTAAAGGGCAATTAACATACCTTATTTCTAGTTCTCCAAATCAAGAGGACAGCTTTATTTCTGTTAAAAATACCACAGGTCCAAGATGGTGTCACTTAGTTCAAGGCCCAAGTCAATAAACTAAGACTTAATGACTAACAGCAGTTTCAACCCCGAAGAAATGTCACCTTTAACTAGTCAAAATGGCAATTTACTGCTGATTGCCCCCCTCTCTATTCCCCCTTATGAGGGTAACCTTGCCAAAAATGGTGGCTACTTCCCTAATCACTTTTCCACTCCCTGTTTATGTTTGAAAACCTTTCCTTTTCTGTAGCCCTTTGGAACTCTCCTTTACTTGCTAGAAAGGATTGTTGCCTGGTTTAGGAATTGATAATTAAAAGGTGATCAGATCTTTAAAATTTACTTGGTAGAATTTTTGTTATTTAACACTCCCTAATTCTGAAACTACCACCTATTATAAGAGACCCTACATTTCAGCTTGATTCCATTCCTGTAGGAAACCTTTAGGTTGACTCACTTGGGAAGAGGGTGATTATCTCTTACTGGAAGAAAAAGAATGAGCCAATATCTGGTAACCACAAGGGTAGAAAGTGACATTCATGAATGGTCTTAACAAAACATGTCTCCATCTTCAACTTCTGCTATAGTGAAGAGCAATGTTATAAACTGGCTGCTTTATCTGAACTCACAGTGAGCAGGATGCAGAGAAGAGCTTCGGATGACTAATGGTTAGGCAATGGCAAGGAACAGAACTTTGTTATTTGAAACCCAGGACATTTTCGAGGTTATTAGTATTCCAAAATTAGCTTATCCAAATTTATATAATCCTAACATATTTCAGTTGAAATCAGAAATAAGTTAGAACTGATTTTTTATTATTGGTAGTATGCCAGAGAACTTCTGTCATTCTACACATAAAAAGTTCCTTTCTTTTCCCTAATGATTTCCTAGGACCTGTGGGAAAAAAGTCTGGTCTTCATCACTAGTATTTCAAACCCTTTATGTTTTAGAATCACAGCAGAATCTTAATTTTCCCATGATTCCCTAGTTAAATTTTCTGTTTTGAGAGCCTGACAAGTTTCTTTACTCATCATCCTGTTACTGCCACACTTATTTTCTCTGTACTAGTTTCTCCTTACCTTTTTAACCTGACGTGCTTTCCAATCTGCATTTACAGGCTAATGCTCCTCTTAGGTTTTGTTTTTTTTTTTTCCTCCCACCGAGGCCCAAATTAGGTTCACTCCTTTCATTTAGACTTTCCTGGTGTGTTCAGCTTATGACTGGCTCATTAGTTGAATGTTTATTTATGTAAACTTTAATAATGTTGCCTGGCTATTGTTATCATTTTTACTGATCTTTTTCTTCTTCTCTTTCTCTTTTCCCGCTTCTAATTTTTGTCCTTCTACTCCTCCTGTTGTCTTCAGTATGTGTGTGTTGTGCCTGTATACTACTGTTCTTTCATTATGGAATATTAGCTCTATTGGTTCACTGACAACATGCACCATGCCTTAGACTTCTCATCAAAAACAAGTTCATTTCTATGTATTTTAAGAACTATTCATATAGATAGAATGAAACCTGTAGTAAGTACTTCTTTTGGTGCACTAATGGGATGCATTTGAAATTATTCTTACAATAGCAGGATCAAGGGTTATTTGACTCTGATTTAAAATGCCAACAACAACAAATTCCAGTAACTAATCAAAGAACATTTTGCAAAGATTTCAGCATTATATAAATTTGCATGTAAAAGATGAACATTAAAACTTTATTACATAAAACTCAATAAAAATTATTTACTTGGATATTAAATCCATACCATCAGGATAATTTTTTATTAGAAGAAAAGCAAAATTGATATTTACCAATTATCTACAGTGTGCAAGTAAGGCTTTGTGTTGAATGACTTTTCTCTACATTATCTCCACTACTCTTCAAAACCATCCTTCTAGCGGAAACTAACACCTCCACTTTACACTTGCTGATATGGCTCTGACACATATCTAATTCTGATATAGGTATACTGTTGTTTTTTATTAACAACACAGGATGTTAATGTTGACATTCTCACTTAACTATTGATATCTTGTCATCCACATATGTCAATATTCAAATGAATCATATGGAAATGTTGCCATAGCTCAATAATCTATTGCAGACTTATACACTTCTTTATATATACACATTTATATATATTTTGTGTATTTATGTTTACATATATTACTGCTTCCCATAGTAATACAGTGATATGTAATATATCCTATATATATATTCTATACTGTAATGGTGTGTGTGTGTGTGTGTGTGTGTGTATGTATCTCATGTTAGTGTTTCAACTGTGGACCCCATCCATGGCTTAACTCTGCCCATAGTACACTGGTACATTGGACCTCATGTAGTGGTCTGTTTTATCTACTTTATAGATACCTGAATACTAAGCATATAATAAAAAATACTTCGCTTCTTCTTGTGGTATTTAGACCAGGGTTTGTCAAGCTATTGTTCATGGGCCAAGCCACATGCATTACTTTTCAATTACTCTCTGTGGAAGAATGAGTTTTACATTTTTAAAGAAATTTTTTAGATGAATATGACAGAGACTACATGTGGCTCCCAAAGTTTAAAATGCTGTATGACCTTTACAGGAAAAAAAAGTTACAGTTTAGACACATATAAAAAGAGAAGAAGGGGCGCCTGGGTGGCTCAGTCGCTAAGCGGCTGCCTTCGGCTCAGGTCATGATCCCGGGGTTTTGGGATCGAGCCCCGCATCAGGCTCCCTGCTCTGCAGGAAGCCTGCTTCTCCTGCTACCATTCCCTCTGCTTGTGTTCCCTCTCTCGCTGTGTTTCTCTCTGTCAAATAAATAAAATCTTTAAAAAAAAAAAAAAGAGAGAAGAAAGTGGAATACGTATTTCAATTGATTACTCTTATTGTGAATCAACATCAATTATTTAAATTCAAAGACTGATTTCCTCCTGTTCATCATTCAATTGCATAGTTTCATAGCTTTCTACAGATTGTTTTATGCAAAGGACACTATCATGTAATAGAGTAAATCTTTACTTTTAATTTTAAAATGTTAATCACAAACGAAGTATTCATGATAAGTATCTACACAGAATGATAGCCTATATTAAAATAGAACAATTAGTAGGATATCAAAAGGGTTATCCATTCTATATACACGAAAGTCAGAAATATTGATTAAATAGACAGCAAAATAGACACTGATATTTATAAAACTGTGTTAGTTTAGGAGGCATGAATATACTTTTTATAATCTTTTTCAGAAAAAAGTTAAAAAATATCTTCAGTTGGATTAAAATGTGTAATCATGAAGTTGATCTACTTAGCTGTAAAGAGAAATGTATAGTACTAATTTTTACTCAGGATACCCAAAAGAAAAAAAAAATTGGTCTTAAATAATGAAAGAGAAAATACTTCATGGGAAAAATGTGGCTATGACAGTGAGAAGTGCATCCGAAAAAGAACTCAATTATTACTGTAGAAGTACTTTCATAATCAAATAGGAATATCTAAAACACTGTATCTAAGAAAGAAATTTGCTAGGCTAGATTGCCAGGAAAATGGTAAGATTAAAATATTTGAAAATATATAGCCTGATAGGCAATTTAAATAGATTATATCTGAACATTTTCTATGATAAAGATGTTTTGCAATAAAAGTGAATGAGAGTTGTAAGTAGAATAATTTTAGCTATTAAAAATAATGACAACGTCCATGTCGTAAACTTGTTATGATCACAAACCATAACAAATTTTACAAATGAGGATTTTTAATTATTTACTTAATGTAGTGCAAAGTTATATTTTGTAAAATGATTATAATTATGCCATAAATGATTGTGTTGTTGAATTTATGACTATATTTATAATTTAGGATTGCTACACTAAAACAATCAACTGCTTTTTCAGATAATCAAACCACTAGATGAGTGAATGAAAAATTTTATATAAATTTAGATTGACTATTCTAAACAGATAATGAGTAGGAATTCAAATAGTTACAAATGCATTTTTCAATTTCTTGTTTAAAATTTACATGATATTTTATTATTTCAAGAATATCTTGAAAATCTATGTGCTCATTCTCATCTAAATATAAAAGGAATGGTTTTAGAGTTGGATCCTTTGAGAAATATTTCCTGATATACAACTGAAAAGGCAACAAGACTGATCATATCAATCTGACATTAAAGTGAATTCATAGACTTCAACAGGTGGGCATATAAAATATGAATTCTTAGATTTATGTGTGTATTGCCAATCTAATTGAGATTTTATTTTAGCTAATAATTTTTACATCATAATATGGAAAAAGGGAATAAAGAAAATCTGCCTAAAATCTGATTAGATTCTTTGCAAACATCTAAAATCTGCATTATTTTTGGAAGAGCAAGAAAATATGACATACATTTGCCCATATGCTTTCTAGTCAGAAAACAGATTTTAACTTAAAAAAATAAGCCCTGATTAATTTACATTCTTATACTGCTGTAAGAAATTTCTTAAGCACCAAATAGACTCAAAGCATATATAAATGAAAGAAAATAAAAGAGACATAAAAGTCTGGAAACACAATTTAGAGTACTGAATTCAATACTGCCTAATTGCATAATGAAAGTTGAATTTTGAAGCAGCTGCTCTCAACTGGAGTTTCCTCTAAATGGATGAAGCTCTTTTGCAACCGTATTTCTTATCCTGTCTTAGAATGATAATCTAACCAGGAAGAAATATTCTAGTGTTCAAAAACATAGATGTTTCAGGCTTGGGTCTTAAAGCTTTTCATATTTACAAATCCTCATATTCTAGATTTTTTTTTAAGTTTTTAATTTCCACTTAATTAACAATGTAATATTGGTTTCAGAGGCACAAGCAATTCAGCATTCCTATACAACACCTGGTGCTGATCACAAATGCCCTCCTTAATCCTCATCATTCATTTCTCCCACTCATCTCCCCTCTGTAACTATCAGTTTGTTCTCCATAGCTATGAGTCTCTTTCTTGATTTGCCTTCCCCCGTTTTGCTCATTTGTTTTGTTTCTTAAATTTCACATATGAATGGAATTATATGGTATTTCCCTTTATTTCACTAAATACTCTCTAGCTCCATCCATGTCCTTGCAAATGGCAAGATTTTATTCTTTTCTTATGGCTGAATAATATTTCATTGTGTATATATACTACCTCTTTATCCATTCATCAGTCAATGGATACCTGGGCTGTTTCCATAATTTGGCTACTCCAGATAATCCTCGGAATTACTGTTTTTGTATTCTTTGGGTAAATGCCTAGTAGTGCCATTACTTGATCAAAGGGTAGTTCTATTTTTTTCTTTTTAAGATTTTATTTGAGAGAAAGAGAGAGATTGAGAGAATGAGTGGGAAGAGTGGAGGAGGGAGAAAAAGACTCCCTGCAAAGCAAGGAATCTGACGTTGGACTCCATCCCAGGACTCTGGGATCATGACCTGAGCAGAAGGCAGACACTTAACCAACTGAGCCACGCAGGTGCCCGAATTATGAATGCTCTTAATGGTATCCAGAATGGTGACTCTTTCCCAGAAGGTTTTCAATGTACTCTGGCCAGATCCATCAGAGGAATTGCAATCTATGATAGCTATAGACTACACAATGTATTTTGTAAATAATAAGACTTGAAAGTAAAAATTACTCTATGATCTATGGGCTGCAGAATGGATGTTGTGTTAGCAGGCATGAGAACAACATGAATCTCATCCATCTCCATCCAGAGCTCTTGGGTGACCAGGTGCACTGTCATTAGGCAGGGATATTTTGAAAGGAATCTTTCTTCTGAGCAATAGGTCCCAAGATTGCATTTAAATTATTCAGTAAACCATACTGTAAACAGATGTGTTGTCATCCAGGCTTTATTGGTCCATTTATAGGGCACAGAGTAGATTTAGCATATTTTTTTAAGTATCCTAGAATTTTTGGAATGACAAATGAGCATTGGCTTCAACTTGAAGTCACCAGCTGCATTACTCCCCAACTAGAGAGTCAGCCTGTCCTCTGATGCCAGGCATTGAGTGATCCTCTCTAGCTATCAAAATCTGAGATGGTGTGTTCTTCCAAAATAAAACTATTTCATCACACTGAAAATTTGTCATTCTAGTGAGCCACCTTCAATAATTATCTTAGCTATATATTCTGGATAACTTGTTGCTTCACCTTGGACTTCTTGGTGATAGTGAGGGCTTCTTTCCCTAAACCTCATGAACCAACCACTGCGAGCTTCAAATATTTCTTCTGCAGCTTCTCACCTCTCTTCATAGAAGTGAAGAGAGCTAGGGCCTTGCTCTGGATTAGAATTTGGCATGAGACAATGTCATGGCTAGTTTGATCTTATATTCAGATGCTCAAACTTTCTCCACATCAGCAGTAAGGCTATATTGCTTTCTTAACTGTGTGTTGATTAGGGTAGTATTTTTAATTTTCTTCAAGAACTTTTCCTTTGCATTCACAACTTAGCCAACTGTTTGGTGTAGGAGGCCTAGCTTTTGGCCTTTCTTGGTTTTCAATATGCTTTCCTACCTAACTTCAATCATTGTTAGCTTTGATTTAAAATAAGGGATGTGGAGGAAGAGCAAGATGGCAGAGGAGTAGGAGACCTAAATATCGTCAGATCCCAGGAATTCAGCTAGATAGCTATGAAACCATTCTGAACATCCACAAACTCAACAGAAGATCCAAGTGAACAATAGCCGTAATTCTAGGAACAGAAAAGTGACCATTTTCTGGAAGGTAGGTGTGGAAAAGTGAATCTGAGGTGATACATGGAAAGAGACACAGCAAGGGGAGGGGGTGGCTCCTGGCAAGTGGTAGAGCAGCAGAGCACAAAATCAAAATTTTTAGGACTGTTGCTCCAGAGGCTAAGCAGGGGGTGGAGCCCTTGCTGGAACAGTGTGGCCTCAGGACCTGCAGAGTCACAAAAAGACCAAGGGTGCCTGAGTGCAGTCACAACTCCCAGAAATAGGAGAAAAGCCAGCTGCAGAGACAGAGCCAAGGAGTGGGCTCTCAGCTTAGGGTTACCTTAAACTATGATCTGAGGCACAGTAGGGTGACTGCTCTTCAAGCAGAGACCCCACAAGTGGCAGATCCAGGAAGACCCCCCTACTTCCTCCACAGTAGGAGTGGCATGAGAACATGTGCCAGGAATCTGCCGGGTTTGGAGACTCCAAACGAGGGTCATGCGCCAGAGACAGAAACACTCGATCACAGGCTAGATGAGCATGGAGTGCAGCTGGAGACCTGGGAGACAGGAGTGATTGACTGCTTCTCTCTGAGGGCTCACTGAGGAGTGGGGCCCTCAGCTCTTGGCTCCTCTGGGTTGGAGACTGGGAGGCTGGCATTTTCATTCTCATCCTCCAAACCTGTACAGAAACCGTTCGGGGAACAAAAGCTCCCGAGACCAAAACCAAGCATATTACTAATCATGGCACCTGGCAAGTACAGCACAGTTGCTCCTGGGACAAAGACATTTGAGAATCACTGCAACAGCTCCCCTCCCCCAGAAGAGCAGCAAGAACATCTAGCCAAGACCAAGTTCACTGATCAATGAAAACTGAGGAAGTCCAGAGCTAGGGGAATGCAGCACATAGAATTCATGGCTTTTTCCCCCATGATTCTTTTGTCTTTCAAAGTTAAATTTTTTTAATTTAATTTTTTATTATCTATTTTTAAAATTTTTCCACTTTCCTATTTTAACCTTTTAAAACTATTTTCTCTCAATACCTTTTTAAAACTTTTTAAATTTTTCATTGTTATATTCTGTCCTTTCATTGTATTTAACCTTATTTTATGTATACATATAAGTTCTCTTTTTTTAAAAAATTTGGGCCAGTTTCTTCTAAGAGATCAAAATATACCCTAAATCTAGTGTATAACTTTGTTCTAGTCTCCAGCTTGATCACATTCCCTTTTTTCTTCTTTTTCCCCCTCTTTTTTCAACCAACTTATCTTATCAATTCCCTTTTTAGAATCTTTAATTTTCATCTTTACAATCATATTCCATCTCTTCATCATGTTTACCCTTATTTTTGCATAAATATGTAAGTTTTTCTTTCTTTAAAATTTTGAGAGGCAGTTTCTTCTAACAGACCAAAATACAACCAAAATCAAGTGTGTGGCTCTGTTGTACTCACCAGTCTAATATATATAATTTTTTTTCCTTTCCTCTCCTCCCAGTTTTGAGTCTCTTCTGATTTGGTTAGTGTATATTTTTCTGGGGCCAATGCTACCCTTCTAGTATTTTGTTCTCTCATTCATCTATCTTATCTGGATAAAATGACAAGGCAAAAAAACTCACCTCAAAAAAGAAGGAACAAGACACAGTATGAATGACTAGGGACCTAATCAATATGACCATTAGTAAGATGTCAGAACTAGATTCAGAATGATGATTATCAAGATGCTAGCTGGGCTTGAAAAAAGCATACAAATACTAGTGAATCCCTTTCTGGAGAAATAAAAACCCTTTTGAGAGAAATAAAAGAGCTAAAATCTAGGTTGAAATAAAAAAGCTATTAATGAGGTGCAATAAAAAATGGAGGCTCTTACTGCTAGGATAAATGAAACAGAAGAGAGAATTAGTGACACAGAAGACCAAATGATGGAGAATAAAGAAGCTGAGAAAGAGAGAGATAAACAACTACTAGGCCATGAGGGGAGAATTCGAGAGATAAGTGACACCATAAGATGAAACAATATTAGAATAATTGAGATCCCAGAAGAAAGAGAGAGGGGGCAGAAGGTATATTGGAGCAAATTATTACAGAGAACTTCCCTAATTTGGGGAAGGGAACAAGCACCAAAATCCAAGAGGCACAGAGAACCCCCCCTCAAAATCAATAAAAACAGGTCAACACCCCATCATCTAATAGTAAAACTTGTAAGTCTCAGTGACAAAGAGAAAATCCTGAAAGCAGCTTGGGCCAAGAGGTCTGTAACCTACAGCAGTAGATATATTAGACTGGCAGCAGACCTATCCACAGAGACTTGGCAGGCCAGAAAGGACTGCATCATATATTCAAAGCATGAAATGAGAAAAATATGCAGCCAAGAATACTATATCCAGGAGGCTGTCACTGAAAATAGAAGAAGAATTAAAAAGCTTCCGTGACAAACAAAAACTAAAAGAATTTGCAAACACCAAACCAGTCCTACAGGAAATATTGAAAGGGGCCCTTGAAGCAAAGAGAGAGCCTAAAAGTAACAGACCAGAAAGGAACAGAGACAATGTACAGCAACAGTCACCTTACAGGCAATACAACGGCACTAAATTCCTATCTTTCAATAGTTACCCTGAATGTAAGTGGACTAAATGCACCAATCAAAAGACATAGAGTATCAGAATGGATAAAAACAAAACAAGACTCATCAATATGCTTTCTGCAAAAGATTCATTTTAGACCCAAAGACCTACAGAGTTAAAGTGAGGGGGTGGAAAACAATTTACCATGCCAATGGACATCAAAAGAAAGCTGGGGTGGCAATTCTTATATAATGTAAATTAGATTTTAAGCCAAAGACTATAATAAGAGATGAAGAAGGACACTATATCATATTTAAAGAGTCTGTCCAACAAGAAGATGTAACAATTATAAATATCTATGTCCCTAACCAATTAATAACAAAATCAAAGAAACACATCAACAATAATACAATGATAGTAGGGAACTTTAACACCCTCATCACTGAAATGGACAGGTCATCTAAGCAAAAGACCAACGAGGAAATAAAGGCTTTAAATGACACCCTGGACCAGATGGACATCACAGATATATTCAGAACATTCCATCCGAAAGCAACAGAATACACATTCTTCTCTAATGCACATGGAACATTCTCCAGAATAGATCACATCCTGGGTCAAAATCAGGTTTCAACAAGCACCAAAAGATCGGGATCATTCCCCGCATATTTTCAGACCACAATGCTTTGAAACTAGAACTCAATCACAAGCGGAAAGTTGGAAAGAACTCAAATACATGGAGGTTAAAGAGCACCCTACTAAAGAACAAATGAGTCAATCAGTAAATTAAAGAAGAATTTTAAAAAATCATGGAAACAAATGAAAATGAAAACACAACTGTTCAAAATCTTTGGGATGTAGCAAAGGCGGTCCTGAGAGGAAAGTATATAGTAATACAAGCCTTTCTCAAGAAACAAGAAAGGTCTCAAATATAAAACCTAACCCTACACCGAAAGGAGCTGGAGAAAGAACAGCAAAGAAAGTCTAAACCCAGCAGGAAAAGAGAAAAAATAAAGATCAGAGCAGAAATCCATGAAATAGAAAACAAAAGAACAATAGAACAGATCAATGAAACTAGGAGCTGGTTATTTGAAAGAATTAATAAGATTGATAAACCCCTGGCCAGATTTATCAAAAAGAAAAGAGAAAGGACCCAAATTAATAAAATCATGAATTAAAGAGGTCATGATCTCAGGGTCCTGGGTTCAAGCCCAGCATCAGCCCAATGTGGGGCTCGATCCTAGGACTCCGAAATCATGACCTGAGCCGAAGGCAGAGGCTTTAACCCACTGAGCGATCCGGGTGCCCCAAGGCTTATACTTTTTTAATGAGAAGTCTGGATTCCTTCTTATCAATATCTTTTTCTCCTAGATACTTATAAGATTTTTCTAACACTCATTATCAGAGATTTGGTTATGATAAATTTTGCTGTGATTAGTATAGTAGTATCCAAACTGCCATTATTTCTATCTTATTAATTCCCAGTTCAGATATTATACTTTTCAACTATACAAAATTAATATTCTTCTTTATGAATCTAATATCACATCACTGTGTTCATTTTTTCCTATAAAACTTAAATATAGTTAAAATAGCTTTTCTAGCATCCTGTCTTCTATGTTCTACTTCATCTTTCTCAATTCTGCAGCATTTTCTATGGACTGACTTTTCTTCTGTCCTAAGTCATACTTTTCTGCTTTTTAGTGATTTTAGTGATTTTAGATTTACATCATTAAGTATCTGAATTTTTTTACCTTAATGAATTACACTATGCTCTGGTGGACAATTAAGTTACTTGTGGTTCAGTTTGATTCATTCAGTTGATTTATTTGATTCATTGTCCTAAAGAGGAATTTGTCATAGCATTTACTCTATCATCTATTAATGGTTTAGTCACAGAATTAAGGCATCTTCTAGAGTAGGAAGTAAATGCCCTAATTGCTCAGCAAGGATTATATATTTTGGCTGGTGAGAACTCCGATGATTCCCAGCCCTGTGTGCCCTACTGATAGTTCATCCTACACACTGACTACTAAGTATTCAGTAAAGATTGAGGAGACCACTTAATTCAGATTTTGAGACTTTTCCATGTACTCTTGGAACTCTGTCTAGCAACTTCCATCTACTACAGACTCAATGTCTCTCAATTCCCTAATTTAGCGACACATTATGTTCTGCTTGTTTTCATGCTCTTTGCTTTGCAGCTAGATATACACCTTCAATGAGAAAGCCATGACCTATAGGTTCTTGTTTATTGACCATCTCTTGAGGATATAAAAAGCTATTGCTTCACGATTTGGAGACTGTTATTTCATCTGTACTTTTTTTTTCCTGGTAATTTAAAGTAGTCAATCCAGTCACTGTTATTTCATTGTGGAAATTTATATTGGAGGATTAAAACACACAATTACTATTTTTTCTATCAAAGTAGTGTTTTTTCAATGTAAATGCTTGATCCTATTTCTTTTCTTATCTAAAACCCATATCTAATATATTCCATTTCTGTGCTCTGCTCATCACCAACATGTAGGCATAAGGATCGGTGATTTAGGTAGTTATCATAGATGTAATGCAAGTACCTGTTTAGCACATTCCTTTATAATTAAAAAATTTTAATAAAAAGTTCAATGAAATGACCTTACTTTTTATCAAAGTGTTTCCACATCACGATGTTTTGCATAAAAGTAGCCATGTTATTATGCATGTACCAGAATGACATATTCAAAGACATATTTTTAAGTGTACTTAGCAGTGTAGACATTCACATAAAATATAATTTGTTTCTAAATTAATGCTAATGGCTCTTATTATTCTTAATTTAACTGATCTAACCTAAATTTACTCATTTAGCAATTAAACCTAGAACTGGTTGTTTGAATACTATTTTCTAATTTTATTTTAAAAGTAATGTGTTCAGCTAGTCAACATATAAAAAAAATAATCACATAAGTATAATGTGAATTAAATAAATAATGGAATGCAGAGAACTACCTTAAAATACAAATACTTCCCACAAAAGGTAAAAAAGTACTAACATTTAAGTGCATGGTGTTTTGCTATTTCCTTCATCAAAACTGTCAATGTACTACATTGTATTTTTTTAGTAACTTATACTTGTAACCAAATCAATCAAATATGTCCCATGACACTAAATGTCTATGTGTATGGCAAATAAATTAAGTAAGTAAGTAAGTAAGTGTCTGTATGTATGGCATACTTTCATAGTAAACATAATTTGTTTAATGGGATTGCTTTATTCCATTTAACCAAATTGCTGGATATTTAGGTTTTACCAAGTCCTTGTACTAATGAAGTATCAGTCTCTTTAAATAGATGAAAGGTGACTTTTACTCTTTTGGGTACTGTCTTAAGATAGGTACTTTGAGTCTTGGTTAATATGTACTCAATAAATAATTGTTACTTGGAAAACAAATATTAGGGGAAAAGTAATACACTCATCTCAAAGCTAAATAATGCTATGTACATAATTTTAGCTTTGACATGCATTCATACATACATATACATACTGTCTTAGTTTTATTGCTTTATGGAGGACACACTCTTCCTACAATTAATTTGACCGAAGGTTGATGGTAAATAGTACTAAATTATAATCATATTTTGAGTGCCTACCTTGTGCTATGGACTGTTATTATGAAAACAGAAAAAAAAAAAAAAAACCAAAATACATTTTCATCTATCAAAGACCTTGTATTCCAAAATCTACTGGTTAATAAAGGACAATATTACTCTTATTCCTCTGACATGACTTCCATAGATTAAGGTTTAAAGTAACTTCCTGTCAAGCAAAGAACAAGAAGATTATAACTTTACACTTTAATTAACTTCAGTAAACAGAAAAATCAACTTTTTTTTTCCTGAGGGGGGACCTGAATTGCCTAATTTTTAAAATGATAAACAACATTTCTTGAATGCTATGTAATTTATTCAAGCATAACATTAAATTATGGCTGTCTTTCAAAAGCCAGCTTGTAGTTATGAATTTTTAAGTATCAAGTGGTATGATCTGCACAAATACTTTCCCTTTGAACTGATTAATTCATGAAAAATTTAAAAAAGAACTACACAAATTATATTCATGTATTAATGTATATGCCCTTCAAAGTCGAGGGGATGGGAAATAAGAAATGCTAAATTGGCAAGTTCTAGGAAATTGTGCTATGCTGTGTTAGAATTAAAGAGAGAAAAATCCTTGCATTCTAGTTTATGTTCCAGTAGCAAATGAGTGGGAAAAAAATTGTCCCTAATTAATATTTACTTTTTTAATGAAGTGAAATAAATGATGAATTATGAGAGCTAAGTGAACTTAAAATTCTTTAAAAATTCTTTTTAAGAAAGAATTTTTCTTTCTTTTTAAAGAATTCTTTAAGAATTCTTTAAAAATTTTTCAACTAATTTACTAATTCTCTAAGTATCTGCATAAAGAATTCTTTTCTAAAACAGCTAATATTTATCAAATACTTTCTGACAAATGGACAGTCTTCCATATGCACTATAGCATTTAATCTTCAAATATTAATGTGAAGGGTGATTTTTAATTTGTATTTCATAGAAGATGACACTGAGGCTTAGAAAGTTGATGTGTCCTAAACAGATTAAACTATTATCCCTATTGTCTGAGAGCCCATATAAATAATTATATATATATATGTATTAAAGATTTTATTTATTTGACACAGATAGATCACAAGTAGGCACAGAGGCAGGCAGAGAGAGAGGGAGAAGCAGGCTTCCTGCTGAGCAGAGAGCCCGATGCGAGGCTCGATCCCAGGACCCTGAGATCATGACCTGAGCCAAAGGCAGAGGCTTTAACCCATTGAGCCACCCAGTCACCCCGATAGTTTATATATTTTTAAAATTTTAATCCATCACTCACTAAAAAAACAGCAAAGATGTTAAACCTCCAATTTTGAACATTATCTAGAAAAGAGAGTGAAGATGGAGGAATACAGATGGGTGAACATGAGGAAGGAAGCTACAGTTATGAAACTATTTGAGTGGGTCACAGAGACAAGAATATTGACCTACATGCTGGGATGCACGAGGAGCTTCAGCCTCAAGGGTGGCAGGTGGAACCAAGAGCACACTTGAGAGGAAAAGCTGAAAGGAGGGAAACTGAAGTGTCTATATGAACGGTTAGACCATGGTAACAAGAGCTCAGATCAAAAAATGAATTTCTCCTTAGAAAAATACCAAAATTAACTATCTTAATCTCATTCAGTTGTCTTGAGAGGATGAGTGTATGTTGCCTGTAGCAGGTTGAATGGTGACCCCTAAAAGTTAGGTCTACTCAGAATCTATGCTTTTATTTGTCCTTATTTAGAAAAAGGACCTTTGCAAATTTAATTAGGTTAATTGTCTTGAGATGAGGTTGTCCTGGATTTCCTGAGTGGGCCCCAAATCCACTAAGAAGTATTCTTATAAAAAGAGAAGACAGTTACAGAGGTGAATGCCATGTGAAAATGGAGGCCACATTGGTGGCCTAGAAATTAATCCACCATTACATCAGAGAAAACCTCTGTAATTCTCGGCGATTTGAATTCTAAAAGCCTAGGAACCACATCCCTGCTACAAAACATCTGCATCTACACACAAAAGTAACTTATACGAGTGTCTCAGTCTAAAGTAGGAGTGAGTTTTTAATAATTAACCATTTCTTTAAGAAAAGTCTTATTTTAGAGGATGTTGGAGATAAAAAAGGATGCAAACTCCTCCTAGCCAAAAAAAAAAAAAAAAAAAAGAAAAATTATTTCCAATAAAAGAATATAACTTCAACAACAACAATCTAACTACTGTCTTCAAGGGCATTCACATTGTAATTAGGTATTAAATCTACACAAAGTAAGAATTTTCCACCAAAAAAAAAAAAAAGGAAAATTCAGGGAGAAAGTGGTTTTAGGAAATGTAAAAAAATGATATGCGAATTAAAATACTGACTAGAGGGAATGGTTAATAATATGTGAAGTAACAGATTTCTCTAAAATTTCAAAGATGGGAGCAATGTCATGAGTAGTATGGAATGGTCAACATGCAATTAAAAAGGGAACAAAATGATAGAGGATATTATCAAATAAATAATAAATGGATGGTCTACTGGATGCTGAAGGTTAAGAATTAGGAAAAAACAGGGGCGCCTGAGTGGCTCAGTCGTTAAGCGTCTGCCTTCGGCTCAGGTCATGATCCCAGAATCCTGGGATCGAGCCCCACATCAGGCTCTTTGCTAGGGAGGGAGCCTGCTTCTCCCACTACCATTCCCTCTGCTTGTGTTCCCTCTCTAGCTGTGTTTCTCTCTGTCAAATAAATAAAATCTTTAAAAAAAAAAAAAAGGAATTAGGAAAAAACATACCTTCTCGTAAATGAAGTTCAGTAATACAAATAATAAGGCCTGAAACACTTCCAGAAAAAAATAAAAATGCCAATGTCATACAAAAAAAATAACAATGAAAATTCAGACACTCCATTGGCAATTCTGAGTATTAGAAATTAACAGAGTAAAGCCTTTAAGTTTTTGAGGATAAATATGATTAACGTAGACTAACGTAGATTTTTTTTTAAGAGGTATTCAAATAAGTCAATTTTAATAAGATCCTCTACACACACATTTCCTACTGAAAATTGAAATAGCCTATCAAAAAAACTTTATTACAATATCTGAAAACCAGAAAATCTAGTGTATGTACCTGCCCTAATTATGCTAACCAAACTACCCAAAGTTTTCCTGTATTCCTTCTGCACATGTTACTTGGCTTCCAACTTTTGTTATTAGGTCTTATCTTCATGACTTCAGGTCTATGAAACACAGGTGGCATTCAAAACCTGTTAGAGCTTCCTTAGGTCATATCAAAAGGTGTTTTAAGTATACTGAAGTCATTTAAATGCAAACTACAGGATTCCTCACAAATTACTGGTATCAAGATAGAAAAGATACAAAAAAGAAAAGCCTATTAATATCACAGATCATAATATTAGTTTGTCCTAACAGAGCCTTTCCAAGCTGCTACAAAATGATCCTAAAATCACTAGCAAAAAGAATCTAACGTAGATTAATGTAAATATAATTACAATTCCCATAGCTTCCTAATCAATCATTAGGGCAGAATAAAACATTTCACATGCTATACTTTCTTAAAGTTTTCTTTCATAATCCCCTTTTTAAAGTAACTTGAGAATATATTTCATTAATGAGAAAGTACACTGGAAACAAGAGTAAATAAATGGTATGCAAAAACATTTAATGCATCCAAGAGAACGTTGAAGAGAATTCCCAGATTCAACAATGCTACAGGCCAAGAGAGAAATCAGTCCAATAAAAATTAGGAAACAAAGGGCTCCAAGTAAGTGTTATTGAGACAAAGTAGGTATTTGATAACCACATGTAATATAATGATAGTTTCAAATTTATATATCTGCAAATAAATATTAAGAAAAAATTGTAAGTGGGCGCCTGAGTGGCTCAGTTGGTTAAGCGACTGCCTTCAGCTCCAGGTCATGATCCTGGAGTCCCAGGATTGAGTCCCATATCAGGCTCCCAGCCCTGCGGGGAGTCTGCTTCTCCCTCTGACCTTCTCCCTTCTCATGCTCTCTCTCTCTCTCAAATAAATAAATAAAATCTTTAAAAGAAAAAAAAAATTGTAAGTGAATTCAAATGAAAATATATCAAGGTCTTTGAGAATAAACCCCACTTGTTTATGATATACTTAAAAAAAATATTCCTGGATCTGATCAGCTAAATTTTAAATTTGTCTACCAGAATTTGAAATAATTTTAGATTCACAAGAAGTTCCAAGAATAGTACAGAAAGATCCCATGCACCTTTCACCTTATTTCCAGCAATGATTATATCTTAACTAACTATAGCAACAATGTCAAAAACTAGAAAACTGGTACAATGTTTCACATGGGTAGATTTATGTAAGTATCACAATCAAAGTACAGAATTATCTGAGCTCCCTAATGTTAACTCCTTATAGTCCCACCAATTCCCCCCATTTCCCCATTCCTAAACCTATGTAACTAAGAATTTGTTTTCGATACCTGTTTTATTATTTCAGGAAAGTTACATAAATTGAGTCATATGTTATATAAACCTTTTTTCACTCCCCATAACATCCTTGAGATCTACGTTGTTACATTTATCAATAGTTCATTCTTTTTTATTATGGAGTAGTAGTCTATGGTATGGATGTACCAGAGTTGATTTAATCATTCTCTTACTGTAAATCATTTGTTCTTTTCAGCTTTTACCTATTACCAAAAAAGCTGTGAAAAATCATGTAGAGATTTTTGTGTGGACATAAGTTTTATTTCTCTGGAATGAATGCCCAAGATATATGCTGGGTCATATGCTAAGTATATGATTAATATGTTATCAAAGTGCTAAATTTTTTCCAGAAAAGCTATACCATTTTACATTCCAACCAGTAATATAAAAGTGATCCAATTTCTTTGCATCCTTGGTGGCATTTGGTATTGTCACTATTTTTTATCTTTGCTCTTCTGATAGGTATGCAGTGACTTTCACTGTGGTTCTTTATTTGCATTTCCCTGATAGCAAGTGACATTCAATCTTTCTACATATTTACTCGATATCTATATATTCTATTTTAATGTCTCTCTGATCATTTTGTCTGCTTTATAATTGGAATATTCATTTTATTCTTACTGTTTAATTTTGAGCATTCTTATATATTCTGGGAAAAGTCCTTTGTCAGACCTGTGGTCACCAAAAATCTTATTCACACTTATCTTTTCAGCTTTTTAAAGTCTTTGCATGACAGAAATTTTTAACTTTGATGAAGTCTAATTTGTAAAATTTTCCTTTTATGGCTCATACTTTTACCACCATGGCAAGATCTCTTCATGAAGATCTAGGAAACAAAGCTTATTTCCTAGTTTTCTTTTTTTTTTTTTTTTAAAGATTTTATTTATTTGACAGAGAGAAACACAGCGAGAGAGGGAACACAAGCAGAGGGAATGGTAGCGGGAGAAGCAGGCTTCCCGCAGAGCAGGGAGCCCGATGCGGGGCTCGATCCCAGGACCGTGGGATCATGACCTGAGCCGAAGGCAGACGCTCAACGACTGAGCCACCCAGGCGCCCCTATTTCCTAGTTTTCTTATAAAAGTTTTATAGTTTAACGTTTTACTTTTAAGTCTATGATCCATTTTGAGGTAAATGTTGTGTAATGTCTAGGGTGTTGACCGAGGTTTACTTTTTTTGTCCATTACTATCCATTTATTCAACCACCATTTACTGAAAAGAACCACCAACCTCCATTTTAGTTGCTTTTGCAATTTTGTCAAACATCAATTTGGGCATTTCTGTGTTGGGCTATTTTTGGGTTATCTATTCTTCCTGATCTATGGGTCTCTATCTCCACCAATTCTGCACAGTCTTAATTACTTAGTGTCCTAAGTTTTGAAAGTAGTAGAGTGATTCCTTGATTATATTTTCCAAAATTGCTTAACTATTCTAGTTCATTTGGTTTCTGGCTTGCTTTCATATAAATTCATAACTTGGCTTCTTAGTATGTTTTGGTCCAATTCATGTTTAGCTAACAACTTCAAAATATTACTTTTATCTTATCTAAGTACATTTTTTTATATCTACAGATGGGGATCTGCATGTATCTGTTTACACATTAGAATTTTCAGAAACTTAGTTTAAGTCAATCAAGCCATTACTAAAAGTACTTGAAGTAGTCATTTTAAAAGTGCCCTATATAGTAACCATTAAAACTGAAATATACATCTATTATCTAATTACCATTTACAATAAGTTTTAGTATTTTCCTAAAATAAGCATGTTTAAATATATTTTATACAGAAGCATTGCTCCAAGTGGTCTGAAAAATGCTGCAAACAGATGTGTATCACATAAGGGAAGAAAGATTACATTAATGAAGTTGGGTTATTATTGGGTGGGTAAACAAAAACTTGGAAGAAATTTGGCTTCGATTTCCAAGCGAAAAGGAATGCTTTCAAAGCAAAAACCCAGCTGTCTAAATTAATATTTTCTGGAAAGAACTGTTTCAACTATTATTGCTATACCCCATTAGAAAAAAAATGACATTATTAGTGTATCACCCCTAATATTAAAAATAGCTAACAGTAAAGTATCAGAGCTTGTCTAATTCTAGGTAGATAAAATGATGATGAATGAAAGTGAATTCCATGGAGCTTGTCTCTAGGAGACAATGAGTGATAGGGTAAGAGCTAAATGGCTTTTACAATGAACTAGAGGAGGAAAATCAGATGTGGGGTGGGATGAAGAGTGGTTCACAGAAAAGCAGAGGCACATGCTGAAGTTAGGTCAAATTACATCTGACAGGGAATGCTGTCACACTACCATCTGTGAGGGAGTAGCTTAGATCTCACTAAAAGAAAGGTGTCTCTGGGTAACTGGTAGACCTATTTGTAAGCAGGCATCATTTGTGTAGTTATAAGAGAAAGATAAATTTTAAAAGCCTCTACTTAATAATTTTATGATATGAACTGACAATCTCTAGTTTAGGTTGGTATCTTGATTTCTAAAAATAATCATTTCTTAAAGTAAGGCAAAGCAAAACAAAAACAATACAAAATAGCCTGAGAGTCTGAAGGCCTGAACTTCAGAATGAATCTAATATTCTTTTTTTTTTGTTTGTTATTTATCCATTGTGGGTTTTAATTTTCTCATCTGTGAAACGATCAATGTCTGAAGACCTTTTGGCCTAATAGTCCATACTCTAATGTCTACTAATTCATGAGTTACACCCAATACTCTTCACCTATATGCAAAAAAATCTTTAAAAATCACTAGCTACAAAATTACGGAAAATCTTAGCCACTATGGTATTTATTGACTGTATTTTACGCAGTGATTTCAGCCTATGTTAATGCAAATTATTCAAAGAATTTTTCTAATTTCTGTAACTAAAAATTGCAGAAAGCAAAAGCAAAGCCAGTATTATGGATAGAAACTCTATTAAATAGTGATAGGCTCTGGGGTCACTGGAAAACAGAGCTTCAACCCAGGAAGATAAAATTTCTGGTTCCAGCAACAGATGATTAATAGATGCACAGTAGCCATAGTTGCCAGTTTTAACAAAGTAATACATAAGTGGGAAAGTAGGAAGGTGGGACATTTGAAACTCAATAGTTACATGATTACCTAGATGCACACTGAACAGTGTTGAGACCTTAGTACAAAAAGAGAAATAGATTGAAAGACCTATCCACCAAGAAACACAGGACAACATGGTAAGGTCGATACTGATAACTCAGTTGCAAGTATCTTGAAATCAAGGACAGAAATATTAGGCCCAGAAATTAGTCATAATGTTAAAAGTTCCACTGCACGAGGCTCAAGGCTTATGGTGAGATTGCACAGAATCAAGTATGTATTTCATTGAACTTCAAAGGCCTATGCATATTTGACATGGATCCAGCATTTCTCCATATACATATATATATATGTATACACATATATATATGCCTATACATATATGTATTTGTTCATGTATATCAAAGAAAAGCAACATTCTGATATTAAAAAATAGACTTTAATTAAACTGGTTTAAAATAATCCCTAGGTATTACTGCTTCTAGGAAGATAAAGTGAAAATACTTGCTCTTATTCCTTTAAGTAAGCAGAAATAAAAACTCTAAAAATTACAAACAAAACAA
>CM053610.1:93875729-93903941 GCA_028646535.1 Procyon lotor | reverse complement strand
GACTACTACTCCACAATGAAAGGAAAAGGCTCCTGACACATGAAACAACCTGCATGAATCAATGAAGCATTACGCTAAGTGAAAAAAATCCAGACTCAAAAGGCCATGTACTGTATGACATTTCAGTTACATGACATACTGGAAAAGGCAAAATTCTAACAGAAAAGAGATCAGCAGTTACCAGTGGTGCGAGGTGGAGGAATGGGACTACAAAGAAGCATGGGGAAATTTTTAGAGTGAAGGAAATACTGTAGATTTTGACTGTGGAAGTGGTTATGCAAATGTGTGTATACAGTTGCACACCTGTATTGATCATTTATATATAATATATTCACCTATATCTAATTATATCTATCTACTTATATATATTTTACAGTTATAGATAATGTGTATATTATGCGCAACTATACTATTCAACTGTATTATGCCTACATACCCACATTGATATACATGTGTATGTGTGTGTGCATGTATGTGTGTGTGTAGTCTGTGGAAGGCTTCACTTTCTTCTCAAATGTTCCTTTATCCCACACACATTTCATATTTCTTTTCTGGTTTTGGCTGTCCAGAGAGGACCAATTTGATACATTTTAATTCACAAACCTGAGATATTAACATAATTAATATTAATGCCAACTTTTATTCTGGAATTTTATGTCAACTGTTTAAGTTCTTCTATCATGCTTTAAATACAAAATGTTTCTTATTTGAAATTTAAAGAGTATTCAGATATTCAGAATCTTATTTAACTCACAGAAAACAGAAGATACCTGCCTCAGCATATGATGTATATGCCTTACAAAATACTTTACAACATGTCTAAGTCCATGGATCACATTCTAAGTTTTTAAATCAAGCAAAGATTTGGATCTAAGGGAATAAAATGGTCATCCTCATATCTAGTTATCTTTTGATAAATCATGAAAAATGGGCTGATGATCTTAATACAAAGCTCACTGATTTTTGCTATCTGCAAGTTATGACAGCTTTTGTGTTCATATGAAATAATTCTTTCCACATTTGGCAATATGACTTAATATAAAACTTCCTGGGACTTATTATAAATTGAAAGAAATTTCCAACACAATACCTATGTATTTTACAGAATTAAAAACACACGACGCTGTCTTTTTCTTCTTCCTTTCTCTTAAAATGCCTAGCAGAGCTTAATACTTAATGATTAATATCCTTGTGTTATGAGCTCTTATTTCTAATTATATTTTATTCTTTAGTGGTATTGCTATATAGAAATAGATTTTAAAGGTATAGTCCAACAGTCTGGTATTTATAAACTATAATCTCCCAATATCAACATATCAATTCAATGATTTCTGTAAAGATAAGCATAGAATGCTATATATTCACATCTGCTTCCTCACATCAAAACAACGTTCCTCTAAATAGCTTACCAATGGTAAAATCCACCTATTTCCATTTGCCATTTTACTTAACTAAAAGTATTCCTAAAGTAAATTACTACTGCTACAATGGTAGGTATTATCAGCTTCTTATCAGTAGTTTTAGAGTCTCTAGATCATTTCTTTTCACTTACAGTTCTTTTTTCTAGGAAGAATTTTCACATTTAATGAATATTAGAATAAGTCATGTTTCCAGCTAATTAGTTTGATAATAATTACACTAATTTGAATAAATGAGTAAGAACATAGTACTCTCCGTTAAAATGCAGTTCTCTTACCTAACCAATCTCTGTACTCAGCAAAGAGGCAATATTTGTATTTGAACTTTCTGGATAAAGGATTGCTACATAATTATATTCTAATATATTCTGATTAATTTTGAGAAGCTTCAATATTAAAACTCAAGTAGAAGAATTCAAAGTTCTCAGAGGTGTGGAATTTCATTTTGACCTCAGTTCTATCTGCGATTGCAGATAACTCTATTCACATCACATAAGGAGCCCGAATATTTTTCAAGCCTAAAATATTAAAACTTATTTCAATAATTCAACCAATAAATTCTTCCTCTGTGTCAACTAAGTCATCTTAATTCTTAAAAGTAAGTAACTTACACAAATCAACTTTGAAATATATAAATACACACCTTAAAGAGGCGTTAGCCCTCCTTGCTTGGCCAATACAGCATTCAAGGATATAGTATTAGCTATTAGACATAATCCCACCAAACTATTACTAATACACAATTGGATATAAAACCAGAGTTAGGACAGGAGACTAAGGCCACAATCATCTTAAATAAAATGTAGCATGCTGGAATTACTCAGTGTAATTGAGAAAGTTCAGCCCAATCTGCATTAGATTATGCCCCCCAACCTAACAGTGCAGCTGCCCAGATCATTCATTAAAAAGAGCATTAGCCAACTGGACTAATTGGTTTGGCTGTTTTTTCCCTCTCTTTACTTGGCTACATATAAATGCTTGATTTCCTCTCACAACTGGTCTTTTTCATTGTGTTTCCCGGTCTAACACTAATTTTCCAATTACTAACAGTGTAAATAGACAAAGTTGTATATGTAACCGTGCAAAACTTTAAGCCAGAATTTATCAACCTTTTAAAGTATTCATAAATAAATCAGTAAATACATACACTGAATCTTGACTAACATTCTATATTCAGCCTAATGTTTTGTGTTATTTAACTGATGGCTGCTGCTCAAATTACCAGCTGGCCCATCAACACAAAATAAGAATAGACTTGAAAGGAAAAGAGTAATAGATCAATCTGATTTACCAACAGCTCCTATAAAAAGTACCAATGAAAACAGCGAATAGATGAAGCGGGAAGCTAAGAAAGGAAACTGGCATCTTTTGAATCTGGCAGTCCAGTCTTTCCAGACAGTGTATTTGTTTGTTTTGCTTTGTAGGGGAAATACTACTTGGAACAATGGATAATAAACTTATGGAAACAATATAGCAAACTATGTCCTGATAGACTATATAATGCGTTCCAGAAACATTTGGCCTAATTTACACAAGGCAGAGACATAAATAGATACTGAAATGAAACACAGCATCCTAGCTATGAAGGCCTTTGTTTAGCCTTTTAGCATCCTGGTTAGTAAGTGAACTTTGTACTGGGTAAACCAGGGGTACAATCTAATATATCAATTTCTATGTCTTTGTGAATGTAATTATCACTCTTTTCTCAAGATAAGCAATATATTGGCTCTAAAAAATTTGTTCCAATGACTCCTCCCTAGATATTGAGCTACCCTATTGTTTCTAATGGCTCCTTATCCAGGTCATACGATTCTACATTATGGATCCTTCAGAGAACTTCTTTTGCCACCTGATTAACTTTACTCATTGTATAGAATGAATAAAATTAAAGAAGAAACCTAGGGTTAGCTTTGAGCCGTGTTTCATACCTTTCTAGTATTAGCACAACAGGAAATGAAACTTGCCAAGTCTGGGGCATATCTTCACAATTAACAAACTGAAGCACCAAAAAAACCCATGAATATTAATTTGCCATTGTGTGTTAAAGGTCACCCTTTAATTTCAGCCTTGAAACTTTCCAGAAAACAAATATTTTATAATGACAGTTTCTGAGACCCCATAATGTTCTAAACATTTTAATTGTTATCTCTCCCAGGTATTATCTATGACATAAGCTTTTTCTTCATGGTAGTTTTAACTGACCTGGGAAAGTTAAACAGAAGATAATTTAGAAACTAAGAAAGTGATTTGTTATTATAAGTTCGATGGCAGAGTATATGCTTTCTTCAGGGTTTTTTAAGAGAATATAATCACTGTTTAAAGCCGTGATGGACAATGTAAGGTGTGAGATGGGCTTAAAAAGAATGTTAGGGGGGTGCCTGGGTGGCTCAGTGGGTTGAAGCCTCTGCCTTCGGCTCAGGTCGTGATCTCAGGGTCCTGGGATCGAGCCCTACATCGAGCTCTTTGCTCGGCTGGGAGCCTGCTTCCCCCCATCTCTCTCTACCTGCCTCTCTGTCTACTTGTGATCTCTCTCCGTCAGATAAATAAATAAAACCTTTTTTTAAAAAAAATGTTAGAGATGTCTGTTAAGAGGCAGAACCTAGGGGTGCCTGGGTGGTTCAGTGAGTTAAAGCCTCTGCCTTCGGCTCAGGTCATGATCTCAGGGTCCTGAGATCGAGCCCCAGGTCAGGCTCTCTGGTTAGCAGGGAGCCTGCTTCCTCCTCTCTCTCTCTCTCTCTTGCCTTCCTCCTCTTTCTCTCTGTCTTCCTCTCTTTCTTCTCTCCCTCTGTGTCAAATAAATAAAACCAAAAAAAAAAAAAAAAAGAGGCAGAACCTACAGAGCACTTAGTGTGATGGAGACTGGTATGGGTTAAAAGGTAGGTGGGACATAAATGCTGAATTTAACTCCAATGTGTCAGTTCTTGGTATCTTTGCCTCAGATCCATTCCTAACTTTTCTTTGCTTTCCTGTGTGTAGCAAGGAAGATGATAGACCCAAATACTGGTTTCTATTCAAGTTAAGCCAATAGGAGGCACTGATGGAACATAGAATAAAAGAGAGAAACCAGGCAATTCTGTCCACCTCTGCTTCTGATAGTTTCTCTGACGGTGACCTCAGGGCTCCAGTTCCCAGTAAACTACATCTCCATTTATCCTATGAGAGGAGAATATTAAAGTTGGCTTCCCAGTAATCTTTGAGTTGCCTCACTCTCCCCTGACTTATCAACTCTTCTTTCACCTGCATAAAAAATATCTTGATTTAAGTTCCATTTGATTTTACTACAGAGAATGGCTTCTGAAAATATTATTTAACCAATCCTAGCTAGACCTCATGGAACACTTCTAACTCAGGGAGTTGAAATTTACTATTCTGATACTCTACATAACTGTAAAATAAAGATTGCTTTTACTCCTCAAGAAGAATTTTATGAAATTACTTCGTAGGATAAGTTTTTAAAAACAGACTAGTTGAAGCTTAACTTGTATACCATAAAACTAATTTTGGAGGTCATACAATGGATTCACACAATATATGGGATTTTCTGTTCGGTTTCTTTCATTTAATATACTCAAAGTTCAGCTATGTTGTAGTATGCATCTGTACTTGATTCCTTTTTTAATGCTAAATAATATTCTGTTGTATGGACATACCCTATTTTTGTATTCCATTCACATGGGCATTTTGGTTGTTCTCACATTTTAGCTATTATGAATAGTGCTACTATGGACATTTACCCATAAATCTTGTGAAGATCTATATTATTATTTCTCCTGGGCATATATCTGAAAGTTGAATTGTGGGGTCATATGGCAAATCTGCATTCAACATTTTAAGGGTGACAGCTACTCTAGATACTTGGGCAAACACACATATATCAGAGTGGGTAATTTCCCATAAAACTCTAGAATATTGCTAATTTAACAAAGTCTGTGGTATAGTGGGTTATACCCCCACAGTGAAGGATTTGTTACATGTTTTAACATTAAGAAAAAAGTAAAATACTTGTTAGACCTCTCTGCATTGTACTGGGAATATATTCAACATTTGGGACATGTGTTCCTGACTCATATACAAATGATTCGAAAGGCTCCCAGCTCTGAGTGTGCCAGGGAAAGAGGCTCCTTACAAGATCCAGGCCCAGTGATAAAATGGATCTACCATTTGGTCCTCTACGATCTATTGGATTCAATGAGCCTGCTATATCCTGAAGAAGACAGGGGAATTTCAGGTACTACCTGACCTGTGAATTCCAGGGCAAGTTCTGAGAACTTTGTACCAAACCGATACTCTCTTTGGCCAGTAACTACTCATTTCGAGTACTTGTTTTTGCTTTGCCAATGGATTTTGGTAGATCCTATGGCAATCCATCACAGACAAATCAAGAGGAAACTCCCATTTTACATTGGTAAATAACTATTATTTTTAGAGACAGCTCGTGGCTTTTGATAAGCTGTGATGAAATCTGAATTCCTGATGATGGACACCATGAAAAATTTGACTCAAAAAGTTTTCAGAGTGTAGGGCCATAAATGTAGCCATGCCCTGCAATACTTCATCAATAAATAAAAATGATAAAAAATGGCAGGCATTCAAAATGAATTCAGCATTTGTTTCTTTGAAAATGAGAGTTTCATTAAAAAAAAAAAAGAGTTTGATGTTGTAATAACTAATACACCAGGAAAACCCAAAAGCTAATTTTCTATGAAACTTGAAAAAAATACACAAACTTTTAAAATGTATAATTGCATTCAGTTTGCTGAACATTAAAATAGAATTTGAATGAATCTCTGGCTGGTTGTGTGCCTTTTTCATCCCTGCCTTAATTTTAACAAAGTATTTAAAAATTAAAAATAGATTCATGTTTTAAAACTATAGCTGTGTCAGTCACATCCATTAAGGTCTGTGAGACAAGAGTTTTTATTTTAATAATGCTTCATCATCTTCACATGCCATATGCACTGCTGTTTCAAAGTGTTTCCAGAGAAATAAGTCATGAGTTTATAAACTATTTTATACAGATGAAAACAGCTTCTGTTTACAATCATCTCCCCTTCTAGCATTAAGTGAAAAGAAGTAACATTCATTAAAACAGCAAGGGTTAGCCCTTTGATAAAAAAGGATATTCTCTTTTAACAAAACGGCTTAAATAACTGCCAGAAGACTTCTTTTAACATTGTTTAAGTAGAGGTGACTTCCTGAATGGTTTGAAGCAAAGAACAACTCATACTAGAGAGTTCGCAGCTGGAGCAATTCCAATAGGGAATGGTAAACTTGCCTAACTGGTAGAAAAAGTGAGATCAATTTTAAATACCATAGCAGCCTCTTATTTAATTATTCTAATAATAACAATGCTTCAAAGAGAGTTCTCCTCCCTGGCTCCTTTAGATATTCAAATCATAATATATTCAACTACAAAAAGGTGGAAGTGATATTTAAAATTTAAGGGAGGGGCACTTGGGTGGCTTAGTCATTAAGAGTCTGCATTGGCTCCGGTCACAATCCCAGGACCACCATCAAGCCCCATATCAGACTCCCTGCTCTGGAGGAAGCCTGCTTCTCCCTTTCCCACTACCCCTGCTTGTGTTCCGAACTCTCTGTGTCTGTCAAATAAATAAATAAAAAATCTTTAAAAAAATGAATGAATGAATAAATGAATAGATCAACAAACAAATAAAACCTAAGGGAGAAGAAAATGCTGAGAAATCAACATTATGTATTATCTAGAAGTACAGTGTCATGGATGCTGACATGAATTTTGAGTCAGTAGACTAAGTCAGTAGACCAAGAAACTCATACTAACTTAACTTAGCACAACAGGAAATGAAAGTAGTAACTCATACTACTTAAACTCTACTAAGTAGACCAAGAAACTCATTCTCTGACTGTAGATGATATCACAGCACATATGCTATTTGGCACCACAGAACTATAGTAGCGCCATGGTAGATAATAATGTTAATCACCCCAGTTGCAATGTAACCTCATCCTTCCAGTCTGTGGGCCCTGCCATGTAACTTGTTTTGGCCAATAGGATGCTAACATATATGATGCAGAGGCTTGTGAAACACCTGCATGTTTCTGCTCATTCATGTTCTCTGCTATGACCAAAAGTCCACATCCACATGAACTTTCTGGATGATGAGGAACCAACGGTAAAGAGTGAATCATTTCAGTCATCCCAGCTGAAAACTTACTAGGTCAGCTGAACCACAAAAATCACCCAGTTGATCTCAGTAAAATGCTGACATGCACGCATGCTACTTAATAAATTATTACTGTTATAAGCAAAAAAATCCTGGTATGGTTTCTTATGCAGCACTCTGGTGGCAATAACTGATACAAGCATTAAGTAGAAGAGAAGAGAGAGGACAGAATTAATAAACCAAGAAAAAGGCCCTCGAGGTATTGATGTTTCTTTTTAGTCTGGGACTATTTTGAGTTCAGAATTCCATAAAAAGTCTATTCCTATCACTCAAAGGAATAGTTAAAACACCTATTATAACCTAACAGTTCTCAGTAGAACACACATACAATGAACTCAAGTATTAAAAAGTAAACAGAGTTTTGGAGTGGCTCCATTCCTCCCAAGTCCTCCTTCTTGCAACTAAAAACATCCTAGACAAAACACAAGGAACAAACGTAAAAAGGCTCTGAAAATTGTTATAGTTGGTTGAACAGTGTCCCTCAAGAACATATCTAAGTTCTCAGCCCTGTAGCACACAAATTTGACATCATTTGGAAAAAGCATCTTTGAGATGTAAATAAATTAAGGATATCCAGATACTATCATCCTGGATTCAAGTGAGACTTAAATCTAATAACCTGTCCTTAGAGGAAACACAGAGGGAAGGTCATGTGAAGATGGAGCAGAAATTACAGTTATGTTGTCACAAGCCAGGGAACACCAGAACCTGGAAGAGGCATAGAAGGATGCTCTTCCTACAATCTTTGGAGGGAACGTGAAATTGCCAAAACCTTCATTTTTGATATCTAACCTCCTGACCTGTTAGAGAATAAAATTCTATTGTGTTAAAGCACCCACCTTGTGGCAACTTAATTGTGATACTGCTAGGAAACTAATATATGCAGAAAGAAAAAGAATGACCAAATATAGACCTTGGGGTTTGAGGGAAAAGAGGTGGTGACTTTCCTGGGATTCCTTATTTTTTTTTTAAAGAATATTTATTTATTTGAGAGAGAGAGACCACATGCACAACTGCATTGGAACACAAGTTGGGAGGGCAGAGGGGTAGAGGGAGAAGCCGACTCCGTGCCCTCTCTCCACCTCTGTCCTGAGCAGGGAGCCTGATGCAGAGGATCTATCCCAGGACACTGAACCAAAAGCAGATGCTTACCTGACTAAGCCACCCAGGCACCCCTATTCCTTGGGTTTCCTTACTGCTTCCTGGATGGGGAGCTACAGAAAAGCCTCCATCCCACAACTGAAAACACGTAGAGACAAAACAAACACCACACTTCCAGAAAAGCCTGCTCTGCAGCCAAAAGGATCTGGAAAGAGTGGGCTAATAGAACAGAAAAACTTGTTAACGATGTGTGTTCTACTTCAAACAGCAGTGGAAGAACTGATCCACCCACCCAAGCAGTTTAAGTAGAGCTAAGTGAGGAGCTTATTTTCTGACTGTCTGGTAGAAGCAAACTACAGAGCTCAAGTTTCCTACCAGGATGGTGTTGGTGGGCCAAGTCGGGAGCTGAATTTTAAAGGTTGATGGAAACCAGCAGCAGTGCTCCCGTTCCTCTGACCCAATTTCTTTGCCCAGGTAGTGTTAGTAGGAAGCAGCAGCAATCTGAACCCTCATCACCATCCAGCAGCATCAAGACGGAAGGAGGGAGAACCAAGTGGGGTTAATCTGAACTCTACTCCACCCTGACCCTCCCGCACGTCACCAAACCCTAGCCAGAATCTGTAATTTCCACCCGTGATGGCATCAATACAGTGAAATGAAGTGATAGGAGATGAGCACCTCCTGTTGTTATCAAGGACCAGAAGGAAGCTGAACCTACTCCCCTCTCAGTGGCAGTGAGGTAGTGCTAGTTGATGCTTTCTTTGCCTTTGCTGGGAGTGTTAACGGGGCTGGGGTGACAGCTGTACTTCTACCCTAATCCTATTCAGTAAGGCAGTGTGAATCAGCTCTTCTCAGGGTGGTTTTAGTGGTCTAACAGGGAAGTAAAAATCCACCTTCACCTGAACCTACACAACAACCAAACAGGGTGACTCATGTGGGAAAAATAAGATTAAATAGGATTCAAAGTCTTATCACATAATTTCCAAAATAATCTGTGCACAATCAAAAGTCATTCATCATATCCAAAACCAGGAAAATCATAAGAAAAGACAATCAAGAGATGCCAACAATGAGCCGACAGATACGTTGGGATTATTTGATAAGAATTTTAAAAAAAGACATCATAAAAATGCTTCCATGTGCAATTATGAATATGCTTTAAAAATGGAAAACAGAGGGGTGCCGGGGTGGCTAGTGGGTTAAGCATCTGCCTTTGGCTCAGGTCATGATCCTGGGGTCCTGGGATGGAGCCCCACATCAGGCCTGAACCCTGGTTTGAGAGAGGAGGAGTGTCAGCTATCAGCATGGATCTGGTAGAAGTGCAGCCTATCCCGGGGTATTGCGGAGCCTGGAGCAGACGAAGGGAGGCTTCTGGATGGGATGTTTACACGCCTGTGTGGAAGCTGGGTCACCCTGATAAGCCCTCCATAAAGTGGATCGGCAGTTTGCCGTCCTGCCTGCCTTGATTTTGAGGTCCTGGTGAGATAGCGTGTCTGAAGACGTTTCTGCACACCGGACTGCGCTGTCGTGACGGGGCTTATTTCCTTGCCAATTTTGGAGGGTTCCAAATAAAGTTTGTCTCTTGTGAAAAAAAAAAAAAAAACTTGGAACACAAGTTGGGAGGGCAGAGGGGTAGAGGGAGAAGCAGACTCTGTGCCCTCCCTCCACCTGTCCTGAGCAGGGAACCTATCCCAGGACACTGACCCAAAAGCAGATGCTAACCTGACTAAGCCACCTGCTTATGGCTCCCTGCTCAGCAGGGAGCCTGCTTCTCCCTTTCCCTCAGCCTGACACTCCCCCTGTTGTGCTCTTTCCTTCTGTCAAATAAGTAAGATCTTTAAAAAAAAAAAAAAAGGAAAACAGAAAATCTGTGCAAGGAAACAGAAAATATAAAAAATTACCAGTGTAAATTAAAGAATTTAAAAATGCAATTAATTGAAGCTTTGCGCAGGGGCAGTATCATAGCCAATGAGGTTTATCCAAGGCGCGATTATTGCTAATTGAAAAATGCAATAATTGAAACAAGAAAAGAATCACTGGAAGGCTCACTCTAAATATTGAAAGAATATTGTTAAAATGTCCATACTACTCAAAGCAATCTACAAATTCAATGCAATCCCTATCAAAGTACCAACAGCATTTTTCACAGAACTGGAACAAAGAACACCAAAATTTGTATGTCACCACAAAAGACCCAGGATGACCAAAGTTATCTTGCAAAAGAACAAAGCTGGATGTATCACAATTCCAGAAGTCAAGATATACTACAAAGCAGTAGTAATCACAACGGTATGGTACTGGTGAAAAAAAAAAAAAGACACACAAATCAATGGAACAGAATACAGAGTCCAGAAATAAACCAACACTAAATGGCCAATTTTTAAAAAAGGTGACAAGAATGTACAATATACAAGATTATATAAAAGACAGTCTTAGGGGTGCCTGGGTGGCTCAGTGGGTTGAAGCCTCTGCCTTCAGCTCAGGTCATGATCTCAGGGTCCTGAGATCCAGCCCCGCATTGGGCTCTCTGCTCAGCAGGGAGCCTGCTTCCCCCTCTCTTTCTGCCTGCCTCTCTGCCTACTTGTGATCTCTCTCTGTCAAATAAATAAAATCTTAAAAAAAAAAATAAAAGACAGTCTTAAATAAATGGTGTTGGAAAAACTGAACAGCTCCATGCAGAAGAATGAAACTGGTCTATTTTCTTATACCATATACAAAAATAAACCCAAAATGGATTAAAGACCCAAGTGTGAGATCTGAAACCATAAAACTCCTACAAGAAAACAAAAGCAATCATCTCTTGGACCGTGGCCTTAGCAGCATCTTTCTCCATATGTCTCCTGAGGCAAGGAAATCATAAACAAACAAACAAACAAACCATCAAGACTACATCAAAATAAAAAGCTTTTGCACAGCAAAGGAAATCAATGGAACAAAAAGGGAGAAGATATTTGCAAATGATATAACCAGTAAGGGGTAATACTGAAAATATTTAAAGAATTTGTACAACTCAGGCGCCTGGGTGGCTCAGTGGGTTAAACCCTCTGCCTTCGGCTCAGGTCATGATCTCAGGTCCTGGGATCCAGCCCCACATCAGGTTCTTTGCTCAGCAGGGAGCCTGGTTTCCCCTCTCTCTCTGCCTACCTCTCTGCCTATATGTGATCTCTCTCTCTCTCTGTCAAATAAATAAATTAAAATCTTAAAAGAAAAAGAATTTGTACATCAACACCAAAAATAAATAAATAAATAAATAATAAACTGATTTAAAAATGGGCATAGAACCTGAATAGATTATTTCTAAAGATGACCCACAGACGGCCAAAAGACACACAAAAAGACGTTCATCACTCTATAAGGGAAATGCAAGTCAAAACAACAAGATAACACTTTACACCTTTCCAAATAGCTAGACTCAAAAGTACAAGATATAACACACTGGTGAGGATGGAGAAAAAGGAACCCTCATGCAAAGATGGTAGGAATGTAAACTGGTGTAGTCACTGTGAAAAAAGTATGGTATCTAAAAATTAAATATCTAAAAATTAAAAATAGAAATACCACATGATCTAGTAATTCCATTACTGGGTATTTAATCAAAGAAAATGAAAATCCTAGTTCAAAGAGGTATATGCGTCCTGTGTTTATTGCAGCATTATTCACCATAGCCAAGATATGGAAGCAATCTGTGTCCATTGATAAAGATGCTCTGTGTGTGTGTGTGTGTGTGTGTGTGTGTGTGTGTGTGTAATAGAATATTACTGAGCCATAAAAAAGAATAAAATCTTACCATTTGCGACAACATGAATGGATCTACAGAATACTATGCTAAGTGAAATAAGACAGGCAAAGAAAGACAAATACCATGTGATTTCACTTAAATGTGGAATTAAAGAAACAACAACAACAGATTCTTAAATACAAAGAATAAACTGGTGGTTTCCAGAGGGAAGGTGTTTGGGGGATAAGTGAAATAGATAAAGGGGATTAAAAGGTATAAACTCTCATTTTTATAATAAGTCAGAATACAAGTGAAGTGCAGGGAAAATAGTCACTATTTAATAGTGTTGTATGGTGATGACACTTATGGTAACAAGTACTCCGTAATGTATAGAATTGTTGAATGTTGTACACCTGAAACTAATATAACATTGAATATTAATTATACCACAGTTTGGGGGGAAAAAAAAGGTAAAAGAAATACCTAGTTATGAATCCAAATAAAATATATACAAGATCAATATGCTGAAAGTTATAAGACATTGATGAAAAATTTAAAATATCTAAATAAATGACTTCAAGATTCATGAATTTGAAGACTTAATATAGTATAGACTTACTTCTCCCCAAATTAGTATGAAGACTAACACAGTAACAATATCCCATCAAAACTACATACAGACAAGTTATGCTTAAAATTATATGGAAAGGCAAAGGAACTAAAACATTAACATAAATGCTAAGCAAAATGCTAAAAACAAAAAAAAGTGGTAAGAATTCTTCAATGTTACACCAAGATTTACTATGTGTCTACAGTAATCAAGTCACTATGGTTTTGGTGGAAAAAATAGACATAGATCGATGGAACAGAATAGAGAACCCAAACACAGACTAACACGAATATGCCCAACTGATGTTTGAAGAAAGTACAAAAGCAATTTAAATGGAGGATAATCTTTTCAATCAACAGTGATGGAACAACTGGATATAAACAGACATGTAAAGAACCACAACCAACACCTAACGATATATACAAATGAAATTTACAACAAATCTTACATTTCAGTGTAAAACATATAATAAAACTTAGCACAGGAGAGCATCTTTAGCATCTAGCTAAATGAAGAGTTCTTAAATATGACACGATCCGTAAATAATCAATTAGACTTCATCACGATTAATCGTTTTTGGCTGTGAAAGACCCAGTTGAAAGAAGTGACAACTACAGACTGGTAGAAAATACTTGCCAACCACATATCTGACAAAGGCTGGTATCTAGAATGTATAAATAACTCAAAATGCAGCAGTAAAAGCAAGCAATTCAGCTATAAAATGGACACACACATAAGCATACATTTCACCAAATAGGAAATAAAAATGACAAATACTTGCACATTATAGCATAATCAAAATCATTAGCCATTAGGGAAATGAAGTTAAAACTATTATAAAATATCCTCACACATAGCAGTACAGTTTAAATTAAAAAAAAAAAAAAGTGATAATACCAAATGGCGAGGAATGCAGAGAAACTGGATCTCTCATCTGCACTGTTGGTGACAATGTAAATTGTTAGAGACATTTTGGAAAATAGCTTGGCATTTCCTATAAAACTAATGTGCACTCACTACATGACCCAGCAATTGCTCTCTTGGGCATTTATCCCAAAGAAATATACATATATTTGCACAAATGTCTCCACATGAATGTTCACAGCAACTTTATTTGGAATAGCAAAGTGCTGGAAATTTTCCACAGGTCATTCAACTGGTGAATGGTTAGAAAGTACTCTGCAACCATGTATGGGCTATTCGGCAATAAAAAAGATGAACCGTTTACATGTGCAACAACCTTCATAGACCTCAAGAGAAAGTTAAAATTCAACTTCCAAAGTTGCATATTGTATGATTTCATCTGTACAGCATTCTCAAAATGGCAAAACTAAAAAGATTGAGAATACATTAGTGGTTTTTTTTTTTTATTTAAAGATTTTATTTATTTGACAGAGAGAAACACAGAGAGAGGGAACACAAGCAGAGGGAATGGTAGCAGGAAAAGCAGGCTTCCTGCCGAGCAAGGAACCCGATGCGGGGCTTGATGTGGGGCTCGATGTGGGGCTCGATGCGGGGCTCGCTCCCAGGACGCTGGGATCATGACCTGAGCTGAAGGCAGATGCTTAACAACTGAGCCACCCAGGCGCCCTTACATTAGTGGTTTCTGGCAGCAAACATGAAAGTGTGGGGAACATATGTAAACCCAAGGAAATATCAAAAGTTCTTTCGTGTTAATGGAACCATCTCATGTCTTGTTTTTAGTAGATACACAAATCCCCATAGTGAATAAAATTGCATAGATCTACACATACACCCCCCCCACAGAAATGTATGCAGTTATAAAGTGGTAAAAAACAAAATCTACAGGTGACTTAATAATTATGCACCATTGTCAATATCCTGTTTCTGATATTATACTGAAGCTACAGAACTGGCCACTGTTGATGTAAGTTGGATGAAAGATCCAGGAGACTCTGTATTTGTCTATATTTTTTTTTCCAAAATAAAGTTTAAAAATAAACTTGTTTGAACTTTAGAGTTTAACTTCGCTGTTGTAAGTATAGATATTAACATAATACGAAATTTTATCAATATCTTAGTTAACATTATTTTGATATTAACACAGATTCAAAGAACTCTAAATTTTATGTGTGTTAAAGGTGTTATTAAATTGCTAGAATTATGCTACACTTTGAAAAGTTTAAGTTCACAAGAATAAATAATTGGAAGACTTTACCTGACAGAGCCAATTATAATACATTTTAATTAAACAAAAATATAAAGAGATTTAGTATCAAGTAATCTTAATAAATAATGATAATTTCACTTAGTTTTTATAATCTCCTCATCATCATAGTTATACATACACGATTTTTTTTTTAAAGTCAGGATTAGTACAATACATAGCATGGTCAATGCTAGAAGTTGAACTCTCTGAAAAGAAACCTGAATAGGAAATCTCAGTATTTAATGAAGAATATTTCAAAAACTTTAAGTGACATGAGTTAGAGAGGAGGAGTACAAATTCATACTATTGTCTTCTATCTGCTTTAAGGTGGAGACCAGGTACAATTTAAGCTAGTACAGGGCTATACTGTCCAAGGCTATCATTAATACTAACTTTTATTTCTTTTCTACTCCACAACTAAAGGATCTGAAGATCTTGTTCCTCTTGCATCAAGATTCATTTAGCTGCCATCCTAATATAAGCTGCAATCAGCCCTTCCCAAAATTACTGCTATGTCCTTCTACATGGTTTCCCTCCTTCATCTTTGCTCCCTATACTGTTCTCGACAGAGAACAAGGATATTTAGAAATTAGTCAGATCTTGTCATTCCTCTGCTCAGAACCCTCCAATGATTTGCTTTCTCAGAGTAAAAGCTAAAGTTCTTATAATGTCCTGTAGTGTGTCCTACAATGTCCTAACCCATCATTTACTACCTGTCAGACCACGTTACCTCATACAATTCTCTTGATCATTCCATTCCTCCACATCACCTCCCCACTGTTCTGCAGGACAAGAATGTTCCTGACTTTGGGACCTTTGCACTTGCTAGGTGTCCCGTTCGGAACCAATATTCTACTCATCAATGCATGGCTCTCTCCTTCACCTCCTTCTAGTATCTGTTCAAAAGTCAAATTATTGAGGCCTTCCCTGATTATCCTATCTATCATCTATCTATTTACTTATTTATTTATTTAAAGATTTTATTTATTTATTTGACAGAGGGAGAGATCACAAGCAGGCAGAGAGGCAGGCAGAGAGAGAGGAGTGGGGAGCAGGCTCCCTGCTGAGCAGAGAGCCTGAATGGGGGCTCGATCCCAGGACCCTGAGATCATGACCTGAGTCAAAGGCAGAGGCTTTAACTCACTGAGCCACTCAGGAGCCCCGTGATTATCCTATTTAAAATAGCGCGCACGCGCTCTCTCTCTCCCCCCTCACACAATTATTTTTTAAACATCCACAACATTTAACACAATCCAATATATCTTACTTGGTTATTTATTGAGTATCTCCTATATTCTAGAATGTTAGTTTCATAGTGTGGTAAGTTTTATCTGCTTCCTCCCCCCAGGGTCACCCTGAGTTTATGAGTCTGACACATTGTATACCCCAATAATTTTTTGTTAAGTAAATGATCTGCTGAGTCTTTACAGTGGCAATTTCTTATTTTAATAATAATATAAACTCTTGGATAAAGATTTCTAAAAGCATTTGCTCTTTGCCTAATGACTTACATTTACCATTCCTATGAAACACCTGGGAATCCTTCTAACATGTAGATTTAAATGCAGATTTGCTGTGGGGACAATTCTACAATCATAATAAGTTTCCAGTGAAATTGAGGCTGTCATACCTCACACCACACTTTGAATAACAAAACCTCAGAAAATACAGAAGCAGTGTGCCATGGCCAGGTTTCCTGATTAAAAGTATTCAACTGGCTAGAGAAACTAAGGGCTTATGTGAGAGACGTTAAATTTCCTAAGTAGGTTCTATAAAATTGTCATTTTAGATTTTATCAAACTTAAGAAAAATTAAGGGGTTAAATTAGTTTAAATCAAGTAAAATACGGACTAGGGAAAAATTGCCTCTGAAGTTACTTTTCTTTTTACAAGATTTTAAACAAGCACACCAAAAAACTAATATCTTCCTAACATTCACATCATTTCCTACAGCATTATGCTTCTTAGATGGATCAAAAATTCAGTAGAAAGTCCTCAGTACCATTCCATTTGCCCAGAAAGGTGGTAGTCACTATGAAACCTGTTCTAAAAGGGACTTCACAAAACACAGCTTGCTTTTAGACATCTTTTTCTTCTCCTCCACCCACACTCATTACAGAAGACAGGAATCCACTGCAAACAAAATCAACACCACGATCTTGGAAATTGGGCAACCTTTGATTACAAAACAACCTACAATTGTTTTGTAACAAAACAATTAGAATTCATCTGAAGGGCTTCTGGGTGGCTCAGTCCCTTAAACATCTGCCTTCCACTCAGGTCATGATCCCAGGGTTCTGGGATCAAGCCCGGCTTAGTAGGGAGTCTGCTTCTCCCTTTACCCCTGCTTACTCCCTTTACCGCTGCTCATGATCTCTTCTTTTCCTCTCTCACTCTCTCTTTCAAATAAATAAAATCTTTGAAAAGAAGGAATTCATTTGAAGAGACAGAGTCTATAGAAAATTCCCCAAAACTGTTTAAATTTGACAAAATGTATTTAATAAAATGTATCTCTATGTACTGGCATATAAGAAATTCATGTTTGTTTAGGTTTTAATTATGTATCTACTATATAATCATATTACATTTTAGATACACAGAAATTAATAAGGTTTGAAAATACCACTTTTGAAGATGAGGAATTTGAGGCTCAGAGCTAGTATAACCTGTAGCCATAATCAGAACTGGAATTTGAGCCCCAAATTATTCTGTATCAAAAGTATTTACATTTTGCATTATTCTATGCTGCTCCTAAACAATGACTTTTAGAAAGTCAGGGTGGTGATGACAATTCCATAATGCATTACAATAAGAAAATAATTTTATTATTGTTCATAACTGAAAAATTAGAAAAAGCAAAGCTGTTCAGGTTCGATAATCAAAATAATTCAAGTTTAAGACACTGGATACATTTTTAATGGTTATATGCAGTGTTGGCAACAGTGTAGCCTCTTCTGCTGCCAGGAGTTATAAAAAGGACTATCTCTTTGGAGGATAAATTGGCAATGTATATCAAGAATATTTTAAATGTTAATATTTTTTGACTCAGTAAATCACCTGCTGGGATTTATTCTAAGGAAAAGCACAGAGTTCTGTATAAAATTGTTCAATGCATTCAACAAATAAAAACAAAAATATTGGTGATCTCTTCAAAGCAAATGAATAAAAAAATTACTGTCACTGAAATTCCATACAAGTTGTATTGTTTTAAAGTCATGATTTCAAGGAATTTTAATGATTTTTGATATCTTAAGAAAATGCTTTTGATGCTATCTTAAGATGTAATAAAACAAGTATGAAATTATACGATATCATTTTTATTGTTAACCTTGTTCCTTGCTATGTGGAAGTCAACAAGTTATTTCTACAATCTCTTGGTGTTGATGGCATTATCTCTGTTTTGTGCCTAGGCAGTGATAGCTTCACCTAGTAATGGGGTAGGAAGAGGAAGTGCAGATTGATGGCCCTCATCTTTGTCCCCACCAGAGACACCATAAGACTGAAGTTACTGTTCCAGGACAAGCAACTCTTCCAGAATAAAGATCACAGGGAAGTATCCAAGTTCTTTACCAAAAATCTGGTTGATCTTAAAACAGCAGTGGAGGATGGAACAGAAGCTGTTACTTCGCTTAAAAGCTTAAGGCTGTCCTGTTTCACTCTATTTTTTTTTAATGTCCCCATCCTTACCCATGGAGCCCTATCTGTAAGAATATCTCTATCTGCAAGAATTCTCACTTCCTCTATTTGAAATTAGACTATGATTCAAGCTATTTGTATATTGACAAGAGATGCTTATTCTTTGGTGAAATCACAGTCTAATTTTCAAGTGGGAAACTTCATAGACTTTTACTATATATCAGCATCAATTTAACCTTTTCCCATGAGTATTAAAATAATAATTCTAATACTAATGTGCTAATAAGACCATCAGACTCTTCACTATGACTTTAACAAAAGCCATTTAAATGGTTATAAATGGCTGAATCTTTGCCATCCAACAGAGATTGAGCCAGCACAATTGGGTTTTCTTATGCTCCAAAATATATTAAAAGTGTAATGATGATGAAGATGAACAATTAATCTCATGCAAATATGTACTCAGTAGCAACTGCTGTATCTCAACAATAGGTTTATTAGAAAATTACATAGTTTTTCTCTGTAGAATCTTGTTATTTGTTTCATAGTCTATTTTGTATTTTATTCTCAATTTTATATTTTTAGTGAATGTACACTTAATTTTTTATAATTAGAGGAACATTAGCATTATGCTAAAACATTTATGACATTTCAATAGTAATACTTGAGACAATTATTTGTAATTTATTTAATGTCTACATACAATAGCTTCCCAAATATATATTGACTTTACTGATGGTGTGATATAACGCCAGTAACATGGTTTTGGGAGTGAAATATGCACTATAGTCTCAGCCCAAGAACTTGAAATCTGTTTGATCTCAATCACTTGAACTAGGAGTATTTCTGCATCTTAGAAGTCCAGATTAGTAATATCCACCTTTCACAGTTTGTATGAGGTTTAAATAAATTAATATGAGGAAATGTAATAGTTTATGTTACATGGCTATGGAGGAAATTATAAACTTCACAATGTTTTTGTTTGGGAGAGTAATGATTCATCAGAGTTCTTTTTTGCTTGTGCTTGGCATGAAATAACAAATTCTTATGGGCAAACTACTTGAATTTTAATATCTTCTGCTCTGCCCCTGCCAACCCCCTATCATCTACTTCCTTCCAAAAATTGATTTTACTGTGGCATAGATGTAAATGAGCAGTTGTAAAGTATGTCCTAAATTCCTGGCAACCTGCAGGGCTTAGAGTATTTTAAAGCAAGTATTTTTTATCATAAATTTCTGGAAACATAATAAGACTGTGATTTCTGGCCTAACTGGTGAGCCAGGAAATTGAATCACTGCTCTGAATGTCACTGTGGTAGTAGACTTGCTTCTAAGATACCTTCAGTAAACAGTTACTTAAAAGGCTAATTGAAATACTTCTGCAAGAAGGTAGGCTGTCAATAGCAAAGAATCACTGAACATATTGTACCTAAATATGAAATACTGTAAAAAGCTAGTTGAAATTCTGCCTGGTTCAAATACTTTAGAACTAGATATGGCTCCTGAGTGAGCTGGTCCTCATTATTTGAACAATTTTTATGTTCCAAGTCTGAGCAAATATTTTAATATAGAAATTGAACTAGAAGCCAGACAATCCTGAAAGGCTGAAAGCCTGTCTCCCATTCTTAGAAGAGGGCAATCTAGTAAAATAAGTCCCCATCAACAGGACTAAAGAATGTTTCAAGCAACTTACAAGTAACAACCTGCATGCATGCACATACACACACACACACACACACACACACACACACACACCACAAATATAAAACCTTTAATGACAAATTATCACTAATATAAAAAAATTCTCTCTAAACTAATGAGGTTGAGGCCAGTTAGAAATAGAAGATGGGATTCTAAAGCTGTCCTTTCTAGAAGCTGAGAAGAGCAGACCCAGCAATAAGAAATACAAGGGCACCCAGGACAGGCATTGGGCTCTCTTGAAAAGCTATTCAAACCACTGGGACTTAATTTGGTTTTGTTTGATAAAGCTGAATGTAGTTTGTCTCACAATGGAGAACCACTGTAGGATTTTTAACATAACTTTCTTAAAAGGATTGTTTCTAAGTAGATCTGCATATTTATGAGAATTGGTAGATATGGAGGTAGAAGATTGGCATATAAAGAAATTTAATTAAAAGAGATGGGGAGACAACCAAAAGTTAGATGCATAATTGCAAATTTGCAAAGACTTGTATTTGTAAAAGTCCTTTCTTAAAAACAATCACTTGGAAAAAATTTTGTAAAAATGAAAAGCTTAGTAATATTTGGTAATTTGAAGCTGAAAGCAGCTTTTGAGTGAAAAAGACAAATATACTGGTGTAGATTTTTACTACACAGATGAGTTTATTGTTGTATCTGAATTTTCTACAGTACTTTGGCAAGGTTTTTTTTTTTTTTTTTTAACTCAAAAGTACAAAAAGAATCAGAATTCTACCACCCCATATACAGTTTACCAAAATATCTTAGATCACTTACATATTCACCCAAATTGAAAAATCTGCATATAAAATGTCCTTTTATATTCACATGGTACCATAAACAACTTCGAGGCCATTAATATTTTTATAATTTTTATAATAAATATATACTGCATATACCACAACCCATTTATCATTCTGAATTTCTTTCTACATTAAAAATTCAATAAACAATAATTTAAAAACTCTTTAATTACATAGGCTTTTTCTCTCATATCACCTTTTTTGACATTTCTGATTGTAGGACTGGGTATTTATACTAATCAGGCAAGCATTCAGTCCAAAGAGATCCAAGTGAGCATTCAATACACCACACAGGGCAGGGTCCAGCAGGTTGGCATCACATAGCTGGCCATGCCTGTCCTGGCACCAGATTGAGGTGAGACTTCCTCTGAATGACTAGGAAAGACCAAGCTTGCAAGGTGGGCATTCACAGCCTTCATTAAAGAGATAAGGGAGGCAGAGTCTGGTAAACCAAGCAGATGCTGGCAAAAGACCAAATATTCTAATCACTTGATCAGTCAATAAGTATTTATTTTTAGTATTCATGCAAACTATAAACTAATCTAATTGATAAATATGCCCCACTCTGGAACTTGGGCAGAGCAGAACATAATACAAATTGATTAATTCATAGTTCAAATTCATCGAAAATTATCTCTGAAAAAAGGACTGGTCTTCATATTAGTTTAGGAAAAACCACGCAGTATATTTCCCTCTTGGAAATTTATATTGCTTATTAAATATACTGAGAAATCTTAGAGTAAAGCCACTTGTTTAATTATAACCCAGTGTTTACAAAATTTATTATCCATTTTGTGGGAGTAAGACGGTTGTTCTGTAATATTCATTTGTTTCCACTAAGATGTATATTCTTCACAAAACACTCAAAAATGCCTGATTAAAAAAACAAAATATTAGACTTCAAAGCCATTTAAAAATAGGCTTAAATCTTGGTGCTGCCATAGGACATAGAAAAATTCCTGGACAAATTACTTAATTTTTCTAAGAATCCATTTTTTATCTGTAAAATTATAATTAAATAGTTGATTTGCAGGGCTCTTGCTAGATTAGCAATCACATTCTGTTAGGGGATATAGTAGAAATTTAATAGATTTTAGCTACTATTATTAATATAAGTGCCTTTTAAGATATTCAACATTTACTGAAAATCCTCAAAAATCAATTTTTTTTTTTTAGTTCAATAAGTGTTTTGTACTAATTCCTACACTTAGTCATGCCCATGGAAGAAAATGTTGGATGTTTGACATAAACAGCCAGTACCAGGCATAATTTTTTTTTTACTTTTTATTATCTATGTTAATTATTAGCTTAAAAGAAGATATATACATTTAAGGACAAAAAAGTTTTAACATAATGATAAATGGATTAAATAATCCAACTGGGTATATATTTTCACATATTAAAAACTTACTAAATTTATAATTACCTGATAGTCCCTAAGACATAGATAATTCACTAAAATGCCCAGGTTTTCTCCGATTAAATTGAAAAAACATATGAATTCAACACACATAATATAGACTATAAAGTGCTTCAGCTTATCTTTAAAACATACAGATCAAAGAGGACTTATTTGTGAGTATGTATGTATAGCATATTACAGATATGGCCTTCAGAATTTATAGGCTTTTTTAAGTAAGAGTACTAATCCCAACTCAGTCCTCTGTGCATATTTTTGGGAAAATAGCCAAAGGGTTGGTAACAGCTAAAAAATTTTTTTCATAAAAAAAAAGCCACAGGCATTAGCCATGATTCATGCGCACACAAATTCCTGTACTGAATTACATTCACTCATATTTCATTACTGTTGCATCGTGTCAGAAATTTAAAGTGATCATATGATGCCTTTTAGCTTGCTCAAGAGAGAGACATGCCCAGGGTAAAATACCTGGGTAAAATACCCAGGGCATGTCTCTCCCTTGAGCAAAAGAAGGTGAAACTCATTTGCATTAAAAAATAACATTACCTCTAAGATTTTATATTGCTTTTAACTCTCTCCAGGTCTTGGGTGGTTATGAAATTATGCCTACTTTATAACTTTAATTTCCTACTCTAATGAGAAGTGATTATAGAGTGGCCAAAGGCTGATACAAGTGGCTTTCAGAACTTACTGTCTTATAAAATTTTTATTAAATTAGTTATAGAATGTATCAGAGAAACTCCTTTCTTCCTCATTACTGGGTAACAGCTGTCTTCACTAAGTATATTTAAATTTTTGCTTTTGCTTCAGTGGGTTCTATAGACAACTGATTGGGATTTGTGGTGAAAGAGACGAACGTGTGCTGTTGTGGGATTACTTGATTAAAATAGTTAGAATATGTAGATTAAAATGTAAAATTTTATAAATTAAGAGTATCTATAAATGTCCTTGTCTCAGGATACTTATAATAGGAAACCCTGCATTCTAATAGACTAAGAAATAAATCCCAGAAATAGAACAGGTTAATTAATTAGATGTTTGATTTGGCCTCTTAAGAATGTCATTTCTTGGGGCACCCGGGTGGCTCAGTCGTTAAGCGTCTGCCTTCGGCTCAGGTCATGATCCCAGGGTCCTGGGATCGAGCCCGGCATCGGGCTCTCTGCGCGGCAGGGAGCCTGCTTCTCCCGCTACCATTCCCTCTGCTTGTGTTCCCTCTCTAGCTGTGTTTCTCTCTGTCAAATAAATAAAATCTTTAAAAAAAAAAAAAAAAGAATGTCATTTCTTATGATAAAAAGTCCTAATTTGCTTATATTGAAGAATCCCTAGACACTTTTCTCACCCTTTCCCTTATGTTTTATGCCTCAAGGAGACTTCATAAAATCCATCTTTGTCACAGTTTCCAAATCTATACATTCACCTTCACTGGACATGTCCCCTTGAGCCTGTTTCAAAACAAACTCCTTATTTTCCTCCTACTGAATCCTATTTATGACTTCCTGTTTCCATTAATATTACTTTGGTCATTTTTTCAATAGATATTATAAAAGATCTACTTACAGAGGTTGTTTAAAAAGTAGAACATCGGGGCGCCTGGGTGGCTCAGTGGGTTAAAGCCTCTGCCTTGGGCTCAGGTCATGATCTCAGGTCCTGGGATCAGCCCCGCATCGGGCCCTCTGCTCAACAGGGAGCCTGCTTCCCTCTCTCTCTCTCTGCCTGCCCCTCTGCCTACTTGTGATCTCTCTCTCTCTCTGTCAAATAAATAAATAAAATCTTTAAAAAAAAAATAAAAAGTAGAACATTGAGGGCGCCTGGGTGGCTTAGGTGGTTAAGCATCTGCCTTTGGCTCAGGTCATGATCCCAAAGTCCCGGGATCCAGCTCCATGTTAGGCTCCCTGCTCAGCGGGGAGTCTGCTTCTCCCTCTCCCTCTGCCCCTCTCCTCTACTCAAGTTTTCTCTCTTTGCTTTCTCAAATTATTTTTCCTTTTTTCTTTTCTTTATAGTAGAACAATGAGCCCTATTTCATACTATGGAATAAGATTTTCTGTGGCAGCAACTGTGGAAACTGCTTTCTAGATGAACACCTAAGTGATCTATATGCACAGCAAATTTTGAAAATCATTAGTTTGTAAATTACTAAATAAAAACTGGCTACACGTTAGCATCATCTATCAGAATATCAAAACCAAAACTATAAAGCAATTTTATGTATATACACAAATCTCTATATAATTAGATGATATAAATACAGATATATAGAAATACATAGCAACAGATGTAGACCTATCTGTACATATATGTCTGCCAACCCTGGGCTGCATTACTGAATGTATCACCTGGTTAGGCTTGGACCCACTATCTAGATCACAAGATTATAAAATAACAAATTTTGCTTCGTGCAATGAATACTCACAGAATATAAGACATTTCCGAATTCAAACTTCCACAATATGACTAAAGTCTAAAATTTAGTGCAGAATAATTTGAAGCCCCTATATGGAAGTTAGATAAAAGTATTCTAGATGTGTGGAAAATATTAAGAAGAAAAATATTCCCCATCTATGGATTGCCTGCCTAAGAAGTGTTAATACTTCTGGAATTTCATAAGATTAAATGCAATATATGAGCCGTATGTTATTTAAAATCCAATTTAATAATTTAGGCATGTTTTAAATGTCAGTTGTTTATAACAAATATGAACTACATGTTTATTACTTCCCTTCTTATCTGACAGATAAGAAGTTTGGTTGAAGCCTAGTATCCTATTTCTTATTGGATAAAATTACTCAAACATGTGTTTTCTTTATTATGTACAAAGGATTGAAAAATCATCATTTCCAGGCTTTCTCTGGCTATCAGTATTAAAGAAAACATGAAAAGCACACAGAAGTCTTCACCACTAGCTCTTCATTTACAGTAATTTCGACATACTCTGTTTTGATGAAAACATGCTTTCCATGAGAGGAAAGCCTACTCTATTGTTACCATATTTTCAGGCACCTTGCTCCCCAAATTTTCTAGCAGTGCAACTGAAAAGAGGAGGGGAAAACATCCTTTGTCTATAAAGTATGTTACTCTCAACCAGTCATTTGGCCTAAGCTATGAACCTTGCACCATTAATAGCTTTAAAGTACCTTATCTGGAAGGCAAAATTATTTTGTTAAATAATTTAAGACTTAGATTTTCTCTTTATGAAGTTCAGTTATCTGTACTTCATACTAATCATTCTTGTTGATCATGCAATGGATGTTTAATGAATGTGTCATGTGTATTATGCATTGTAGTGAAGTAGCTCATCATATAAAGTGAAGGTTAAATGAGTCCTCAGACTAATCTCATTCAGCCCTTTTTATACTGCAAACAGAGAAACATCATACCAATGCAATCTTGGTCTCAAAGCCTGCTGGAACTAAAGTCCACTTCTGGAATGAGAGAAATTGAAGTCTGAATCAAGTAACATGTGGTCAAACTCTAGGGCTTCCCTCGAAAAGATTAGACAGGTAGACACACTGAGTAATGGCTGTCACCCTTTTGCTGATATAAAAAGATGCCCATGGTAATGTCTAGGACAAGAAAGCAGATTTCTTAGACAATGATAGTACTTGAGGTCAGATGTGTGGCAGCACCTCAGTTCTACATGACCAATTCTCTTTTGGAACAGGATTCTCATTATGGTCTGTGATCCCAGGGAGAAGGATCATGGCAAAGTCATGAAGGAACACAAAAATGGGAGAACTCTAGTAAAACTCCCTCAAGTAGTTGACCTATGAATCAATTCAAGTAGACTTTAAATTACTGAGATTTCAATGAAGTACTCAAAAGTAGGAGGGATGAGGAGGAACTGGGAACTTAGTAAGTACCTGAGAACACAATACCTAATACTGAGTATCTGACTTTATTTTCCAGTTTGCAAATATTGGTAGGAATAAACCCTTGAGAACCTAGGAGATGTCTGAGATTGTTAGGACAAAATTATCAGCGTCTACAGATGAGGAAGATTATAAAACCTGACAACCAAGCAAACCCAAAGGAATGAGGATTCCTCCAACGCCACTAAACTGGTCTGTGACAGATAAAGGACAAATCCCAGATCCTTAAATTTCAGGACATTATTAAATATATATCCCTGTTCTTTTAATAAAACCCAAGAGAATCTTTAATTTATTTGGTAAGAAATGAACACAAACAGGGGCACCTGGGTGGTTCAGTGGGTTAAAGCCTCTGCCTTCGGCTCAGGTCATGATCCCAGGGTCCTGGGATCAAGCCCCTCATTGGTCTCTCTGCTCAGCAGGGAGCCTGATTCCCCCCTCTCTCTGCCTGCCTACTTGTGATCTCTCTCTCTCTGTCAAGTAAATAAAATCTTAAAAAAATATGAACACAAACATTGGATACAGAGGTAAGCAAAACAAACAGGTCACTTCATCTGTAAAAAAAAAATACAGTAGAAAAATTGTAGACATTACACAGAAAACTGTTCAATGATTATCCTCTATCCACCCTGCTCTATCTTACCTTTGGGACAGGGCAATCCAGAATACACTAATGTCAGGTAGATTCAACCTATATATTTTTGTTTCCATTAAACTCAAAATTTTTGTTTTTCTCAAAAATTATTTTTTCAATGTATTACTTTTGAAGTCTGCTGACACTAAAAATTATGATGGCCAATATCTTAGGAAGATTAAAACAATAGAATGGGCATTTATGTGAATATAAATAATAAACTATGTGCAGTTTTATAAGCCAGGCTAAAATTACAAGGGTCAATCGTTGTGTTTCAAAGCATAAAATGATAACCAGCTGGAATTAGGAAAAAAATTTCCCCTGTGGTATAATATTGAACAATTGGACAGGTGCTTTATGAAAGGTAATTTTTTTTCTGGCCTTCTGCTGAAGCATCTAGTCTAGGTCTTTATAAAATGCCAGTCTAATGGGCCATTGATCTTTTCAGCTAATGCAATTTGTAGGATTCTCACTTTTCCAGAAGTAATCAATAAGAATCTTAAGCCTACATTAAAAAAACAAAACCATACTACTGATTTACTGGAGGACCTATTAGCAAAGTGGTAGACTACACTGAAAAGAAATGATACTATAGCCACCAAAAAAGCAATAAAAGAATGATGTTATATTTGAATTGCATTTATAGTGGTAATGCTCGAAACATTTATACCTCTATTGGAACATCATTCAGAGAAAAAATGATTGTACTTAGTGAAATGGATGTAGAAATGTGCATAAGTAAAAATTTCAGTATGTTGGACATAACTTGTGCTTATCAAAAATGAAAACAAAAGAGCTTTTAAGTTTACATTTTAGAATTCTGAGATCCCATCTCTTTTTATATTCTTATTTTGCTGTACTTGGGTAGACTGTAGACTTTCCAACTTCTCTATTTTAAACCATGCTTATAAGTTTTCCTTATGTAATTAAATGTAGT
>CM053610.1:93839147-93875229 GCA_028646535.1 Procyon lotor | reverse complement strand
AGATAGATGTATATCTCCTTTCATCTATCAATGGACATGGGCTCCTTCCATAATTTGGCTATTGTAAATAATGCTGCAATAAACATAGGGATGCATGTATCCTTTTGAATTAGTATTTTTGTATTCTTAGGGTAAATACCCAGTAATATGATTACTGGACTATAGGGTAGTACTATTTTTAATTTTTGAGAAACCTCCATACTGTTTTCCACAATGGCTGCACCAGTTTGCATTCCCACCAACAGTACATAAGAGTTCCTTTTTCTCCACATCCTTTCCAAAACTTGTTTACTGTGTTTTTGATTGTGGCTATTCTGAGAGGTGTGAGGTGATATCTCATTGTAGTTTTGATTTTCATTCCCCTGACAATGAGGGGTGTGGAGAATCATCTCATGAGTGTGTTGGCCATCTGAATGTCTTCTTTGGAGAAATGTCCATGTCTTCTACCCATTTTTTATTTGGATTATTTGTTTTTTCTGGTATTGAGTTGTATAAGTTCTTTATATATTTTGGATGCTAACCCTTTATCAGACAGGTCATTGGCAAATATCTTCTCCTATTTCGTAGGTTGCCTTTTAGTTTTGTTCACTATTTCCTTACTGTGCAGAAGCTTTTAATTTTGTTGCAGTCCCAATAGTTTATTCTTGCTTTTGTTTCCCTTGCCCAGAGGACCTATCTAGAAAAATTTGCTATGGCTGATGTGAAAGAAATTACTGCTTGTGCTTGCTTCTAAGATTCTGATGATTTCTTGTCTCACATTTAGGTCTTTCATCCATTTTGAGTTTATTTTTGTGTATGGTGTAAGAAAGTGGACCAGTTTTATTCTTTTGCATGTAATTGTCTAGTTTTCCCAACACCATTTGTTGAAGGGACTCACTTTTTCCCATTGGATAGTCTTACTTCCTTTGTTGAAGATGAACTGACCATATAATTACAGGTTTATTTTGGCTCTCTATTCTATTCTACTGATCTATGTGTCTGTTTTTGTGTCAGTACCATACTGTTTTGATTTCTAAAGCTATTTCATTTTATGTGAAAATATGGGAGAAACATTGCTGTAATTGGGATAAGCAAATATTTCTTAAAGAGGGCTCAAAAAAAAAAACCCACCAACTATTAAAAAATAACTAAGTTTCACCAAAATTAAAAACATTATTTTCAAAACACACAATTAATAAATGAAAAGGCAAGCCACAGTGAAAGAAATTATTTTCAAAAATGCTTCTTGCAAAAGGCTCAAATCTAGAACATATAAAGAACATTTGCAACTCAATAATAAAATAACTAAACAACTCAGAAAAATGGACAAACAACTTGAACAACTACTTCAAAAGAAGATATACAAATAGCCAATAAGCACATGAAAAATTACTCAACATCATCATTCATTAGAGAAATGCAAGGTATGACCATATCACTGTGTCAATAGATACAAAACAACTCTTCAGTAAATTTCAAAAACCATTAATGATAAAAGGTCTTAGCCACCTAGAGTAAAAGAAAACCCACTTATCTTCATAAATAGAATTAATAGTATCTATAGCTCACCCAGTACTCAACAGTGAGATTATGAAGGCTTTGTTCATAAAGTTCAAAAAAAGGTGAGGGCATTTACTCACAGCACTTCAAAACCTGAGGTTCTAGCCAGTGCAATAGGCAAAAAATAAAATAAAATAAAATAATAAAAAATTTAAATTAAATGTACAGATATTGAAAGGAATACAACTGTTTTGCTTGGAACATGCTTGTGTGTGTAGGAAGTTCTAAGAAATGTTTTTTAAAAACTTATTAAAGTAATTAAGTTTAACAATGTTTAAGGATACATAGTCAATATAAAAAGTTGATTGCGTTTCTATGTGATAACAATGAACATTTTTGGAAAATGAAATTAAACATATATATCATTCACTATGTTTTCCAAAGTATAAACTTCATGTTTACCCAAACTGAATAATGTGCTATTAGTTCAAATTCTGTTTAACACTTGAATTTTCTATTTTCAGTAAAATGTGCTTTAGGCTTTGCAGGGGCTAGTGTCTCCAATGCAAACTAAATTCCGGGGAGGTTATAGGTCTTCAGGGGGCAATATTTATTTATTTCTAATTCAGAATGTACTTATATTTTTATGGGGTTTTCTAGATTATCTCCACTTAGTCCCCCTGACATCTTGCTCCTCAGTTTAGCATTTTTGGAAATCCCTCAGCCCTTCTATTTTTTTTTTTTTTAAGATTTATTTATTTATTTATTTATTTATTTATTTATTTATTTGACAGAGACAGAGAGAGATCACAAGTAGTCAGAGAGGCAGGCGGGGGCGGGGGGCAGAGGGGAAGCAGGCTCCCTGCTAAGCAGAGAGCCCGATGTGGGGCTGATCCCAGGACCCCGAGATCATGACCTGAGCCGAAGGCAGAGGCTTTAACCCACTGAGCCACACAGGCGCCCCTCCCTCAGCCCTTCTAAAGGTATCACCAGCATAATTCTGTTTTAATTCCTCAATGCAGGCAAAAGTTATAGTATTGTAGCAAAGTACACGTAAAATTGAAATTTCAACTCCTGACTAATAATCATGATAAAATTCACTTACTAAAACAGATTAACCAACAAAATCACAGTCTATACTAAACATAAAGAAAATCCTGTCAATTCTTAAAGTGTATCACTCATTACATGAAAATGGAGATCTGGAAATTTTAACTGCCATAAAATTATGATTGGTACATAGTTCACATAAAAAAGATACTTTGTACATATCTTGTTTTAACAAAATGTCTAATAGAATTGAGATTTGTCTCTGAAACCCAGTACATCTCAGATGTTGGCTTTATTTTATTCACTTTATATTTGTGCTTAAAAATTTTTTCTTACCTTGATCATTCTCCCCAATTCACTTGTAAATTTCTCAAGTGTAATGGATGGATCTACTTTTGCCTTCATATTTCTCCTAGCGGTAAGTAAAGTGTTCACTAAATATTGACGATGAGTTATTATACAAAGAAAATTGATCAGGGGTCAATTGATCAGAGACCATACTACCTTTTTAAACAATTTTTTCCAGTTTTGAGGAAGGAAGAATTCAGCTAAGATGGCCTAATGAATTGTACTCTTAAGCTCTTCTTATAAATATATCTCAAATTTTATTCTTATGCCTTACTCCAAAAGATCTGAGAGTACTAACAGTGCTCCTGTTCATAGTTCATACTCTGTAATCTACTTGTTCGCTAACTGTAGCATCAGATCCAACAAGCAGGTTCCACCTCCTTTGAGCCAAATGCTTTTAGATATTTATGCAGCTAGGGTAGAAAAGACCTTCAAACTCAGGCTCTCTGGCTACTCAGTAACATTCTGTGATCTGATGGCATGAATTGATTGAATTGTGAGCATGTGAAAATGATTTGTAGGCATTCACTCTTTCTCTGCTAAAGTATATTCTATATACTAAATATATATATTCATCTATATAATAAATATAAATATTAAATGTATTATAAATACTAAATGTATATGTATATGTATACACACACACACACACACACACATACACACACACACACACACACACACACACACACACACACACACTGTATTCAGATTAAGTAGGTGGAGAAATTTCCTCAAGGCTTTTCTGGGAAATTTCATCCCTGGAAACAAATAAATATGGTCTGGTATTAAATTTACTTAAAATCCTAAGAAGATATTGAAAAATTTCTCTGGAAACAAACCATTTAATAGTTGAGCTACTTTTAGGATTAATTAGTTTATATAAACCATATTTATAGAGTCTATTAAATAGTTTAATCCTTAGCTACCTTATTAAAAACAATACAACCTCCTTTAAGCTACTTATCTCTTTTCCTTGTTTTATTTTAACTTCTTGTTTCATTGATCTTTTATTATTTCTTACTATCTCATATAGACAGTAATTTATTTATCTTGCTTATTCATTAGATTTGTAAGCTCCATGACGGCAAGTAATTTCATATCTTTGTTTTTCTCCTATATCACAAGAATCCATGATAATACCAGACATATTTTAGGCTCTCTCTTTCTCTCTTTCTGTCTCCATTTATCTCTCTGTCTTCTCTTTCTCTCTGTCTCTGTCTCTGTCTCTTTCTTTCTCTCTCTATATATATACATATATGAACATACATGTATATATGACTAAGTCAGTAAATAGACGGACATGGGATTATATTCTTTTTGGGAAGGAAATCTAATTGCATGATCCTTTAAGGGATATTTTGCTCTCAAGCATGAGACTGAGAAGGATGGACATATTCTTCACCCTTGCTGGCTGATGCAGATGAGTAAGAGAGAGTTAATCTCCTGAAGCCAAGAGCATCAGAGAGTGTTCTGAGTCATGGTGATTCATATTGTCTTGTGGCCTTAGTGCCAATGGGAAGTCATTTATCCTTTCTCAGCACTTCAGTCTTTGAGAATTAACCAGCAGCCACTAAAGTAACAGCAATAGGATGTTTCCAGTAGCAAAATACTAAAGTATACTCATTCCAGAACTGTTGACTTTTTCTACCCACGTAAGTAAAGTGTAAACCAAATGAAGTGTGAGGAGATTGAGTACACTAACCCTAAAGAGTTGTTCTACACACTTGATAGCAAACGAATGGAGCAAGATAAGCAAAGAGGCATCCTTGAGACACTTCAAAGTCACATGGATTCAGAGATGGTGAAATGATTGCATAGTCAAAAGCAAAATTTAATACTCATCTTAATTGTACTCCAGTTTTCCTGTTTGGAACATACTTATAACTTAATTATATAAATATATGGTATAAAACAATAGTTATAATGTTGGTATTTTTATAAATGCACAATATGGTCCCATCATAAAATCATTTTATCTGTTTTTCTTGATTTCCCTCTGTTTCAGGATATCTGAAATGATGTTCACCAAATAGTAATGATGGATGTTTCTTCATTATGATTATAGAGATGATTTTTTAATTGTGTTATTTGTATTTTTATATTGTTAAATGTTTTACAATGCTCATGCATTTTTTTCCGGCAAAAACAATGCTGTTATTCTTAAAAAGAAAATTTATAAGATCAAAGCCAGTAAGTTTAGAACCAACAATAGTTTCTGATTCTAAAACAAAGCAGCACTGGTAACAATAACCAGCAACGGCAGCAGTGATGGACAGGAGTAAAATGTCAAGCAGTTTTCCTCTGAGAACACTCATGCAAAAGCAAATTATCACCCTCCCTCGGAGAATGGATGGGTACACAGTGACAGAGAGTCTAATTTATGGATCATTTTAGTAGTTTAATGAATAGACTTTATAGATTATTGGGAATCTAATATACATTTCTGCCAAATATTTATTGAGTGAACTATAAAGTACCAAAAGCTAGTGGAAATACAAAAATTAATAAACCTCAACTCTGCCATTAACACATATATAGTTCAGTGGGAAAGTTAAGGCCTATTCAAAGTTTATCATAAGTAAAGTAGATGGAGTCCAGGGAAGGATAAAATCGTATGTTGCTGAGGATGTTAGGAGAATTAAAGTTATATTGGGATGAGTCAGGGAATGTCAATAACTAAAAAAGAAAATAATCATACATGGCAAGCGTCTGCACCTATTCTACACGTAATCTCTACAAATAGTTCATTTTATTACCTATAGTAGTTTCAACTAGTGCTATAATAAATTACCACAAATTTGGTGTCTTAAACAACATAAATATATCCTCTGAAAGTTCAGTAGGCTAGAAGTCTGGCAAGAGTTTCACTGAATTATAACCGAGGCCTTAGCTGGACTGCATTCCCTTCTGGAGGCTCTCAGGGAGAATCCATTTCACTGTCTTTTCCAGTTTCTAGAGGCCATCCACTGTCTTTGGCTCATGGCCTCCTTCCGTCTTCAAAGCCAGCAAAATTGTATCTCTCTAGCCATGTTTTCATAATATTAATATTCTTCTGACTCCAGCCAGGAAAAGTTTTTTTTTATTTAAAAACCCCTTGAGCCCACCCAAATAATCCAGGATAATCTTCCCCAACTCAAGGCCCTTCAGTTAATCACATCTGCAAAGTCTCTTTTGCCAAGTAAGTAACACATTTTTAAGATCTGAGAATTGGGACATGGACATTATTTGGAGCCATTATCCTGCTTGTTGTCGTCTGCCCTCTGGATTCCAAAGATTCATGTCCATATAACATGCAAAATGCATTCATCCTATTCCAGGTCCCCAAGCTCTTAATCCATTGTAGCATCAATTCGAAGTCCAAACATTCATCTAAATTTCACCACCCTTGTATCTTACCATCTAAATCTTCTAGATTAAGTATGTCAGGCATGAGTGAAACTTGGCATATGATCCATCCTGGGGCACAACTGATGGACCTGTGAAACTCAGGAAACAAGTCATATGTTCCTAAAATACAATGGTAAGATGGGAATAGGGTAATAGTGGTAGATATTCTGAGTCAGAGAAATTACTCCTGTCATAAAAAATTTCCCTTAACCTTTTCCATATTTTAATTTTAATATTGATATTCACCCACTCCCCTGATACAGGACATAGGAAAAAAAACTCAAATGTCACCCTTGCAACTGAGAAGTAAGGATAATTGAATATATCAGGAAACTTTCTGATTATTTGGTATACAGAGCCTGCTGCAAGCCCATAAAAACAATCAATTGCTATGTGAGACCTTAACCAAGAAAACACTTTCGCAGTGTTAGCATCAAGAAACTCTGGCAAGCATAGCTCCTTTTATTTTTTTACATAGGAAGAGCCCATTAGTTCCTGACCAGGTAATGGAGGTAAGATGAAGCTGGAAAGGATGCTTCTCTGTGACATCAACAGAACATGGAGATTTTGACTTATATAAATCTTGGTCGTATTTAATGTTTTGGAATGAGGGTTCAGAAATTACTGCCTCTGCTTGCATAATAGTTGTCGCAATAAAATATCAGTAAATCTTTCTAAGACGCAGTGGGCCAGAGCGGGCCTCTTCTTCCTTGTTACCACAGTATGCTGAAGTACTCAGAGTACCTCACATGCTAAGAAACAATGTATTAGAGAATAATATTATATTTTATACATATATATGATATAATAATAGTATATGGAACATTATAATTTTCCATTTATCTATTACATTACAGAGTATGCAATTATATTTATACAAAATTAGTTTATAACTAAAATAAATCTTGCCTCTATAAAATACAATAAAAAGAGAATAATTTGGCTTCTTCCTCTAATTCTGAACTTCCTTATTTTGCAAAAATGCCTGTCATTATTAGAATATCTCCTTTACCGGAGTGCGGTTCGCCTTTTTCTGAAATGGGAGGCTAGCTTCAGGGACGTATAGAAATCACTGTAACTCTTTGCCGTGGGTCTCTACTACTTTCAATGATGGGCTGAGTTACACTGAGAAATACCAAAAGCCAATTCATGAATGTGCCTGGCAGAAATATGATGGACCCTTAATGCTGATAGCCTCCTGCAGCTTTAAGAAGCCATGTGCTCTCAATCCATCTCCTGCCTCCTTTCAAATTAAGCTTACTTTTCCTGCTGAGTTTTATCGCATCATTAGTTACAAATGAAAACTCAATTTTTCAGGTTCCAAATATGAAATTTAAACATGGGAGAGAAATATGAACAAATAAAAATTCAATTATTTTGATACTCGACATAAAAAAAAATTCTGTCTAAGCTATTAGCCCATTAATGAGTAGGAAGAGAGTGTTCTTACATTTTTAGGACATTATATAAAATTCTAATAAAGGCAATAAAAGTGGTAGCCTCCACATGTTTTAGTAAAATGGAGCTGCACTGCAGCAAATTCACTCTCATTTGCTGGAAACTGCCAAAAAGGCCTTGAGTTCAGTTCAGGTTACATGCTGAAATCTTCCTCCTATGGATCAACAGGTTCAATCTGAATTACCAAGCATTCTCTTGGCTGTATTAATTTTCTTCGTGCTGTTTTACTTTTACTTGTAATATATCTGTAATTTTGACTTTTAAAATGTAGAGTCAAGTTGTACCAAAGACAGATGCTTACTATTAGAGCAGGCAACTCCTTAGTGGATTTTTTTTTTTATCAATTTGTCTTCTGGTTATAATTGGGTAGACTTTCATTCTAGTTTAAATGGGCATGTCATAGCAGAATACAGAATATACTGGTGCTACCATATCCTTATTGGTGTTTTTCTTCTAGTTGAATAATATTCTGTCTCTCAGCCTCTGAACCTTCACTATATGGTATATTACCCTTAGGATGAACTTAATAACATCTGTTCATTCTGCCCTTTATGGTTTACTGTGGAACAGTTTAGTTAAAATAATAATAATAATTCAAACATGAAAGATTAGTGCAGAAGGTAGTCTATGTGCTCAAAATAGTGTATGTATACATATATACATGTGTGCGTATATATATATATATATATATATATATATATATATATAATTTATAATTTCAGAGAAAGTGAAAAAACAACAAAAAAATAGTTCCAGAGTAGAAACTATAGCCAGTGTTTTTGCCCTATATATACTATTGCTAGAGAAGATTGCCCTCTGCTGTTAAACATTTGTGACTTTCCAGTAGACTTGATTGATTTCTAGTAGAGTTCTTGAAAATTAAATATTCAGAGATTCTCCCCATAAGTGGTGTTCTTCACAACAGGAACGTATTATTAACAACTGCAAAAATGCTAAATAATGAGTAAAACCCTGTCTTTAGCCTCATAGGCAACATGATCTGTCTCCTCTTTCTAGGATGAGCTTTCATTGCACTCCAAAAATGTAAACTTCTAACAACATTGGTAAATATCACTAAAGGTTAGTATTATTTCAAAACTTGTTTAGTGTATTCAACCAAGCTCAAAAATGTTTCAGTGAAGCTTTACATTGGCCTTTGTTAGAAGAATCCTACCACACAGTCAAGAGGGTAAAAGACCCTACAAGGAAATCGATACCATCCAAGTCACTGATTTTTTTTTTCCTCTTAGGATATTACCCTAAGAATTATGTAATTGCTTGACTTTTGAGAGAGGATATTGCCAAGATTTTATAGGCAAAGATATTAACTTCTCACTGAAGAGTCAGGAAATGATAGTTGAACACGTGGAAACAAATCTTTCTGCTGCCATGCTGTGATGAATTTGAGGCTGATCGAGCTTGCTTGGTCATGTGGCAGTAGGGGAATGAAAAACAGGATGTCGGTTCCAATAGCAGTTAACTAGAATGATAACAAATGTCTATAATGGCACATTAAAGTTGACATGTTGTTTACTACAACTTGGCATAGAGTCACAAAGAGTTTGTCCTGTATACATGACTTCAAATTTTAATGGAAGCTTCAAGATCTGCTTATTCAGCAATCTTCAGACTCAAATTTATTGGTCATACCAGGTGTGTCACACATCAAATGTGAAAACTTCCATAATTATGTTCTTTTATACCACATACACTTGAATCTTTAATGAACTCATTTCTTAAGAGTCAGACTAAATGGATGAAATTCTTCTCCCAACTACAAATTTTGTAGATGCATTTTGAACCCATTTATTTCCCATTTTTTCCTACCCAAAAAAGGGCTATTTTAAAATATGGCCAGGAAATTGACTTGCCTTCACTAAGGTTCTGTGTGCTGTGCTTCACACTCTAATAATAAGAGATCCTGACAAGACACTTCTCATTTGCATTTTAACCTAAGAGATATCTGATTAATTACATGTAATGATTTCCCTTATTTTGGTTAAAGGAACAGAAGAATAACAGTGAATATTTTAGGGTCACAGCAAATAAGTGGTAGAGCAAGGACTGAAACTCATGTTTCCTATTTTATAGTTTTCTAGATTCAGAAAGTCTCTCTACAGCTTTAAATGTTAATTTGCTGGAAAGAATTAAATATTTACTTGACTGGAACTTTATTTCAAAATTTAGTTTTCAGTAGAAGAGAAATTTGCCTTTTCTCTGAGTACTATTTATTTTATTCAGTTTACGTCTATTTTCAGTGTTCTGTGTCTTTTATGTGGATAAAGATGAGTTGTTATATTTGTTCTTAGAAATAAGGTCAATATTTGTCATAATTTAACAATAATTTATTGAATGCACATTTTTCATTATCAGATAAAAAAACTAAAATATGAAAGAAAATCCATGCCCAGAAATAGCTTACAATTCACTGTGGCAATAGGACATAATAAACAAAAATGGATATGACAAACCATTAAAATAATACAGATATGTATATGATTTAATGTTAAAAGAAAAATATAAAGTAGTGATTTTAATGTGTTTGCTCAATAGTCCAAAAAAAGGACTTTTGCTAATGATGCATTTCCTTACACATTTTTTTACTTACCTGATTTTTTTACAAATGTAAATGATTTAAGCTTTTATATTTATGTATAAATAAATAAATTTCAACTTATTTGCTATGACTACGAGATTCTAAGTTAAAAAATAATTTAGGTTATGTTATTGTTCAAAAACAAAACTCTACTAGAAAATTGGTTAATTATTCAACACAAAAACATTGAAAATACCTCTCTTTGAGATAAAAAATGTTTTTATAGTATTTTATATAAATATAGGAATATGATTTATGCTAGAAGGAGAACAGTTCAACATCAATGTATGTTTCTTTCTTTTTTTGGTCATTTATATTTAAAGTGATGGAAAGCCAATGTACATAAACAAGTAGATGAAAATGGCAAGCCATTTGATGTGGCAGTGTTGTTCAAGTATTTGCACCATTTCCAAATTATATACCAAAAATCATATGACATTTTTCAATCAACAAATAACTAAATGATAGTTTATCTAAAAACACATTTGAATTTTCCTTCAATTTTCTTTAAATCAAAGAATTTGATTAAAGTTAATTAAAGACACTAAAGATAATTATTTTCTTTATTCCTGTGGCAGGTATATAGGCTTTATTAAAACTAAATATCTTAGAATTATATCCACTAATCTTTTTTTTTTTAGAGGTTCCATGACTGTGGAGTTAAAATGAGCTGAAGTAGGCATTTGAAACTATCTCATAAAATTGGAAGTATTTTAAGCATTTTTCTAAGTGACTTAGTCATATATTCTGCTTTCAGGAGTACAACTTAATTTATTTTGTAGATGTTAACAAAAAAGAAAAAAAAGAAGGAAGACTGTTAATAAAATGTTTCCATATATAAGAAAGAAAAGGAGGGACTTGCTTATAGTAACTTTGAGGCTGTCTTTCACAGATGGGCCATTCTTCTACAACTGCTGGGAGATGCAATAGTTAATATCATGAAAGTAGAATTGTCAATGCCCCTACTACCCCACACTATAATACTGCATACTTGAATTCGATTTTAAAACATCCTAACTGCATTTTATATATTCCACTTCTTGTGCCATGCCTCAACTTAAAGAGATATATGCTTGAGCCAGAGAGAATCATGATGCTTTCCTAGAGGGATGGTGCCTTCATTAAAGGAGGCTTCTCAGAGGACAATACTTAATCTTGGTTTTTTTGCCCCTCAGTGTACTATAAGAAGATTCTTAATGAGAAAGAGTCATACTTCTCTTCCTAAAGTGAGGGAAGACAATTATGAAAAAGGAGATTGAAAATGAATCACTACAGGGGTGCCTGGCTGGCTCAGTCTGTTGGGTGTCTGCCTTTAGCTTAAGTCATGGTCCCAGGGGCCTGGGATGGAGCCCCATGCTGGGCTCCTTGCTTGCTGGGCTCCCTCTCCTTCCTGCTTGTGCTCTCTCTCACTTTCTCTGTAGCTATCTCTGTCCCTTTCTGTCTCAAATAAATAAGTAAAATCTTAAAAAAAAAAAAAAAAAGAAAAGGAACCAATGTAAGTCTTAAACACAAGCAATGATAAAATCCTTCCTGCTACACATACCATTATGACAACTGATGATGTGAAACATGTATATATACATATATATGTTTATAGATATAATGTATAATAATGTATATACATAATATGTAATAATTTATATATATAACATATAATATATAACAACTTATATATATAACATATAAAAGGAGCAAATCTGAATGTCAACAGAAGTCCCTGTGGGGGATGCAAGTCCCTTTATAGGGATACCTGTAAAGGTAAGTAGGCGTATGGCAGACAAATAGTTGAGGACATGGCATTCCAAACTTAGCCACAGCAAAGATTTTTAGAATTAAAAGATGTGATGTCTGAGGGAGAAGGAAGAGAATAACTTGGCTGAAGTAAAGAACTTTCTTGGCGAGATTAAGAAGTATGGTTGGAGAGGTGCTTTGTACCTTGAGTTGGGGAAGGCTGTGCTTAAACTTTATCCTGTAGAAAAATACTTGTCTCAGTGTAAACTTCGGACCACCTACTTTAGAATCACTTGGGAGTACTACTTAAAATACAATCTTGTCCCTGATACCAGTTCTTGTCAGAAAGCTATCTACATTGTCTGGCATCTGCATTTAAATCAAGTACTAAAGTGATATTTATATAGTATAAAAATGGCACACCTCTACTCGACATGTTTGAGTATACTGAATGAAATTAAGCATGGAAGAACATTCATGACGCAGAAGATTGGGGGCTGCATGAACTGGACCAGTAGACTATAGAGTAGTAGTTAGTTAGTAGTAGTTAGTAGTTAGAGTAGTTAGAGTAGTTAGATCAGTCAAGGAAGACTTTAGATTTCACTTGTGAGTGACATCATCATTTTATGTCCTTGGTGGTGGGAGGCCAGGCTTAGGGGATAATGAGTTTCCTTCCTTATATGTCATCCCTTTTGTTCATAATCTATTTCCATTTGAACTCTATCTTGCAGTACATTAATCATTCAGTTATTCATACCTGGTTCTTTTAGATTCCCTGTCATTTATGTTTCTCAGAACAAAAAAATAAATAAATAAATAAAACCACCAATTTAAATCTAAATACATGTTATTAAAACAAAGCAGAATATTCATTTAAAGATTATCTTACAGCCCATTATATGTAAGTACTGTATCTTTCTAATATTCTGTTAAAGTAAAAAAAGAGAAAAAGAAAAACCCAGAAAGTATAATGCAACTTGCTTCCCCTGGTATAGTTGAGAAATACACCATTCATCCTTTCTTCTAAAACTGCTACCGTTTGATTTGGCCTTTCACTGACCTTAATTTCTCTAGGAACAGGCTCTTGTGGAAATGCTTCATGTCAAGTTTGCTCAAGGAAGGAGACAAGGAAGAAAAAAAAATTATAATAAAGTTTTGGTAAGGAGCTAACTGACATTAAAATGACCTACTTTCTTCAAAATTTTGATGATTGGCTAGGAAACACAAACAATATTAGAAAATAATATGAAGGCTGATAGAGAAAAAGCAAAAAAAGAAAATGATGAAGAGTAATTTTTATTCTTCCAATTCCTTATTTTTAACTCAAGGGGAAAGTAAATTCTCTGTAAAGAAATATATATTGTGTATAAGTTGTGTGTATAAAAACTTATACACAATATATATAAGAAAAAAATCACTTCTTCTTCAAAACCCAAGGGCAGATGTGTGCAAGTCTTGCTTATAAATAGCTCAATTTATCCTTCAATTTATCCTTCAAATTATCCTTCTTACCAACCGTAAGATCTTTCATTCGATGCCTGAACATTGTGTGTGTGTGTGTGCGTGTGTGCATGCATGCTTTAGGAAAGTCCCTCTCACTTTACTAAATAAGCACCAAATCCAGCCTATCCTAGTCCTTTAAAGTGCTTCTATTTCACCTAGTAACACTTGACTAAAGGTATTGAAATGCACCCAGGCATGAAATATATTCATATAACTTTTATATAATATAAAACATTATGTGACCATGAGAGAGAAAATGGTTCATGTGTAAGAGTATTCAAAGGGCTCAAGTGAGAAGAGTTTCACCAAATTAGGATCAAAAATCTTCACCCTGTCCCTACTCCCATTCTGTTCTTGTTTCATATACAAGTACAGTGGAGGAAGTAGGATTTTCTCCTTTATTAGGAGAGAAAAAGCAGGAAGGAACAAAGAAGGAGGGAACTGTCACACTTTCTATGCAATAGGACAAAGCATCCAGAAATGGGAGAACATTGAAAAGGGTCAGTTCTCACTCCCACCTTATCCTTCAGCTATTGCATAGCTTAGCTGTGACAGAGGTAGTTAGAGATAAGAGTCAGGAATAATTAGGTCATGCCTATTAGGACCCTGAGGCGTACACCCTAGGATGGTGCCACTGGCCCAAAATAGAGATTCCAAACACATGTGATACTAAAATGTGTGTCTGATTGGGTGAGGATTTCTATCACAGAAGACATTATCCAGGGATAGTAAATGGCAATAGAAGTCTCTATTACGTGGTGAAAATATTCAAAATAAGAGTTTTAATGTTCAAGATTGTCCATAGTATGTGGAATGGAATCCCAGGATATTTAGAGAATAGTCCTGGGGGAGAATAGTCCCTGGGGCAGATGGCTAGTGGGGATCAACTTTGGCCTGTAAACACGCTGGGAGACGTTGGGAGATAAATATTATGTCTTACTCTGCTTTATATCCTCAGTACCTGGAACACAGTAGTCCCTGTCAAATATTGGAAAGAATAGGTGATAAAGTAAATAAACAAAGAAAGACATAGACCAGGCTCACATATGAGTAGTTACAACAAAGGCTGAAGACTATTCTGTATGTTCATGGTTTGGTCTTATCTGGGAACAGGGTGATTTGGAAATTAGACCTAGTGACTGAAGGCAAAAAAGATGAATTTCAGAATCCACTGACTCATTAGACTGAGCTTCCTTGCTTATCTTCTACTTTAGCCAGTATCCAGAGCTAAAGTCCTTTGCTGCAATGGGTGTACTAATTGGAGAATCATGAACTGATACATCAAATTCTAGGACCTTCATGGTTTGTTCTAAAATATATACAAATATTTGTATTTTCTAGATCCATGTAGCTGTCAGTCAGTGTGCCTCCATCAGGATCTGCTAGAAATAACTGTATTTGTGCAAATAATTAAAAGATTTCCTTCAGAAGAAAATTGCCTTATATTTATATCTTTGTAAACTCTCCCATAGGATAGAGAGCTTTCTCAATTGGTTTATTTCAAACAATACACTATTATTGGAGGAAGACTCTATTGTCCTTTGCCACACAAAGTGCACTCTTCAGACCCCAATATCAGCATCATTTGGGAATTGATTGGAAATGTAGAGTCTCAGGCATTCTCCAGCCATATGGAATGAGAATTTGCATTTTAATGAGATCCTTAGGAGATTTGCATGCACATTAAACTTTGAGAAGCAATGGCCTATTTATCAATATTAGGCTTAGATGTTTATAGTAATATTCTGTCTAAATCAAGTAGGAAGCAATGAAATGTAAATGGAGACTAAGCTCATTTCTTTTTCCTTAGGGTTATGACTTTACAATTGAAAACCTTGGTGTTATTGTGTGAGTGTATGTCGTGTGTGTAGATAATGTGTATTTTGTTCTTAGAGTCATGTGTGGATAAAATAAACAAGAGTGAAAACTTGATGAATAAAGAAAACTGACACCCTTGTTCAGTGTTGTGGAAACAAGGGAGGGTAGAAGGACTGTAATTAATTAGAGATTTGGAGATTGCAGGCTCCATCTCAAGCAGGCCACTGACATAGCCCATTGAAATTGGAGTCATCTCAGAATGCAGTCCCAGATTTTTCAAGATAGGGAAACAAATTTGCACAAAGTTCCCCAGTTGTAAGTATGAAAATCTACTTAGATTTTATTTAAAAGAAAGAAAGGAAGGAAAAAACTACAATGCTCTCTGGACCAATACTTTGTGGAACAGTAACCATAGAACTAGTGTACAGCCTGCCATTTGTGACCTATGTCCATATCACTGAGAAAAACCAAATATATGTACATACTAATTTGAATATCCAGGCCATGTAATAGGTGGTAACTATTGGCCTATATTATTTTAAGCCTGATCTTAATTAAAATAGTACCCCAGCTTAGTCCTAAGGAGTCCAAATCTAAAGACTTTGGTATCCTTAAGCATCATATTGGCATTTGCTAGTCCTCTTTAACAAATGTTCAATGTATACCTAAAACATGAATTATCAGTCATATTTTTGTAAAACTAAGTGTTTAGGCAAAAGAATTTAAGAACTACTCTTCTATGTTAGCTGGTATAGCCACTTTGGAAAACAGTATGGAGGTTCCTCATGATGTTAAAAATAGAGCTACCCCCTGTGACCCAGCAATTGCACCACTAGCTGTTTATCCCAAAGATACAGATATAGTGAAAAGAAGGGGCACATTCACCCCAGTGTTCATAACAGCAATGTCCACAATAGCCAAAATGTGGAAGGAGCTGAGATGCCCTTCAACAGATGAATGGATAAAGAAGATGTGGTCCATATATACAATGGAATATTACTCAGCCATCAGAAAGGATGAATACCCACCATTTGCAATGACATGGATGGAACTGGAGGGGATTCTGCTGAGTGAAATAAGTCAAGCAGAGAAAGACAATTACCATATGGTTGTTGTTGTTGTTGTTTAAATTTTTATTTATTTAGTTGACAGAGAGAGAGATCACAAGTAGGCAGAGAGGCAGGCAGTGGGAGAGGGGGAAATAGGCTCCCTGCTGAGCAGAGAGCCAGATGCGGGGCTCGATCCCAGGACCCTAAGATCATGACCTGAGCCGAAGGCAGAGGCTTTAACCCACTGAACCACCCAGGTGCCCCAATTATCATATGGTTTCACTCATATGTGGAAGCGATAGTGCGGAGGACCACAGGGGAAGGGAGGGAAATCTGAAGTGGGGGGAATCAGAGAGGAAGATGAACCGTGACAGATTGTGGACCCTGGGAAACAAACCGAGGGTTTCAGAGGGGATCGGAGGTAGATGGATGGGGTAATAGGGTGATGGGTATTAAGGAGGGCATGGGTTGTGATGAGCATTGGGTGTTATATGCAACTAATGAATCACTGAACACTACATCAAAAACTAATGATGTACTATACAGTGCCTAACTGAACATAGTAAAAAAGGAACAACTATTCTAAATGCCATTTACTGAGAATTTATTTTACGTTCATCACTTTTCTACCACTTTATACACCCATTTAATCATCAGAACGATCCTGAATTAAGGTGTAGTAGTTTCTCTGTTTCACATTTAATGGAACCAAGAAAAAAAAAAACACTGGGAAAAAAAACTTCCTTTCCACTGACTCCCAGAAAGTTCATTCTCCAGATTGTATAGGTGGTTTCTACTTCCCAGAGGCTACCTCCTCACCTGGCCAGCCCCAACTTAAGCCCTAGAGCCAGGTATATCTCTTCTATAGCAATATGACTCGCTTTCGGCTTTTCTCCCTTATCTCTTACCCTGTAGTCAGTGCATCAGTTGCTTCTTTGCATTTTCTTTTTTATGGCTCTTCTCTCTGCTAACCCAAAACTGTTTAATAACATCTATAAGCTTCCTTCTACTTCAGTGTGTAATACGAAATTGTAACGTGAAAAATGGTTGTATTTTGAAATGAATACATGGAATAAATGAATGAATAAATAGCTAAGTAGATAGCTAGATCTTAAAGACCTATGACAGGATTGTGGATAAACTTTTTGCATTTTTTTGACAATGGAAACATATATTACTCATACCTCCTCATTACCTCTCATTGTGTTTTATACACAGGATGAGCTATTATATTATATGCCCTGGATTTAGAAAGAAGCATTCTGTAAAGATTGTTTCCTTTGAATATTCATCAAATAAAACAAAGAATTGGGCATTGTCAGCCCACCCTGTCTCTAATGGATTATAAGAATCAAGGCAACTCATCTGATTGTAGCTTACCTATTTTGAGATGATTGTCAAAATGTTTATTACAGAGCACAGTGAATGAATTCATTGGACACTGACAACATCCAATACTGTTGAGAATGTGGGGCAGCAATAACTCTTCATTGCTAGTGCAAATGAAAGTGGGTACATCCACTTTGGAAAACAGATTGGTGGTTTCTTGCAAAACTAAACATGCTCTTACCATACAATCCAGCAGTTGTGTTCCTTGGTATGTCCCAAAGGGGCTGATAACTTATGTCCACACAAAATCCAGCACATGGATATTTAGATCAGCTTTATTCATAATTGCCAAACTTGGAAGCAACCAAGATATTTGTCAGTAAGTGAATGGATAAATAAACTGTGGTATATTCAGACAATGGATTTATTCGGAGCTAAAAAGAAATGAGCTGCCATGCTATGAAAAGACATGGAGGAAACCTAAATGCATATTACTTACTGAAAGAAGCCAATCTGAAAAGGCTTCATATCAAATGATTTCAATTATATGACTTTCTAAAAAAGGCAAAATTTTCAAAGACCTCAACAAATTACACAAGGAAAAACTCAACAAAATCACAATCAGACAATATTATCAAAGCACTGAAAACCAAAATAAAGAAAAGCCGGAGAAAACCTCACATTACATACAAAGAAACAAAAAGTTAAATAACCCTGGATTTCTTATCAGTAACCATTGTTGGAAGAGGTCATTGAGAGGACATGACCGCTGGTTGACCTTTGAGCTAGAAAGGGCAATTGAGTCTCCACACCCTTCACCTCTCCTGGGAATAAAGATGTGGCACGCCATTCCCACACCTGGAGCCATTTTCAAGGCTGGAAGGCTTGAGAAAGCAATATGGTATGGAGATCACCTGGAGGTTTACATGACAAAAACCTCATTAAGGCCCTATATAAAGGTTAAGAATGTGGCGCATGCCTGTAGAGGTCCACTTATTCTGAGGCTGCTCAAGACAAGTCTTGTTTGCGTGAGATCCCTTGCTGGTTAGACCTGCCACCTCCCAGTCTGGAATGGTTTGCTTCTTCCTTCAGGTTTTCTGCCCTCTAGGCACAGGGGCCAGTTTGCAGACCAACAACCTGAGAAGGAAGAGGAGTGGAACACCCAAAAAGTGCTGGAAGAAAAGAACTGTCCGCCTACAGTTCAATAGCCCTTGTAAATGTTCTCCCAGAATGAGATAAAATGAAGTTAGTCTAAATGAAGGAAAACTGTGGTAATTTTTTGATTTGTAGACATGGTCTAAAAGATAATGCTAAAGCAAGATCTTCAGGCTGAAATGAAATAATACCAGAAGGAACTTGGAGCTTCAGGAATAAAGGAGAAACAAGAAAAGGGGTAAATACCTGGGTAAGTTTAGTATTTTCTCTTCCTAACTTTGAGAAATGTATATGCCTGTTGAAAGCATGATAGATATGACACATGTAGTGGCACTTTAATGATTATAGATGTAATACATGTGAAAATTTTAACCTAGGTGAAGGAAAGAGAGATACGTGGTTCTAAGGCTCCTTTACTTGATGTAGTATAAAATTAACTTCAAGTAGTCTGTGAAAAGTGAAATGTATGTTTTATAATCACTAAAACCCTTAAAATCCCTAAAAAAGAAATAGAAAGAAGTATGGCCAAAGCCAGAAATGAGTTAAAAGAGAATATGAAGTATTGATACAATCTAAGAGAAAATAAGGTTTTTTTCGATTCAAATATCTGCAGATATTTTAATATATTTGAATAGGGACTTTCTAAGAGGAGTGTGTGTTATTCAATGTTTTCAAAATTGTTTGATCATGCAAACTAAATATTTAAAGGAATATATATATACTTAAGTATTATTACTTGTTTGGGAGCAAAACTGGTTTTATGAAATACTCATTTCTACTGAAAAGATAATAGCTGAGTTTTCAGTGTTATCTTTGACTTCACATGTTCTCAACGATTGTTAGGATGAATTAATTACAAATAACTGGCACAGAATTTGCTTTGTTGTATCGATACATACATACCTGGCTTTTGTGTGCCACAGTTTCAGTCTCTGAGAATACAAATGATAAAACTCTAAGACCTTAACTTGTAGAAATAGGAGATAATGAATGCGCTTCAACACCAGTTTAAAAAATAAAATTAAAAATGTATCTCATAACTGTTAAATTATGTGAAGAAAACAAAACTGGACAATATTACAGAAAGTGATACTGGATGGGTAACCCATGATAGCAGAGACAAAAGAGTAAAAAAGTAGCCGGGTAGAAATAGACGGGAAGCCTGTACCAGGCAAAGAAACTACAAAAATTAGAAGTGTGGTAGAGGAGTAACAAGAACAGATAAGAAAAAAAAATGCCCGCTGACCTAGGAAAACTTATTACCAAAACTACTAGTAGTATTTTCAAGAAGGCAGTGGTTACTGATAATATTTTCTAAGAAGAAATTAGGGGATTTTTTTTTTTTTTTTTTTTTTTTTTGGCTACAGTACAGGGTAATGATTGGTGATCTTGAAGAGAGGTCTCATTAAAATTGCTGGTATGAAAGCCTGACTGAAACTGGCTGAAGAACAACTGGGAGATGAGTAAATGAATACCCCAAATAGAGAATATTTCTTGAAGTGCTTCATTATGAGGGTAAACAGAGAAATAGAAAGGTAACCGAGTAGGGATATGATGGCATGTTTGTTTGTTTTTTAAATGAAAACCTGTTTTGGGGGCTCCTGGGTGCTCAGTTGGTTAAGCATCTGCCTTGGCTTAGGTGATGATCCCTGAGTCCTGGGAGCCCCCTGCTCAGCGGGAGTCTGCTTCTCCCTCTGCCTCTCACCCAACTCATGCATGCTCCTTTGCTTGCTCTCCCTCTCTCTCTCAAAAAAAAATCCTAAAAAAACCTGTTTTTGATCTGATGGGACAATTCTAATGTGATAGGGAGATGGAATTGAGGATTTCAGCAAGGAGGATGTTGGCAAGCGCAGTCCTAGGTGGAAAGGATTCGGACCAGAAGGGTCAGGGGGAAGAGGAGTGAAAGCCCTGTGTGGATCTGGGTGCAGGGAGTGTGAGGTGCCTGGAAGTGCTAAGTTACATCATTCAGGATGTTTGGTCATCCATCGCAGAAACCAACTCTGACGTAAGGAAACGAAAAATTTAATAAAATTATATCAGGTAGCTCAAGATATTCTTAAGACATGAAGAACTGAGCTCATGGCTGTGCAGGCAAGTATTAAAAATAGCAGACTCGAACCAGGGAGGATGTTGCTATTTGCAAATGATACCAGTTGTCATCAGTAGAGGTAAAATTAGATGTTATATGCCAGTGTAGCACTACTGAAACTTAGGCACCAAGAACTCTTCAAATTTTACCTACCACTGAGTGTTCTTTGTAGATCCCTTGATCCTAAATGGGGACACGTGGCTGGTGAATCAAAAGGCACAGGCTGAGCGTAGAGGGTGTGATGGAGATGTGTGGTGTTTGTTTCCAATCTGACTGTAGAGTTTAACTGAAATTTAAAAAAGTATACTCCTGAGGACTTTTATCAGAAAGGCCACTCTCCAGAAATAGCTATCAAACATATTTTATAGGTCTTTACCAAATAACATAATTAACGCAAAATGTTGAACTTTCCACATTCTGAACAAAACAAACCTATGCCATCATTTCAATACTACACGTGGAGAACTAGCTAGAGAAATGAGGCAAGTAAAAAGGGATAAAATACTTAATGGCTTTTTCCCCCTCTTTTGAATCTTTATTACTTGCAGACAATGAGACAGTAGTAAGTAGGAAGTCCTAAAAATCAACGGATAAATTTGACACTTTATTATTATTTATTCTGTAAAAATAAGTACACAGAAATTACTGATTCATGAATATTAACCATCAAAAAAGTATATAATCACCAAAATATGTTATCAAGAAATAAACCTAAGAAGAAAATCTGCCTGAAATTTTTTGATAAATACTAAAAAATGGACAGATGGAGTGTTTTTATGGTTTGGATGCATCAATACAATATCAATTGTATCCAGATGCACCTGTGGACTCAATGAAACTTCAATCAGAATCCCAGCAAGATTTTTAAAAGTCTTCTGAAATGTATGTGAACATTTAACGGATCGAGAGCAGCCAAAATAATCTTTGAGGGGAAGAACACAACTGAAATATTCATACTTTCAGCTATTAATATTTGCTGTAGGTACTTTGATTTAAACAGGGCAGTCTCGTACAGTGCTAGACAATGGATCATTTTAACAAAATATTCCAGAAAACGACTTACAGGGAAATCATGTGTACAAGTGGAAGTTTCATAGCACCTACGATCCACTGAATCTATCAGTTAAAACCTTATAAATGCATGGATATCAGAAGGTACAAGAATGGCGATAGATTTCTTCATAAGCATCCCAAGCTAAAAATTTTGCAAATGTGTAGCAATAGCAGAATTCTTAGTAAAAGGCCGTATGTTAGAATACTGCACAGCAATGAAAATTGACTATAGCTTCAAGAATCAATATGTATAAAACATACAAATATGGGGAAAATAAACTTACAGAAGAATACATTTAGTAAAGTTAGGGAACAGCCAGAATTATCTTTAAAAATCTGATGGTGATATTCCTCTCAGGGCTAGGCAGAGAAATATCACAAAGGATTGAATGCACAGGAAGACTTAAATTATAGAGAGTATATGATTTCACGTGTCAGCTTGCACAGACCTTGGGGTGCTCAGATATTTGGTTAAACGTTCTGGGTGTGTCTGTGAAGGTGTCTCAGGATGAGATTAACATTTGAATTGGTGGACCTAATAGAGCAGATTGTTCTTCCTAATGTAGGCCATCAGTTAAAGGGCTGAGTAGAAAAAGACTGATCTGGAAGTGTGGAAACCCCTCCTGCCTGAATGCTTTTGATCTGAAACACAGATTTTGGTTGTTTTTTTTTTTTGTTTTTTTTTTCTCTGCCTCCCTCTCAAATTGAAACATTGTCTCTTTCTAGATTTCAAGCCTGCCCTTCTGAAGACTGGAACTCCCCCATCAGCTTCCTGGATGCCCAGCATTCCCACTGCAGATCAGTCTCCGTAATCATGTAAGCCAATTTTGTATAATCTCCCTTCATATATATATGTGTGTACACACACACACACACACACACTGTTCTATTTCTCTGTGGAATTTTAATAAGGTGATAATCAGTATCTTAACTTAGCGATACTTATAAGAAGTTTTACTTCGTGATCGTTCTTCAAAATCTACATGCTTTCTCCTCTCTTCTGTATTATATATTCCTCAATGAAACCTAAAACACAAGCAAAGTAAGTAGTTGCCAGTCTCTCTCCAGAGTATACATGCAGAATTTCTATCCCCTTTTCTCTGCTGGGGTCTCTTATGCAATCTGCCTTTGAATTTTAGTACAAAAATGGCTCTCCCACAAATAAAACTTTTCCCTCGAACTGAAACTTTAAATTCTCACCAGATATTTTAAAAATAAAGTTTTCTATTATTTTTTTTACATTTTTATCTTCACTATTTTAGGTAGTGAGTTTTAAATCTTCTAAAACATTGGTATGTGAATGTCTGCTGCTGGGGCAGGTTCCCCCTTGGGTTCAAATGTGGGTGTGAAAAGGAGCGAAAGCCATCAAAAGATAGAGTTTAATTTTGGCTTAAGATCAAAATTTCCAAGAGAAACATTTTCTGAGGCATTACTTGACTGGATACAGTTCAGCTGGTAAATCCACCATATGTCTTGAAAGCTCAGTTGGCATAAGGATACTCCCATTATTATAGGAACCTCGGGGCATCTTTAAATTGCTGTAGTTATGCAACTTTTTGTTCGTAATATATTTCTGAAGAGAATAGATAGCTTCCATCATATTCTTAAGGCATCTCAGAACCATCATGATGGGGTCCAGTTTTTCAGGAATGCAGATGGTACTAGTTATTTTAGTATTCTTAAGCATTGTATTAGAATTACCTATAGAATACTGGATTAGGATTGATAATAGTGAAAGATTACAGGGCCAATTATAGGGCTATGGCAAATCCTGTTATAATTTCTATGCCTCAGGAGTGATCATAGTGCAATTGATACACTCCCCTAAGATGTGTTTGTAAGTCTTCAGGATCCTCATATATTTGAAGTGGATGTGGAATTTAGGAGAGAGTATAAAAGATCGCTAATTTTGCATCTATTATATTGTTTCTTGGATCATAGGATAGATGATGACACAGAGTGAAAAACAAATGCTTCAAATTACTAAATGATCTCTTTGTTACCTGACATATGTCCTGTGGCTTCCCAGAGTGCCACTTCTCTTTCCAAAAGAATACTACAGCACAGAAATAACTATATCAGTAATTGGAAATGCACATTACATCTACTTAGTTTTATGAAATATCAAGGCATGGTTAAATGATATAAAATATGGAGAAAGACTCTGTAAATATACAGTTCTATAAAATCAAAGTATTATAGCTTATTTGGTTTGCTAAATATTTCTTGCCAGCTAATGGCATTTATATATATACATATGTGTGTGTGGTGTGTATAAACTATAGTGAAATGCATGTTTTACTAAAATGCACTCAATTCTAGAGGCATACTGAAAATATGACCTATGTGTCATCTTTACATAGCTATTGTATGTACACACAAGTATATATGCATACATACACATGCATTATACATATGTGAAGATAAAGGTGTTTAAGGTAAAAAGAACAAAAATGTTTGTTTCTACATGTATATATGTACATGTGTATATATATATAATCACTAGTTACAAATTATAATATCCCCACATAAGTGTAGAAGCTCTTAATACTTACAATGAGAGGAGTATTGAAAATTATGGAATATTCTCTTGTAAGCATTAATAATGTTAGGTAATTAGAGTGTCCAGTTATTTGAGAGATAATCAAATATTTTCAAAGAATTAAGAGTAAAATGAACTTCATTCTAAGAATATACTAAAAGTCATTTTTTGGGTAACTTTGAGAACAGTACATCAGTGCTTCACTTGAACTGTATTTTCATAGACAAGTTTCTCCTGTCTTAAATGTAGAGGTTGTAGGTGATCGATCACTCCACATTCCAGAATGCTCAAGATGAGTGTATATAGTGTATGTCAGACCTCAGGTGTGTATATAGTGATATAAAAACATGTACATTTAAGACTTTTAGTCTACTAAAACTCGTACTCTTTGACATTTTTGTTTTGCCTTGAAATGTTCTTTATTATACTTAAAAGCTCAAAGGAAAACCTGTGTACATCATTTTGATAGGATTTTTTTTCATTCTGAATGGAACTGAAAATAATGAAAAATGGCTTTTAATGTTAACAATTTTTTCTTATTTAAATGAGAAAAATAAGTTAAAATGAGATAAACAGCATTTGGGCTTACTTTTCATGTGTGTCAGGCACCATGGTATTCATTTCTTACATAAAAAAATTTTAAAGATTTTATTTATTTGTTAGATAACACAAGCAGGTAGAAAGGCAGGCAGAGAGAGGTGGGGAAGCATGCTCCCCACTGAGCAGAGAGCTCCATGCGGGGCTTGATCCCAGGACCCTGAGATCATGACCTGAGCCGAAGGCAGAGGCTTTAACCCACTGAGCCGCTCAGGCACCCCTATAAAAATATTTTTTTAAAGATTTATTTATTAGAGAGAGAGAGAGAGAATGAGAGAGTGCATGAAAGGGGAGAAGGTCAGAGGGAGAGGCAGATTCCCCATGGAGCTGGGAGCTGGATAAGGAACTTGATCCTAGCACTCCAGGATCATGACCTGAGCCCAAGGCAGTGGCTTAACCCACTGAGCCACCTAGGTACCCTGTATAAAAATATTGTTAGGGGTGCCTGGGTGGCTCAGTGGGTTAAAGCCTCTGCCTTCGACTCTGGTCATGATCTCGGGGTCCTGGGATCATGCCCTGCATTGGGCTCTCTGCTCAGCAGGGAGCCTGCTTCCTCTCTCTCTGCCTGCCTTGCTGCCTACTTGTGATCTCTCTCTCTCTCTCTCTCTGTCAAATAAATTAATTAAAAAAAATGTTAAAGAGTAAATCCTATATGAAAGCTAAAATATGAAAGAGTAGTAAACTAATGACTAAAGATTCTGGACATAATGTTCTGATTTTGTAATTAGGCAATTTTCCTTTGCAATCAATGATCAAAACACTATTATACATCCGTAGAGTTGAGAATAACCATAAACATACTGATACCAATGTTCTTCAGGCCATTAAGATGGAACTGGAAAGGAAGACCTAGTCCAAAGAAAAGATGCATTTGCAAGTTCTTTAACATTCAAAAATTTGAAAGAAAAGGATGCTTAAGTCTTATTGAAGTGAAATATCTTTCTTTAAAACATTAAAATAGGTTCTACATGTACATATTATCAAAGTCTTTGCTACCTATTGTCCTATGACTGAGACATGATTGGGAACAAGGGCTATGTAAATTTTTTCCAGGTAATGGACTGTATATATAGTAAGGGTGAGTTTGATACTAGCTATTTTCGGGTGTGGATAGAAGTGGAAGTGACCTCGAAATATTTTATTCTTGTGATTCCAAGTAACATAACTACTCTGTATAGGAGACCAGGGATGGCAGGAATGGAATAAAGGGGGATATTTTTATTTTCATCTAAGAGAGAAACTTAGGAAATGTCACAAATCATAATTAGAAGCATAAGTGATTAATAATGTTCTTGTAAATTAAATGGCTAAGTATATCAGGCCTATAACTTTTAAAACACCTTAGTTGGGAAAATAAAATACAGAGCTATAGAATAGTAAAGTAAAAGTAAATTTTCCCTTTTGCAAGGGAAAGTTTAAATAAAAAGGAGAAAAATATCTGAAAGGATACATGGAGAATCAACTGACTAAATTTGACAAAGAAGTAAAATGGATATGTCGAACTGTCATCTCAAGACTATGAAAATTTTTGAGCTTTCTCTAATGTTGATTATATTTCAAAATCCTAAGTAAATATTTTTTAAATTAGTAAGTTATATATACAGTCTAAAATTAGAAAGAATTTTGCAGCCTATTTGTTGTGGAAGTCCACAACTTCCTATAACACTTCCTTTGGTGGTGTTGAATTTCGTAACTATCAGTTTCTTCTCAGATTCTCGTTTTAATTTGTTCTCCGTCGATGCTCTTCCACCAAAAGCTCTTCTCAGTTGCTTGATTCACAAAGCTTGTTGAGATGTGTGAGTGTATGAATGTGTACTTTAATAATAGATGAAGGTGGCATGTCCCATCCCCAAAGATACATCGTTTCTTAAACAGGTCAACAAATTAAGGACTAAAGTGATGAAATGTTAATGTTTGTTTAGGCATCCTCTAGAAAGTGGGAAAGCAAGGCGGATGAAATGTGGCATCAGGGGACACTTTGTACCTGAACTTGAACCATATGGTCATTGACTGCTGTGCTCTCACATCTCTGTGAAGTTAAAAGACTTCACTCTTACCATTTCATACCTAATACTGGTATTACTTAGCAAAAAACAAACAAAACTTCCCAAAGGTAACCACTTTGAATCAACTTTATTCATAATTGGAGTTCTCAAAAATAGGCTGACACTGAAGATTAAATTTAAAAACCAGCAATGGTCTTAGTACCTATATATTTTAAATAATAGTCAACTCATTCTAAGTGTAGCTGGAGTTGAGACCTGTTAGTTTTCATCCTATTTTGAGCTGTTAGTCCTGGTCTTGTTTGAGGTCTAATTGACGTGTTTACCATCAAACTGCTCTGGTTTATAGTGTGCTATCTTTGAAACTCTTTAAACAATACTGTGATTTTTGCTTTGCTTGATCAGAATTTTCATTGAGCTCAATTAGCTCTAACTGATTTTTGACGATTTCCAAAATTTAAATTCATCCTTTAATGGTAAAGACCTGCTATTATTACAGACCTAAAAAGGAAGCAGCAGTCTTCAAGAGCACTTCTGAAACTTTTGTGCAATGATAGCATGGTTCCAAGGTAGTTGTGTGAAATGGACCAGTACATTTGGAGATACTCAAGTTCTGATATATTTTTAAGGCAGTTTCATTATTTTATAGTGATGATTAATACTATAAATAGTGAAATATGAATTATAATTGCTCTCAAACATTTCTGGTAATAGTGGCAGTAGTTTGTTACCTTAAAACTGAGCAGTTCAATTCTCCTAAATTAGAATTTCTAAAATTTAATCCAGAGTGTGTATATATTGTTTTTTGTTTTTGTTTTTTTTAATAAGTCTTCAAATGCACTGGAGCATAGGAGGCTTCAAAGGACATGTATAGCATACATAAAAGAAATTTAAGAACTTTAATAGCATTAAGGTTAATTAAAAGCATTTTTTTCTTATGCTGAAAACACTTTTTGAAAGGATTTATCTATTTCAAAATTTGATCACTGAGATTTTTTTTTTTTTTAAAGATTTTATTTATTTATTTGACACAGAGAGAGAGATCACAAGTAGGCAGAGGCAGGTAGAAAGAGAGGAGGAAGCAGGTTCCCTGCTGAGCAGAGAGCCCGATGTGGGGCTGGATCCCAGGACCCTGAGATCATGACCTGAGCTGAAGGCAGAGGCTTTAACCCACTGAGCCACCCAGGTACCCCCGATCACTAAGATTTTTAAAGAAACAGGATATTTTTTCACTATCTGGAACTATTGCGCTATCCAGTCATAATACCTTGCTTGACAGGAAGAGACCATAAGCAACCAGTTATATAAAATCAAACTGTCCTTTAAGACTAACGCCATGCACGTCTAGTGGAAGTGAAGTAGCCACAGCTATCAGGAGCAGAGGCAGTACCTCTCAGTGGAGATGGGAGGGAGAGGGCATGGCTTCCTGGGAAAGCATCAACACAGGACCTTCCTAGCTATGCCATTGTCCTTTGAAACATTTAATGAACTCATGTTAATGAGGAATTGTCACCAAAAACCTATGCATCTGTACCCTTAATAGAAAAGGTTTAGGGGCTGGCACCTGGATAGCTCTGTTGGTTAAAGGGTTAAGCATCTGTCTTCAGCTCCAGTCATGATCTCAGGGTCCTGGAATGGAGCCCGCTGTGGGCTTCCTTCTCAGTGGGGAGTCTGCCTCTCTTTCTCTCTCCCTCTCTCCCTCCCTCCCTCCCTCCCTTCCTCCCTCTGTCCCTCCCTCTGTCCCTCCCCCTGCTCTGCTCTCACGTGTGCTCTCTCTCTCTATTAAATAAAAATCTTAAGGAAAAAAAAAGAAAAAAATTACTTAGAGGTATCCATGACTCTCTTAAGCCATACTTGGTGTTAGAGAAGCCACATCATCATCTAGAGCAGAAAGAATAGCTGGTGGTCCTGAATAAGACCACTGCCTTCAGTTTTGTAGAATTATGGAAAGTCCATTTTATCATAAACTCTGATTTTTAACTGGGTTCTGATTCTGCATGTGATCCAGTGATCTTAATCCACTTTTCCACACAGTTTCCACATAGGCATTGACATTCTTTATTGAATTGAAACACCATCTTCAATTCAGTATTAATAATTCTTCATCGCTCTTTAGGTCTCCAAACATCCTATCAGCCAACTTAAGTACTACTTGTATTACTTTAAAATTTGCTATACAGGGGCGCCTGAGTGGCTCAGTGGGTTAAAGCCTCTGCCTTCAGCTCAGGTCATGATCTCAAGGTCCTGGGATCGAGCCCTGCATTGGGTTCTCTGCTGGGCAGGGAGCCTGCTTCCCTCTCTCTCTGCCTACCTCTGCCTACTTGTGACCTCTCTCTCTCTCTCTCTGTCAAATAAATAAATGAAATCTTAAAAAAAAAAATGGCTATACAGATGTAACTAATAAATATGACAGTAAAATATGACAGTGTATCTCAAGTTAGTGATCTCTTCCAAATCAGTTAATTATTCTAGTAGGCTGTCATTTTTTCCATGAATAAATAAATATTTTGGTCATACTGTGGATCTCTTGTAATATAAAAAAAAAAAATCACTCCTAGAAACTGAAGGTAACTTTGGAAGACTTAGTCGTTGGTTTTTCATAGCAACTATTAGGGTGATGATTATAGAGGCTATATCCTTTTTATTAAATTCATCTCTTTGTTATCCATACACATTTCAGACTCAAAAGGATACACATTTTGAAGGAAGAAAATCAGTTACATATTTCCACTGACTATAATTCTTCATGAAAAAGCTCAATCCAAAGTATAAGTTGTGCAAACTACAAGCCAAATATTTTTAGACATAATTTAGCCATCATATTGTTAACAAATGAATAGGCGATATTGTTAAATCTGAATTATTTTGTCTGTCTAAATCAGGTATTTATAATCTGTGTGTCATCATCAGCCCCTTTGAGGAACAGTGAAGGGACTTGAAGATTCCTAGAAATACAGAAATTTTTATGCATGCATGTTTGTAAATGCACATGCTTGCATATATGTAGATGTTCACTTTCTGGTAAGGGACTTCATTAAATTTTTAGAAGGACTAAAGAATATTGAACTGCTTTTGTACTTGACTCTGAAATCTATGGTGTTCCCACCAGAGATATAATGGGAGAGAAAATGTCTTTTTTCTTATTATCTGCTCTACTGGTCTTGGATAGGATGGCCATATATTCTTGTTTATCCAAACCATCCCAATTTGGAACTATTATGCCTTCCTATCTATTGGGCCAAGGACTGCTTTGTTCTTCACAAAGTGTCCCGGTTTGGAAAATAAATTATGTGATCATTCCTATAAACACAGTCTGAAACCAAATGTTTGGGATCTAATTTCAGCTCTACCACTTACTAATTTTGTAATCTGGGAGAACTTAGTTTCTTCTACTGTAAGGCAAAGCTACTATCTTCACTAATAGGGCTACCATAATGATAAGTAGGTTAATGTTCTTGAAATTTTAAGGACAGGGGCTACACATGTAATATAAAGCAGCACTTTTTAAAAGTTGAAGTAGAGTTGACACACAGTGTTAGGTTTCAAATATACATCCTAGTGATTTGAGAACTCTGTGCATTATGATATGATCACAAGTATAGCTACCATCTGTCATCATACATTATTACAATACCATTGAATATTCCCTATGCTGTATCTTTTATTCCCATTACTTACTCATTCCATAACTAGATGCTTCTCTCTCCCACTGCCCATAAATGAAAGAGACATTCTTCAGAATCTAACCCTTCTTCAGGGATATATGAATTTCATCAGTGATGGGGAAAATTCTTAATTATAGAAAAATGTGCTCAGATAGAAGAAATCTGGAAATACCAAGAGCATTCTAACCACTACAGTAAACCAGCCACGATGGAAATAGTCAACCTTAATTGAGATAGAATTAACATGTTAACACGAGTAAGTTTAAGGTGTATAACATGAGCTGATATAAATCAAATGTGGTAAAATGTTTACCACAAAATGTTCACATCTATCACCTCACATAGTTAGAAATTTTGTCAATTATATCTCAACAGAACTGGAAAAAAATTACCTGACACATAGTGAACCCCTAATAAATATATGTTGGAGAAAGAAAGAGAGGGCATATTTTGAGATAGACGACTAAGAGGAGGAAACAATCCTACTTTGACTGTAGCACAACATGAAGAGCAAATAGTTGCCATACCCCAAACTCTTTTCTTTGACTGTGGAATTGCATTTTTTTTAAATCTCCTTTGAGCAGCTATAATGAATGCATCCTAATTTAGCAATAACCTCAGCAGAATAGAGGGACAACCAAACTGAACTTAGAACTGGTTTTGTGACCTGAAGCCCATAAAACCAGCTTCTTTTATCTTAATTTGACCTTAGTTACCATTCAAAATGGTAACTTAAGTTACTTAAGTTACCTTGTGAAAATGGCATTCATGAGAATATTTTAAACTTAGTCTTTTATTAGAATATACATAGCAATTTTAGATGTAAGGAAAATTAAGTATCTTTCCCTCAGGTTAAATGGAACTAGCCTTTCCTAAACAATTCATCAGAAATCTCCAAGGTGTGATCACATATTTCAGAAAACATTTTACAAGGTTATAAATGTTCATTAGTTAAAAATTACATGTTCTATCAGTATAAATTTTGAATATTGTTAAAACTAAATGTTTTTGTTGATAAATATTCATAGAAATTTTCTTTTCTTGATTTTTACCATTGTGCTTCAATATCCTCATTTGGATTGAGGCACTAATACTCTAGGATGATTGTAAGAATTACATTATCTAATGTCCATGATACTAACTAAACAAATGCTAGCTACTCTTATCATTATATCCCAATGGAATATATTTTCCTCCCTCCGAGGTTCACACTCCTCACTCTGGAGATCATTCTTTTTAACTGTTATTTTCTCTAATTATAGATGTTTTCTAGTTTTCCACTTGATGTGTTTATATGTTGCCTGATATTTCAGACTTTACCTAGAATTGAGAAAATGCCATGTATGAAGTTGAATTACTATTATATTTAAAATATCAATTATTTGTCATTTGATATTGGCCAGGATATTTATTATTTCTCTATATGTAGATGTTTTATCATATGTAAATTATATAAATGTTACTTTTCTCTACACCAAAAGATTATTATAATAAATGGAGCTAGTGTATGAATATAACTTAAAATATGAGAGTAGCAAAGAGGCTAAAATACAATACTTATTAGATTGGAAGCCCTATGCTTGGTGCTTTCAATTAAACCCATAAATAAATGTTAACAAAATGATTACTATTAAATTTTTTGAGAAGGTATGTCTAGAAGTGTGCTACAGATGATTATGTGATAGTTGTCTTAATTGAGGGACAGTCTTGAGTGAATAATACTATACTGGTAAGAATTTTAGCAAGCTCTCCAAATTAAAATGAACTTCCCCATAGTTTCAATTCAAAAGAAGCTTTGTGGTATACGCAATACCTTTTGCTCTAAGTTTCTATTCTTGTCTAAGGAGAAGAACTTCAGGGGTACCTGGGTGGTTCAGTATGTTAAGCATCTGCCTTTGGCTCAGATCATGATCCCTGAGTCCCTGAATGAGCCTCTCTGCTCAGCTGGGAGTTTGCATCTCCCTCTGCCCCTCACCCTGCTCCTGCTCTCTCTCTCTCTCTTAAAGAAATAAAATCATTTTTTTTTTTTTAAAGAGAAAAACTCTAAGTCTTCTTATCTTTTGTTCTTCCACATTCTCTGAAGGTACCCCCCCACCACCACCAATTTACAAGTGTGTAAGGGCATCCCTGGTGGTACTTAAATCTAGTTCTTCATTAACTACTGCATTTACTTTTCTCTCCAAAGAAAAATTGGAAAGTTAGTGTAGTAACAAAAAGCTTATGAAATAATTACGTCCAGACATATTTAAGTAATCTCTGCTTTCTAAATCAAAGCAGTTGTGTACATTGAGTATATGTTTGAAGTAACACTTGACTTTACAATGAAAACTTCCCCTTTGATTTTTTTAATTTCCAGTTTTATTGATAATATAATTGACAATTAAGAGAAAGTAGAGAGGGGCGCCTGGGTGGCTCAGTTAAAGCCTCTGCCTTCAGCTCGGGTCATGATCTCAGGGTCTTGGGATCAAGCCCCGCATGGGGCTCTCTGCTCAGCAGGGAGCCTGCTTCCCACTCTCTCTCTGTCTGCCTGTCTGCCTGCTTGTGAGCACGCGCTCTCTCTCTGTCAAATAAATAAATAAAATTTTTTAAAAAAGAGAAAGTGGAGAAAGTATGTATTTGAGGTATACAACTTAGTGTTGTAATAATATGTGTCCATTGTGAAGACATCACCATAATCAGGCTAATTAACATATCCCCCATGGGGGAAGTGGGAAATGGGAAGATGTTAGTCATGGGGTACAAAGTATCAGGTTGCAAGATGATTAAGTAGGGAAATAATGTACTATAATGTGCCTATAGTTAACAATACTGTGTCGTATACCTGAAACTTGAGGGTACATCTTAAGTGTTCTCACCACTTTGATTTTCTGATAGAGTGGAAGTAGCTTCTGCCACTCAATATAGTAGAACAAAAAAAAAATTACAAACTTCCAGTAAATGGAAGTAAAGCAACAGTTTCTAACTCATAAGGCTTGTTTTACCTTGACAGCAAAACCAAACAGTGAGATCACATGAAATGTAAACTACAGACTAATATGTTAACAAATACAAGAGCTAGGAAAAGGACAGACACACAGATCAATGGATCAGAATGGAAAGCCCAAAAATAGAACCATGTATACAGTTAAACGATTTTTAACAAAGATATAAAGGCAACACAATGGGGAAAGGATAGTCTTTTCAATAATTAGTCCTGGAAAATTTGACTATTAATAAATCTCAGTGCTACATTGTATCATATACTAAAATTAACTCATAAATCAATGTATAAACTCTTAAAACACTAATCTTCTAAAAGAAATAGAATAGAAAATCTTTGTGACCTTGTATTACGCAAAATTATTTTGTTTGGGACACCTAAAGAAAATGTTGTATTGGGGGCGCCTGGGTGGCTCAGTCATTAAGTGTCTGCCTTCAGCTCAGGTCATGATCCCAGGGTCCCGGGAAGGAGCCCCGCATCAGGTTCTTTGCTCAGCAAGGAGCCTGCTTCTCCCGCTACCATTCCCTCTGCTTGTGCTCTCTCTCTAGCTGTGTTTCTCTCTGTCAAATAAATAAAATCCTTAAAAAAAAAAAAAAAAAAAAAAAAGAAAAAGAAAATGATGCATTGGATTACAGAATTAAAATCTTCCATTAATATTGTGTATCACATTAATTGTTTTGTGTGCTATGAGCCATCTTTGCATCCCAGAGATGAATCCTATTTTGTCATGGTGTGTGATCCTTTTGATATGCTGAATTTGGTTTGCTAGAATTTTGTGGAGAATTTTGCATCCACGTCCATCAGGGATTTCTTATAGTTTTCTCATAGTGTCCTTATCTGGCTTTGGTATCAGGGTAATGCTGGCCTTATAAAATATGTTTGAGAGTGTTCTCTTTTCAAATTTTTGGAAGAGTCTGAGAAGGATTGGCACTAGTTCTTTCAGTGTTTGGCAGAATTCCCCAGTGATGTCATCCAGCCAAGGACTTTCCTAACTTGGAAAGTTTTTGATTACCAATTCAAGCTCCTCACTTGTTATTGGTGTTTTTGGGATTTTCTATTTTTTCCTGATTCATTCTTGGTGGGTTGTGCATTTCTAATAATTTATTCATTGTTTCAGGTTATCCATTTTATTGCCATATAATTGTTCATGATAGTCTTATGATCCTTTGCATTTCTGTGGTATGGGTTGTAATGTCTCCTCTTTCATTCATAATTTTATTCATTTGGGTCCTGTCCCAAATCTTTAGGTATTTGGTCTACCTAAGGATTTGTCATTTATATCTTTTCAAAATCCCAACTCTTACTTCTGTTAATCTTTACTATTTTTTTTTTCTGTTTTCTATTTCATGTATTTCCACTCTAATTTTTATTATTTCCTTCTGCCACGTTTTGGGCTTAATTTGCTCCTCTTTTTTTCCCTAGTCCCTTGAGGTATAAAGTTATATTGTTTAAGATCATTTTTCTTTTTCTTTTTATTTTGATTGTGTGTGTGTCTGTGTGTGCATGTGTATGTGTGTGGTTTCAAATTTTATTTATTTTTTTGTGTCTTCAAGTTTTATTTAAATTACAATTAACATACAGTGCAGTATTAGTTTCAGGTGTGCAATTAAGTGAGCCATCACTTACATACATTACCTAGTGCTCATCACAAGTGCCCTCCTTAATACCATCACCCATTTAACCCAGGATTTTTTTCTTGGTCAATGCACTTACCATTTTCTTCTTGGATTAGCCTTTGTTGTATTTTGTAAGTCTTGGTATGTTGTGTTTACATTTTCATTTCTTTCAAGATACTTATTTCCCTTTTGATATCTTATTTGATCTGTTGCTCAGGAGTATGTTGTTTAATGTCCACATAATTGTATATTTTCCACCTTTCCTTCTGGTACCGATTTCTAGTTTCAAACCATTGTGATCAGAAAAGATAGCTGATATAATTTCTATCTTGAATTTATTTTTGTGGCCTATTTTATGATCTATCCTAGAAAATGTTCTATGTGTTTGAGAAGAATGTATATTCTTTTGAATTGTATGTTCTGTATATGTCTGTATGGTCCATTAGTCTATAGTGTTGTGATATTTTTATCTAGGTTTAGCATGGATATTAGCCTGTAGTTTTCTTTTCTTATAGTGTCTTTGACTTTGATATCAGGAAAATGCTGGCCTCATAAAATGAGTTTGGAAGTGGTACCTCTTGTTCAGTTTTTTGGAAAAGTTGAGACACATTGATATTGTTTAAATATTAGA
>CM053610.1:93823512-93838647 GCA_028646535.1 Procyon lotor | reverse complement strand
AGAAAGTTTTAATAAAAATAGAATTCAGTATCTGAAAGAAACTAATAATATAAATCAACATCAGGAAAATCTGTTTGATAAAGAGAGAAGACTTCAAATAAGCAATATTAATTTCCAAATGCAAACAGTTACTGAAATATATACAGAAGGTTACTACTGTAGATAGTTTTTGTAATAGAAAGGCTAACTTTTTCGGGATTTGGTAGGTGAGGAAAAAAATGACTCCATAAGTTTTGAGTAGAAGACCAGGTCCAGCGGAAGACATCATTCCAAAGTATTTTAGGAAGAAAAGAAAGATCCTTTTAAGGCATGTATCTTACAAACGTGGTAATGTATGTGGGCGTTTGTGTTAGGAAGAGTTACTGAAAGAGATTATGATATTCAAATGTCCCCATAAAGTCATTTCCAGCCTTGCCATAACTTGATGGTCTTTTCTGTGGATCCAGTGGACTATGGAATTATTTGAATCCTCTAATGTTGGGATCCCCTTGGGGGGAATCCCAGGACAGTTCTGATTCATAATTAGCCCTTCCCTACGGTGACTAGGATTATAGGACATCCCGTTGCCATTTCCCTGTGGGCTTAACTGTTATTATTCATGAAGCTCTTATCCAGATAATCTTTGTCCATTTTCTACCACTTGAAAACCAATTAAAGGTTCTTGAATATTTTCTCCTGCAAGTCATTTACAAATGACAGTATCTGGGAGGGTATTTTACAAGGGTTGTCAGTAGATTGTCTTTTATTAAGAAACGTAAATTCTCTGAAAGATCCAATATACCCCTAGGAAAAAGCTGATGCTGACACACTTTCAGAATCCCTGCAGTTGACTAGAAATGACATTTAAACTAAAGGCCCAGAGAGATTTGACAGCATTCTCTCGAAAACATTATGACAGGAACTCCTTTAGTTTCATGAATTTTATATGAACATTTTTTCTCTGAAACTGACAGTGGGAGATAGATTCTGTTATTACTGAAAAGTACAGACATGTCCTTTTAGTTCAAAATGAAAACAACCATTAGTGATAGATAAATGTTTCTCTTCCCCTCTACTTCATCTGTTTTACGTTACAAACCCTCAGGGTAAATATGCCTAAAATGTAAACAAAGTTTTTGGTTGGCTGTTTGTTTCTATAGCAAATGTTATTTATGGTATGATATGTCCAAGATTTATCTAATTCTTTGTCAAATACTTAACCTATTCTGCAGATAAGTTATCACAGTGCTGCCCTAGCTTATAATGAAACAAAACTAGAACTGTCCTGAACTTATCATATTTTTCATGCACTTCCTTAGTTAATAACCTTTCATATGACTTGCAGTTTAGAAAGACATTAACTGACTAAGCATGAAAAAGAGAAAAGTTGACAAAACATATTATAGAATATTGTAGAATATCTAAAATGAGGATCTAAATATCCAGAAAAAAATATTTTTTAGAAATGTGGATTTTTTTTCCCATTCAAAATAATGGAAACAAATTTCTGTTAAATAGCTGATAAAGTGGCATCCCTTTGTCTAAAATGTGCATAAATGCATTCCATAGATATTTTTTACCTTACAAATAACTAGAGTGAAATGAACACTCCAAATAATAAAACAATAGGAACTGTCCTTATTTTGGGAGTGTCTGTGCATTGTTTTAGTTCTTACCACTCTGGATTTAAATTCTTATAGTTTATACCAGTATCTTTTTTTGCCATTTGAGGTTTGATAAACTTACACCAACCAGATTGAAAGCTACTATTTGTATAAGTGAAAGCGATTGTTTCTTTTTATGCTTTGCATTTTATATTCTCTATGCTGACTGTGCACTTTCTCTTCTGAACTGTATGAAACCAATTTTTCTTTCTTGCTTGTAAAACTATTGAGCCTGTGATGAATTTCAAGGTATGCATTATTGAATATCAATTGCAGATATTATCTTCAAGAGGATATGTGAATAGAGAAGTGGCTTGAAGAATTTCACTTCCAGTGGATCTGAAACATTATTGTACAGGTTTCTAGTAAAGATATAGTTATCCCATTGTCAGGAATATTCGGAATGGGTTCTGATGATTTTAAAATATGTTTTACTAACAAATAATACACATTATTACACAAATGTTGATAATAACTAACAAATGTGATGGTAATTAAAATAGCATAGTCTTCAAAGCACTCAGATAATTCCACTTAGTTTTCATTTAAAAAAAAGAGATGAACCTAAAATTTTCTAAAATTACTCCATTTTCATTGGCTATTAAACAAGTGGAAATAGCAGTGCAATGAATTCTGGATATATATGTATATGTGCACACACATTTTAGAAACAAAATTAGATACACAGCAAGACAGGAGACTTTGAAAAATCAAAGTTTAGGTTTCAGCTTGGTCGTTTACACATTGTTGTGTTGATGAAGCTATTGTAGAATGCAGCTAAAATAATATGTAAAATAACATCATTCAGTTGTTTAACACACAATGCATACTTACAAAGGGGAAAATTTATTATTGAGAACATTTTAACTCAATTTGGAAAGCAATAAAATCAAAATAAAGCCCAAGGCCATAATACGGTTAGTCACAGTACTGTCTTTCACTGTTTACTTCAATTCTTAGTATTTCTCTCTTATCGTACACTTTAAAAATGACACGATTTTTTCCTTTCATTAATTCCTCAAAAATTAACCTCGGGGTTCTCATCATTCTGTGGGCCACAACTTGACCTGGGAAATAAATGACGAATAAAGAAAAACAAAGTTTGCTCATTAAGTGGAATTCAAATGAGGCATGGCCCAGGAATATTGGCTGGACTGCTTAATATATACCAAGGAATATCAGGCTTGAATAGATCATCCTCTGCAAGTCAGGTAAAATGTATTTATACTTGTGAGTCTTTGGAGATTGAAATAAGTTAAAGCCTCGGTAGGGCTGCTGTGTCTGAACTCCGAGATGAATATTTTTCAATATTTCCTTCACAGTTAATTCTATTTGTGTCCTGTTTAAGACATCTTCACATCCCAGAAGGCCAGGAAGATATATTCACCTTAGATATATATATTTTAAGATATTCTAGAAGTTTTATTATTTTACCTCTCATGACTAGCTTAAAATACAAATGCAATAGTATGGATTGGAGTCAGAAAATATAAATCACTCTTTTAAAAGTTGTTTTTCTTTTCTTCTCTGGAAAAGTTAGCAGAGAAATCAAAAATAGCAAAAGAGCTAGAGTCTCTAAAGGGTTTATGTTTGTTTACTGATGTAGTTGATTGACTGATTGATTAATGGATTGATTTTTCCAGACATCAAAGCTTGTTATCAGCTTATAGAAAAGATCCAGGAGGAAGGGAGAAATTAATGATATCAGCAGAAATGAAACATATAAGTTGAAGGCCTTGGGAATGTGAGGAATGAGTAGTTGGGACCTATTACCTAGGTGCGGGGATTTTCCATTGACAGGAGCAGAGTGTTTTCTTGCCTTGTATAAGAGTGAAAAAGGACATAGGTACATGAACATAGTGCAAAGGGAATTTCTGCATGAGTAATTTCATTTTCTTAATAAAGTATAAAGCAGTGTCGTTAGCTGAGAGGGTTCTGTAAGAGCAGGATTTCAATGGAGAAGTGATATTACATCGATATTTTAGGAAATGGGAATGCAAATTATTGTCCTTTCCCACTGTTCATAGACCCCATATTTTATGCTTTCCTGTAAGGCAGGGGGAGTGTTTGAGGATGTGTGTGTGTGTGTGTGTGTGTGTGTGTGTGTGTGTGTGTGTGCAGACTAAATGGGATAAATGTAGAATTTAGCTTTGTTTTGTTAAGTGACTTCTTATCCATTGTCTATAGCCTTACACATATCAGATAAACAGGATAAACAGCACTTTCTATACTCAAGAGAAGATTTATCAAAGTAAAAACAATGAGTCGAAACATGAAGGAACTTCAAGTGAAGGAAAATGGTGCTTTTGACCCAGAACCATGCTGAGGTGCAATGAGGACCGATTATGAATTACCACTGTGGTGTAAGTCCTTAAGCCATGACCTGCTGGCCCACTGAGTGCTATCAAGTGAACTGGGGCAACAGGGTAATTTCCTACCAGTATGTTAAGTCCCATATTAAAGAGGTCCTGGGCAATCTCGGTACCACTGTACTGTAGCATCTTGAAAGTTCTACAGCAGATGGGAAACATTAAGAAACATAAAAAGTTTCTTTTATAAAGAATCTCCCAAGGAAATCTTACATGGAAAAATTGTAAATTGCAACTCAAATGTCTTCAGGGTTTTTATATTTTACTTATTCTTGGGATACATTATAGTGTGTTGCTTCAGAATTTGTTTCAATTTGCTTTTCTTCTTTAGAATTACTAAATGCCAGGCTTATATAATTATCCTAAAATCACACAATACAGGGGTGCCTGGGTAGCTCAGTCAGTTAAGTGTCTTCCTTTGGCTCAGGTCATGATCTCAGTCAGGGTCCTCAGTGGGGAGCTTTTTCTCCCTCTTCCTCTGCCCCTCCTCCACTCTCAAATAAATAAAATCTTAAAAAAATTCACACAATAAAGAAGAGTTTTAAAAGCCTAGTAAACTTTATACAAGGTAAGGCAGGAGAGAGATTTATCTTTATTTTGATACGAAACTGAGCCCAGAAATTATTTTCCTTTTTTCTTAATTTTATTTGCTTACTTTCTTGGAAATTTTCTCCATGTCTCTCTCTCTTTTTTTCTCTCTCTCTATTCCTTTGATCACTTCTTTCTCTCTTTTTTTCCGTGAATTCTTCCCAGATCTTTTACATACAAGTCATTAGGCTAAGTTTTCAAATATATGAGAATTGAAAAATCAATTTCTTCATTCCCTTTTACTCTTTTTTTTTCTTTTACCTCTTTGATTCTTCATTTCAATAATTTATTTGGACAAAATTAACCCTACAATTATCTCTTAGATCATCTACTTAAAAAAGTAAAAGTGACAGATGCATTACTATGAGTAGTTGGCTTAACATACAGACATTTTACTAGCTTTCAAACTCATTAATTCATCACAAAATATTTACCGAGGGTAGCTACATGACTGAAACAATAGTAATGGTTTTCCCACAGCCATAGCTGAGGATAATTCAGTGGTTTCAAGCAGTAGAAAATCCTGGTGATAACCATCAGATCCTGAGCTAGATTGCCTGAGTTTGAACGTTAGCACTCACGTTTATTATGTGGATGATTGTACAAGTTACTGAGGTTCTCTGAGACTCAGTTTCTTCATTTGTAAGTGAAGATAGTGCTGGTATTTTCCTTATTAAACTATTATTACGATTTCATTAGATGATACCTGAAAGGACTTTCACTAATGACTGATAGAGAATAAAGGTTGAATAATGTTACTTAATATTATTATCAAATTTAAAGTATAATCAGTTACTTCTTTCTTAAACATTTCCACAAATTAGTAGCACCATTTTCCCATCTTTTTTATCGGTGATATGGTAGGCAATTAATCACAGTATTTCTACATGTATTATGTGACTCTGTGTGTGTGTGTGTGTGTGTGTGTGTGTGTGTGTGTGTATTTCAATCAATTATCTCTACATTTGTGTTGGTCTCCATAGTGACCCTATACTTCAAAGTGTAAACAGTGATGGAATGTTTCTGTCCATGACAAACCATTAAATCATAAGAATTTCTAATGTTATGAGGAATATTATGCTATAATGTGAATTAAAATGTAATACATGATTATATTAAATATACGATTTTTATGTTTGTAAAATATGGAGCAATATTGGAATAAAATACATTGATGTTTCTACTGATCATCTCTGACTTAAGAAAATATACAAGCTTTTATATCCTGTTTTTTTAAATTTAAATTCAATTAACTAACATACAGTGTATTATTAGTTTGTGACCTGTTTTTTCAACAGACTTCATTTTTTTAGAGCAATTTTAGATTTACAGAAAAAGTTTGTAGTAAGTACAGAGTTCCCATATCCTCCTACTCTCTTTAGGTCTGCACATAGTTTCTCCTATCAATAAAATCCTGTGTTAGTGTAGTTTGTTACAATTGATGATACAGTATTGATAATTTATCATTTGCTAAATTCCATTGTTTACATTAGGGTTTATTTTTTCTGTTATATAGTTCTATAGATTTTGCCAAATACATGTCATGATCATTCTGTGTATGCTGTGCATCACACAGAATAGGTTCACTGCTCTAAAACTTCTGAGCTTCCATATACATTGAGAAATGAAATGATTCCCACAGTCAAGTTAACATATCCATCACCTCCCATAATTACTTTTCTGGGAAGGGAAAGTGTTAGCCCTCTTAAGATCTACTCTTCTAGCAAATTTTGAGTATATAAAACAGTATTAACTATAGTCACCATGTTGTATGTTAGATCATCAGAACTTACTCATCTTATAACTGAAAGTTGGCCAACCTCTTCCCATATCTCCCACCTCTATCCCCCAGCCTCTGGCAACCACCATTTTACCCTTTCTATGGTTCATTTTTTTTTTTTTTTAACATTCTACATGTAAGTGATGTCACACAGTATTTGTCTTTCTCTTTTTGGTTTATTTCACTTAGCACAATGCCCTCCAGTTTCATCCACATTATTGCAAATGGCATGATTTCTTTTTTTTATGGATGAATAATATTCTATTGTATGTATTTACCACAAATTTTGATCTGTCCACCGATAGATATTTGGGTTGTTTCCACTTCTTGCCTACTGTGAATAATGTTACAATGAACATGGGAGTAAGATATCTCTTGGAGATAATTATTTTGTTTCCTTTGGATACCTAGAAGTGGGTTTGCTGCATCATATAGTAGTTGTCTTTCTAATTTTTGAGGAACCTCCATACTATTTCTATAATGATTGCACTAGTTTACATTCCCAACAACAGTGTAAAGGGTTTCCTTTTCTTCACATCCTTGCCAACATTTGTTTTCTCCTGTTTTTCATAACAGAGATTCACTCTTGAATGAGGTGATATATCTTTGTGGTTTTGATTTGCATTTCCCTGGTGATTAGTAATTTTGAGCATTGTTTCATGTATCTTCTGGCCATTTGTATGTCTTCTTTGGAAAATGTCAATTCAGGTCTTTCGCCCATTTTTCTTTCTTTCTTTTTTTTTCTTTTGCCTATTTTTCAGTTGGATTATTTGGGGTTTGTTTTGTTTTGTTTTGTTTGCCATTGAGTTGTATGAGTTCCTTATATATTTTGGATATTAACTCGTTATTGGATATATGGTTAAATATATTTTCTCCCATTCCCTAAGTTGCCTTCAATTTTGTTAGCTCTTTCCTCTGATGTACAGAAACTTTTAAAGAGGAAGGAAGGAACACTTTCAAACTAATTTTAGGAGGCTCAGCACTGCCCTGATACCAAAGCAAGTAAAGAACACTACAAGAAAAATAAAATCATAGGCCAATATTCCTGTTGAACATAGATGCAAAATTCTCAACAAAATATTAACAAACCAAATTCATTGGCATATTAAAAGAATAATATACCATGTTTAAGTGGGAATTATCCTTGGGCTACAAGGATGTTTCAACATATGTAAATCAATTAATGTTATATTAACATTAACAGAATGAAGGACAAAAATCATATAACCCATATGATCTCAATAGATGCAAGAAAAAAACTGACAAAACTCAACATTTATTCATGATAAAACTTCTCAACAAACTGGGTATAAAGGGAACATGCCTCAATATAATAAAGATCATATGTAACAAGCCCATAGCTAATATTATACTCACGAGTAAAAAGTTACAAGCCTTTCCTCTAAGATCAGGAATAAGACAAGAGTATCCACTTTCACCAATTCTATTCAACATAGCACTGGAAGTTATAGCCAAAGCAGTTAGTCAAGAAAAAGAAATAAAGGCCATCCAAATCAGAAAAGAAGAAGTAAAATTTTCTGTTGTGAGGACGTGATACCATATATAGAAAATCTTAAAGTCTCCACCAAAAAACCTCTTAGAAGGGATAAATGAATTCAGTAAAGTTGCAGAACACAAAATCAACATACAAAAATTGGTTGCATTTCTATACACTAACAAGGAATTATCAGAAAAAGAAATTTGTTTCATTTCATTTATAATAGCATTTCATTTATAATAGCACCAAAAGATAAAATAAAAAAAATAAATTTACCAAGGAAGTAAAAGATCTGCATGAGGAAAATTGAAAACATTGATGAAATAAATTAGACAAAAATAAATGGTAAGATACTCCATGTTCATGGTTAGAAGACTTAATATCATAAAAATGTCCATACTATTCAAAGCAATCTACAGATTCAATGTAATTTAAATGTAAGACCTGAAATTGTAAAACTGCTGGGGAAAATGCTCCTTAACTTTGGTCTTGGCAATGATTTTTTGGCACAAAAGCACAAGAGACAAAAGCAAAAACAAACATATGGAACTTCATCCTTTTACTTTAATCTATATTTTTACAGTGAAAGCAGGTTTCTTGTAGATAGCACAGGGTTGTATTGTTTTGTTTTTATAATCTACTCTGTCCGTTTCAATTCATGGACCTAGAGCACTCAAATTTAAAGTGACTATTGATATAGTCATGAATATCACATCTGAAACTGTTTCTATTTATTACCTTGTTTTTGCTTATTTTGATCTTCCACTCTTGTGGATCTTCCACTCTTTCTCCAGTTTTTTTTTTTTTTAAAGATTTTATTTATTTATTTGACAGAGAGAGAGAGAGAGATCACAAGTAGGTAGAAAGGCAGGCAGAGAGAGAAGGGGAAGCAGGCTCCCTGCTGCGCAGAGAGCCTGATGTGGGGCTTGATCCCAAGACCCTGAGATCATGACCTGAGCCGAAGGCAGAGGCTTTAACCCACTGAGCCACCCAGGCGCCCTACTTTCTCCAGTTTTAATCAAACATTTTATGTGATTTAATTTCTTTCTTTTCTTAGCATACAAATTATACTTCTGTTTATTATTCTATAATATACTTCTGTTTATTATTAATATTATTATTATTCTGTTATTCAGAATTATACTATAATTCTGAAAATGTTTTTGATGTTGCCATAGAGTTTGCAATATAGATTTACACCTAATATTAAGTCACTTTCAAATAACACTATAGCCTTTCAGAGGTATTATAGGTACTTTACAATAGATCCTTCCCAATTCCTTCCTTCCATTCCTTAATATTGATGCCATACATTTCACTTTCCATAAATTATAATCATCTAATATATTGTTATTAGTATTTCAATAAACTGTTATCTGTTAGATCAATTAAGAATGGTGTTCTAAAAAAAAAGAATGGCATTCTAGATAGCAAGATAGTTACAAATTATCTTACAAAAAACAATTTACTGTAAGGAAAAAGAAAATTGGCATCCTTACCACACTAGAAATAAAATCCAGAGTCCTCTTTCATTATGTCATAATATATTAGCATGTGTTTAAATATTTTTTTCACATATGTTCTAGTTTATAGTTTCCTACCTTGATTTGTTTTACTTTAATTTTTAAGGTTTATTTTGTTCATATTAGTTTAAAAAGTTTTCACCTTTGGAGCACCTGGGTGGCTCAGTCATTAAGCGGCTGCCTTCAGCTCAGGTGATGATCCCAGGGTCCTGGGATCGAGCCCCGCATCAGGCTCCCTGCTCGGCAGGAAGCCTGCTTCTCCCGCTACCGTCCCCTCAGCTTGTGTTCCCTCTCTCGCTGTCAAATAAATAAAATCTTTAAAAAACAAACAAAACAAAACAAAAAAAAGTTTTCACCTTTTCATATGCTTTTTTCATAGCATATGAAAAAAATTTTCCCCAAATGTAAAGGTGATCCAAAGTAATGTGATGATATTACACATGTAAGGATCTCATCAAAAAGTAACTCTAAAAAAGAACTAGAACTCAACAAAACATCTTTATAGATTGTCCAAAGAGAACAAGCAAATTGATTTAAAACTAATTTATAGAACATACAATGAGGAAGAATGAGCATGTTTTAAAGTAAAAACTGAGTTCAGATTTGAAAGAATTCTACTATTCAGATCTGTAAAACACATTGTACTCATATTTGACATCTACCTTTTTTAGTTAAAAAAAGAATAGTGTTAAAATAAAATCAATTTTGAAGAGTAATAGTAAAGGATGGGAAGTGCTAGGTATAGAACTTAAAGAGCTAACCATGTAAACTGAGGAGCTCAAACTTAAGAATTTAAAGGTTTAAAGAAAAGTCAAAATTAAAATTTAACAAGACAATAGATTTTTAATGAAAGCCAATAAATTCAAGCAAAGGAAAAAATCAATGAAAACAAAGTTTTGGTTGCTAGTCCTCTCCCTAATTAAGTCAATTAAAATTTATTAATATACAGTTATATCTAGGTAGAATCTTAAATTTTGCACAAAATAAGCAATAGTTAAATTTATTACAATATTTATATCCAAGATAATTTAAACCATTACTTGTTTGTTTTCAGTTTGTTTTAATGGTGGCTAAGACATTCAATATTTTACCTTTTTTATTTTTTAATTTTTTTATTATCTTTTACATTTTTAAAAGATTTTATTTGTTTACTTATCGAGAAAGAGAGAGAGCATGCACTTGTGAGCAGGGAGAGGAGCAGAGGGAGAGAGAAAATCTTAAGCCAACTCCATGATGAAGCAGAGCCTGACCCAGGGCTCAATCTCATGACCCTGATATCACCACCTGAGCCAAATAAAGAGTCAGTTGCCTAACCAACTGAGCCACTCAGGTACCCCATAATTTAATGTGGTTTTTTTTTTTTTTAAATTTTGAGGGTTAAGTGTAGAGAAATAGAGATCCTTTCTTCATGACAGTTTGAAATACTTCCTAAATGGCTTAAACAGGTCATGGAATAAGCCAGGTAAATTTTCCAAGAAAAGGAGAAAGTTCATAGAATGAGATTTTTGTACCAGTGGGGTGAAAGACCAGAATTAAAAACAAAACAAAACAAAACAATTAAAGTTTTATTTATGTTAAGAAAATAAATACATTGGAAACATATTTTTAAAGAAGAGATTTTTTCATGTGGTTTTAATTTCCTTAATTCATCACGGTCTGATATTTTATCAGACTAACACTGATGAAAAATTTCAATAAATCTCTGAATGACAAATAACAAGGAATTAACTAATTCACCCAGTTTAGGGAACATTAATTATGTAACGGTGTGTGTGTTCAGGGGGTGGGTGGTATTGGTAAAGGTATTTCTGTCTTAAAAGCTAAGGAAAAAATTTATCCAGGCTTTTTCACAAAGAGAATGTTTTCATATTAATTGGAAAGATATAATTTCCATATGCTAGGTCATTCTTTACCGTAGCAGCTTCCCAGCCTGCCTGACCTTGAGATCTGTTTTTTTTTTTTTAAAGATTTTATTTATTTATTTGACCAAGAGAGTGAGAGAGCACAAGCAGGCAGAGCAGCAGAGGGAGAAGGAGAAGCAGGCTCTCCACCAAGCAGGGAGCCCCATGAGGGGCTCCATCCCAGGACCCAGGCATCATGATCTGAGCCGAAGGCAGTCGCCTAACCGACTGAGCCACCCAGGTGCCCCAGATCTAAGTTTTTAATAAACAGATCCTCAGGCCCCTCCCCCTGGAATTCTGAATCAGTGAAGGAGGTGGGGCTAGGAGGGGGGCTCTAGAATCTTTCTTTTGAAAGACATAGGAGATTTTTTCAGAGGGTACTATTTTAGGGCAGTAAGAATCACATTTGCAGTCCCATGTATTGTCCCAGTAATGTTATACTGCTCAGTTCATTTTCTCTTCTGAGGAGTCCTTCTCCAGATCTATGTTCATTTGAATTTATTTTCCTAAAGCTAGATCAGACATCAACTCTCCAAACTCATTTATTCTGTGTTATCTATGTACCTCACACATAATTTTGTTCATCACGAATAAAACTTTTTTAAATAAAAGAATAGCTTATATGTATTTTTATGAATACTAATATCTAATGCCTATTGAGAGCTAACAATATGCCCTGAACTTCATATTTTATCTCACTAGGTATTAATTCACTGAATCTCAGTGAAAGAGTGTATTAGTTCAGAACTCAATTAGAAAAGCTGAAATACTAGGAGATATAAAGGATTTGTTACAGGATGTGTCATTTATCAATTTATTGCCTGATAGCTCCAAATGACCCCTTGGGTATTTACTCTGTGGTAAACAGCCTCGAAGCGTTTCTCCTTTAAAGTGAGCTCAATGTTTCTCAGCAGAGGGCGAAGGAGGGACATTGCAGGAGGAAAGGGCTCTAGGCCATTTCCAAGGCAGTGGTTGGGTGGGGGAGTAGGAAGGCGTGCCCCGGGAGTTAGCCCCAGGCATCCTCCTAGACTTTGGAAGTTCTTCAACCCTGCAGCACCAGCCTTGCAATAACCTTTTCTCAGTCCTCTAGACATGCAAACCAGAAACTTCTTCTTCCCAATTTTTGTGCTCTGAAGGCTTCTTGCCAGCTCTGGGCTCCACAAGGAGGCTCTTAGCTCCAAAATCTGTCCTCACAATCTTGTCCCCACTGTCTGCTGACCATCTGTTTCCTACCTGCACCCCAAAGCTCATTGCTCACCCAGCAACTGGAGACCAGCTCCAGCCCTGGCCAAACCAGTGAACATTTCATTAACCAATGAAATGAACTACACTTTCTCTAGCAAAATTGAGCCCTTCCAAGTTTGTCCTTCCTTGCTTATTTTTGCCTCAGCCCTAAGATACCATTATAGTGTCCATATAATTAATTCTCTTCCCATAGTAATATTTTTTATATTAAACTTCTCCTGTTTAACCTTTTGTGTGGGTCTATCTTCTGATTGAACCCAGACTGCTATAGGGATTTGTCTTTTCATAATTTGGAGAACGTTTGTGTAGTATCTCTAAGGCTGTTCTTATGTCTGATGGTGGGGGTTGAAGTCCTCCGAAAAGGCAATAGAGAAGGAAAAGATTATGTAATGTGGGAGAGAACAAGAATAAGCCAAGACCCACAGCATGTGTTGGATATCAGTTCTCATCTCCTCTTGATAGTCTCTATCTGATCTTGATAGTGTAGGTATCTCACAGGATTTGGGCCCCTTATTAATGGAGGTAGGCACACACATCTAGCCCAAGAGGCACTGAACCTGAAGGAAGATCTGGGAAGGTAGGATTATTACAGGCCATCTCCACAAGTTAAGCTGATAAATGACAATGTGTGTAAGCTCCAAAAATGGCCGTTGCTTCCCTTCCACCATCCAATGGTCTCTGGTAGCCCATCCTAACCTAAATCATACAGAGCAATGTCATTCTGAGGAATTTAGTTCAGCCTCACTGAGTTAATACCTAACAAAGCCTTCACAGTCCACCCCTTATCAACATCCAAAACCTCTCTTTAAATCATACTTAATCTCCAAATAAAGGCGAGAGTAAAGGGAATAAACTACTCTGAGAGATCCAAGCAGGCAAGCTGCTTTTCAGTATTCAGGTGACAAGCAAATATTGCCAACTTTCCCAGCATGGTGTAAAGGATTTGTTTCTTTTTACAAAGGGGAGAAAGCTATTACTCCCTTATCTTCCATATCTATCACATATGGAAAAACTGGAGTTGATAAGCATTTTCCCGCAACCTGATTGATGCATAGTGACAGGCATCACAAATATTTGAGCTTTTTTTTCTCCCCAGTACAAACCCAGGGCAAGGCCCTTAGTGTCTAGCACAGTGCCTGACACATAGCATCTGCTCGATGGATGTTCGCTGACTTAATGGGGACTTCTGCCCACTCCAGCACTCAACACTACACACACAACAGAACTCTAGGAAAACAACCTATTGATTTACTTACCCTTGCTTTGCCATTTTAAATTAAACCCAGTGCCTTCAGAGAGAAACTGCACTGACCGTCGCTATCTGGTATGTGATTCAGATTAATTGCTGCTGTAGTCATTCATGAGTTTTGGCACTGTTTGTATTTTGGTAAGCAAAACTAGGGGAATTTATTTTTGGCCATCTACACCAATCTTTATTTGGACAACTAAATGAATCACTATAAAACCCCACTGTCAAAATGGTCTATGTGATTTGGTACCACACAGAGTTAGTGATTACCTGGCCTTATAGTTCCTTTGGGTTTTCTGCTGTTGAGACTATCACCTGCATCTTTTGACTGCAAGTATTTGGGGCATGGAGCCAGTTCCCATTTCACTACATAAAGCTGTTCTGGGCATACAGAAACCATACCAATCAGCACTTTTTAGAAAATGAAACAATTTGCAAGGTCCTGAATGATAGATGGTAATAAGGAAATGCATTGTACTGTGTTTTGAAGTAAAATTTCAACAGTAACTTTGCTTATAAATATGAGGAGCATACATACCTGTTTGCCCTAGAGGGTCCTGGATTAACTAGATGCCATGCTGTAAGTATTAATAGCGTTAATTTTTGTTTCCCAAATTATCCCTGTTTGATTGTAAATTATATGGTCACACTTATATGTGACACCTTCTTTGGGATTTCACAAGTGGATAAATTCTAGTAGCCTGAAAGGAATTAGATGCAAATATTTACAGCCCTCTGAAAGTGGCAAGACAAAAGAGATGTAGTATATGTTACACAAGTTCAGCTAAGGCAACAATGGGTCAAGGAAAGTAGATAGAGAACAAACAAATATATCCAGACAGAAAACAGAAATGAGAGATTGTAAGTTGGGAAAGAACAAAAAAAAGTATCATGGTAGTGGAAGAGCTAATAAAGTTCAAAAATGGAAAGCCAGCAAAATTTGGGAACAGCAAGATTATAGGCTATTGCTTATTGCACATCTATTATGTGCTGGAACCTGGGCTTAATGGTTTATGCAAAAAAATGTATTAAATCCCCATAACAACTTAGGGAATAAATATTTCTGTCCACATTTTGTAGATAAAAATGGACTCAGCAGACAGGAATCCATCAAAATCCTTGAAGAGAACACAGGCAGCAATCTCTTCGACCTTAGCCACAGCAACTTCTTCCTTTCTACATCCCCAAAGGCAAGGGAAGCAAGGGCAAAAATGAACTATTGGGACTTCAAGATCAAAAGCTTTTGCACAGCAAAGGAAACAGTCAACAAAACCAAAAGACAACTGACAGAATGGGAGAAGATATTCGCCAATGACATATCAGATAAAGGACTAGTATC
>CM053610.1:93792695-93813967 GCA_028646535.1 Procyon lotor | reverse complement strand
AGGTGCTTATTAAGTGTACTCCTAATGTTACATTAATTCTAGACTTCACAGTCTACAGGTTACATTATGACTATACAATAATGTCCAGTCTGTGCTCCTTCAGAATCAAATATCTTCTGTGTTCCAAGGTCAAGACAGGGCTGAGCATCATAGGTATGGCTGGGGACTAACACACCTTACTTTGGAAAAGCTTTTATCTTCTCAGTGCCTGGGTGGCTCAGTGGGTTAAAGCCTCTCCCTTCGGCTCAGGTCATGATCTCAGGGTCCTGGGATCGAGGCCCCGCATCGGGCTCTCTGCTCAGCAGGGAGCCTGCTTCCTCCTCTCTCTCTGCCTGCCTCTCTGCCTGCTTGTGATCTCTCTCTCTCTGTCAAAAAAATAAAGTCTTTAAAAAAAAAAAAGAGAAAAGCTTTTGCCTTCATACATCCCACCCACTTGTCACAATGTATTTCCGTAGGCAATAAATTTGCCATGAGTCAGTTCTGAATGTGTACAAAAGGGGATAATCAAAAAAAAAAAGGGATAATCACATTTTCTTTCTTGTTTTAGAAATAAATTTCACAAAATATCATTATAGATGACTGAAAGAGTCCCTGAAGACAGGAAAGAGTGGGGAAGTAAATAATGACATGTTTTGAGGACACATTTTCTTGGGAACTTCTGAGACAAATTCCTTTTCTATCATTGTTTTATTTTCTTTATGAATGTTCATAGTGTATAGAGTGGGTATAATTAGCCATCACATATTAGAAGGGATACTTCTCTCCTTTGGTGGAAAATTCTATGTGCTCATGTGATGACTCACCATATCCGAGAGGAGAGTCTAGCCCAATACTTCTAATACCAGATAGGGCTATCCCAAGACACATCCCATTATTTTTCCCAGTCACCCATTCACATATTCTATAAGTAAATCTGGAAAAATAAGTTAAAATGTTGGAAGCTGGAGAGCGCTCGAAGGTCAGACAATGCTCAATTCAGTCCACACGATTTTGGTGACGAGGTGGGCAGGATATAATGGACGAAATCAGAGAATAATTCCCACCTGGTCAATTTCTTATGGGTGTGAAGAGATAGAGTCACAAGAAGGTGAATCTGAGAATTTTTATGAAGCAATTTTAAAAATAATTTTTAAAGGTGATAAAAAAATTGTATACACACTTTCACAGCTATCAATTTTACCTACCAATTTCAGAGCAAAATATCTTAACCAGTACCTGAGTAATATTAAATTTGATGCCAGAAAGCTGAGAACCATCTCCCACCTCAGGTGAATTTATAGGAATTAACAATATGTATTTGGTGCTTTAAACTCATGTCCATATCCATTATGTATTTCTACCTGTAGTCAATTTCTTGACATTAATGTGTGATTTGTATTTATGTAGGATGCCTTAAGTCCCTTTTGAAAGAGTTATCTAAAGTCAAAATATGACATAATGTCTTCAAAATCTTCACAATAAAATTTATTGGAAGGTGTCTACATTACACATGAGATATTTAAGGTGATTTAAGGCAGGGACTGTGTTTTCTCCAGCATAGTATATTGAATATCTAATAAAATGCTGGGCACATAGTACATGTTCAATTAATATATTCTTTTTTGCTCAATTTGCTTATTGACTTGCCACTAGGTATAATACACTATGCTAAGAATTCTTTTAATTAAATACTATGAGTATAATACTCTCAGTGTGATTGATGGTAATGATTGAGAAAGAAATAAGGAATATCTGAGCAAAAAAATCCATTTTTTTCTTTTGTTCTGTGACGGTTTTAGTATGGTTGAAATACTAACCATTTTCACACAAACTTTGCATTAAACACACTGTCTAATTTAAATACAATCCCTTTGAATTTATATATTTCTTCCCTTTCAGGTCCCGTTCTTTTGAATTATTTAGCAGAATATTCTTAAGGCAATTAAAGGGATCTATTCAGCAGGATTTAAGCCAACAAATCAGTCAGCAGTTTTTGGTCACCTCATAAAGCAGTTAAGCATTATATCCAGTCCATGTATTTGAGATTTCACATGCCTTCATAATAGAGCTATCAATTTTCTGATTTGCAAGCCAGCTGACAGAGTTAATACCCCAAAGGGCTATTGCAGTGTTAAGCTCTTAAAATTGTTTTAGACTCACCCATAAATTAGACTATAGCCCAATCATGTACAATTTTATCCTTGTGCTCCTTGAAAAAGCATGAGCTCAGTGTTCCAGAAACAACACTCTTTAGAAGAATAGCCTATTGGATCTATTAATCTTTTCTTAACTTTTGATGCTGACTAGATATTCAGTTCACCATAACATGCTGTAAGTTAAACAAGTAACACTAGGACACTGTTTGACCTATTATTTTTGAAGTTGGTGCTTTAAATATTAACAGAGCCTAACATAGCTCAGGACACATATGGAGTATTCAAAATATGTGAGTAGAGGTTGAATAAATGAGCTGTCTAAGGTCCTTTGCACTGGTTGGCTAAGGTTTCGTGTACTCTGAGTAAACCACATAAAGATTTTGACCAAAAATTATTCCTCCTGAGGAAAAGAAAAAATATAAAATATGACAGAGTATGTTTTATAATTTTCATGTTTCACACATAGGATTGTCCTAGGCAGTGTATTTTTGTGGTTTGCTAAAAATCAGTTCAATGTCTGATAAGAAGTTTATTCCAGAATTAGCATTATGCTTAAGGTTTCTGATACCAGTCATATAAAAAATAAAGGAACACTTATATATTTTGTATCACTCTTTAGCACATTAATTTAAAGAAATGCTGCCCTAGCATAATTTTAACAGAGATTTTTCTGATTCAAAAAATTTAAGATGAAGAATATGAAAATACGCATACATCTGTTGTCACACATGGAGAGAAAAGCCTGCCAAATTTAATGATAACTTTAAATCCAGATGTCCAGTCTCATTCTCCATTTTGATTGGTAGTGCCATTAATTCTATAGACTGAAGGGTATTTTTACCCAAATTTCTAACAGAACCTCTAAATTCAACACATTCAAAATTGATTTTACAGTATTTTATCATCAATCTACTTGTCTTCTTGTGTCCCAATCTCAATGAATAATATGTTACTTCATCAGTTTTCCAAATACAGAAAAATAATAGTTCTTTCCTTCATTTCCTATATCTGCCTGGTCAATAAAATGTATCAGATCTACTTACTATCACTTGATCTGAACACATTTCTTCAATGCCTTTTATCATTGACTTACTTCAAGTTGTCTTAAATTCTTATCTTTATACACCAAGGACATCTAAAAGTGGTTCCTATTTCTAGGTATTCTACAAAGCTTTCTCTGAAATGTACTCAAAGTCATAGTTCCAAAACAAAAATATAAATGTAATAATTATTCTTATGGTGGTATTGATAATGATAATTTCCATCTACTCTGTACTTACTATGTACTGGGCACAATCTAATATAGGTTTTCTTATTGATCACACACACACACAAAGTGATATAGGTAACAGTGTTATTATTGTTTTAAAGGTGAAAAAGTTTTTTGCCCAAGGTCAGACTCTAAGTAGCAGTAACAGAAATCTGACTCCAGATAATTAGGACTTAACCATTATGGTATGCTACCTGATTTAAAATGAGCAAATGAATAGTAAAAACTAATAATGACTTTCTTGAATAAAATTCTTAAGTGGCCCCTGTTGCCACTTAACACCAAACACTCCTTGATCCCAAATACTTTGTGATCTTCCTCAAACCATCAATCCCTCTTACCTTCTTTACTACCCAAATATCTTTAACATCTCACAGTTCACTTTCACTGTGGCACCATGTTATATACTACTTCCATAGTCTTATTTGTGCTATTCTCTCTACTTTGAAATCCATACATGGCTTCTCTACTTGGATAATATAGGAGTTCTTGAAATTTTCCATAGTTAAACCTATCTTCCTTCCCCTATAACCAGTAAGAAATGATTTATCTTATTTTCAGATGCTGTGATACAAATGGGCCACGTTTACTATGGATCAGGTCACTGTTGGTTTTGGAGTATGTCTAGAGGTAATGCTCAGGAACTACCACCATGTCCCAGCTCATGCCTGTAAACACACTCATTCATTCTTTGGTGTTTTCTTCTCTTGTACCTTGTGGTTTAGAAAGTAAGGTCATATCAGTAGCCTAACACCTACCTACAACCCTTCCTTCTCCCCTGAACCATACTGAAGTAATAAACTCACTTCCATCAGAGCATGCCTGGCCAACTTGGGAATCCTCATTTTCCATCTTCTAAATTTGGGTCTCATGTGTTTCCATCACTGGTCTCTAAAAGTAAGAAGAGAATTATCTTGAATTCAGAAGACCAGAATTTGAATCATGGCTTTGTCACTTTAAAAAAAATGTTAAAGATTTATTTATTTATTAGTGGGGGGAGAGCAAGCAGCGGGAGGGGCAGAGAGAGAGGGACAGAATCTCAAGTAGACTCCCTGCTGAATGTGGAGCCTGACATAGGGCTGGATTCCATAACCCTAAGATCATGACCTAAGCCAAAATCAAGAGTTGGATACCTAACTGACTGAGCCACTCAGGTGCCCCAGCTTTGCTATTTATTTATCATAGAGATGTGCAAGTCATCTAGCCTCTCCATACTTTCAGTTTTCTCACTGTAGAATATTTACAGAAATATTCTACCATATAGAACTATTTTGAAAAGTAATTGGGATAGTATAATTAAAAGCAGACAATTGCCTGCCCTATGAAAAGATCATAATATATGCAAATTGCAACTGAGCATATAAAATATACACATAAGTATATATTATTATCCACAAAATGATTCAAAATGATTCAGGGAATTACTGGAATAATTAAGAAATTCTCAGTCAGGTTCAATTTGGTGATACATTCCATTATGTTTGTTCTCAAAATACTGAAAATCTAATTGTGATAATGCCCTTTATGTGATGAAGTAAAACACTAAATGACTTTGACTAGAACAGTGATACTTCATAAATGTGGACATAATTCTTAATAATCTTTCTCAAAAAATGGTTTTCAGTCTTATCATTTGATTTCGGGAGGCAGTAATATTTTCAGGAGAAGAGATTAAAAAAAGGAAAGAGCTTGTACTTAGACAAGGCTTTCTTAAATGTGGCACTATTGCCACTATTTAGGACCAGATATTTTGTTGTTGTTGTTGGGGGGATCAATTATGCATTGTAGGGTGTTTAGCAGCTTGCCTGGGGTCTAATGTGTATAAGAAACTAGTAGCACTTGACCCTCCCACTTTCAGTGTGACAACCAAAACTGTTTGCAGACAGTGCCAAATGTCAGGTTGACAACCATGAATTTAGATGAGTCCAAAATTAACTATATAGGTGTCCCTCATAAAGGAATTTGGGGCATTCTTGATAATGTCAAAGTACTGCTGAGTTTGAGGTCAAGTTGCTAGTGTAGCAACTATATCTTTATCAATGTACTCTAGAAGATTTTGCTCTAATTTCTGCTTCCTTTCTTATTATGTAAGCCCACATTAGCAGTATCTCTCATCCTCCAAAAAATTTTATACCAACATGTACTGTTCTCTGATTGGCTATTCATCAACTTAAAAGCATAACATGTTGGAAGAAGAAATGCCTTCTTTATTTGAAGTAATTGAGACCTATTAGCTCTTGAAGCTCCCTGGGTAGAACCTAAATTCCTCCCCCCACCCTTTTTCTTTCTTTCTTTTTTTTTTTTAATGGTCACAGGAACAAGTTTTAATAGTTGGTCACTTGGTCAGGCACTGCATTGACAATCTTCATTACCATGCAAATCCTATCCCACATGCCATTTTTGGGAAAAGCTGTTTTAGGATAAAACCAATTCCTATGTTCTTCCTTGGAAGTAGTACACATGTGTGCGAAGTAATATAAATATGAAAATTCCCTCTCCCACCCCCTCTCTCCTCCCCTCTACCTTTGTCTTTATCCCCACAAGGTGGTCAGCTATAAAGTGAGTGGATATGACAGGTACTTCATGGGACCACAAGGATTTGAGGTTTGCAATGCAGCTAACATAATGAATTTTTTTTAAAGATTTTATTTATTTGAGAGAGTTCAAATGGAAGGAATGGCAGAGGGAGAGGGAGAAGCAGGCTCCCCATTGATCAGGGAGCCCAATGTGGGGCTCAATTCCAGGACCCTGGGATCAGGACCTGAGCTGAAGGCAGATGCTTGACTGACTGAGCCACCCAGGTGCCCCAACCAAGTGAAATTTGATAAAGATAAATTAAAATCCATTATTAATCAATAAATTAAATAAAATAACTGAAAACATATCTAATGGAAGAGACTTTGATTAGCAGCAGTTTATACAGAATCTAGTAGTTTACTTGACTGTGATTTCTCATTAAGCCATTGGTGTGGTATAGTCATCTGGAAGGCTAATACATACAATGTAGTCTACATTGATAAGATGCAATGTCTATGGGGGAGAGCATATCTACTCTTTGGTGTCAATCTGTGTTGGGGAATTTGTAAAAAGAAATAACAGTGAATCTCAGAGTTTTAAAGACCTCTTCCCTTAGTGCCAAATTTGTTCTTTAAAATGTCTGTCTTTCTGTTTTTTCAGGATTAGCAATATTTCAGCAATATTTCAGTTCCTTGCTAAGGCAATGATAGGCCTCTAACTTTTATTATTACCTACTAAAATGGACCATCCTGTGATAATCCGTATTCCATTATTTCTCAGAATTTTTATCTTTCTCTTAAATTTCTTATGGGATTTTCATAATTTTGCTACTTTTAGTTTAATCATCCTAAATATTTGGGAGGACTCAAGACAAACCCAGAGTGTTTATATTGATAGTAAATAAAAGAGTAATTATTCAGTGGTTAAAACAAGGTATTCAATAACACTTCTTATTGGAACCTACACAATGAGTTAAGACCTCTAAAAATCTTATCCCTTAACTGTGGAAATACTCACAATCAACGCCTCTTTTGACATCATTATCCTTCCGACTAATCTCATTCCTGCCAACTTCTTACCCATCAAGTTTCTCAGAGTGTTAAAAAGTGAAGAGGAGAATAAACTTGGGAGAGAGTTGTAGAATTCTGCACAGCAGAGGGGTTGCTATATGACCATACACATCTTTTTTATTCATGTCTGTGTGGTCTATAAGAAATTGCTCTCTTTTAGTTTTTGAGTTTTTCTCTTTGGAAAGTATTAGATTAATTTTTTAAAAAGATTGATTTATTTATTTACTTGAAAGAGAGAGAGAGAGAGAGACAGTGAGAGAGGGAACATAAGCCAGAGGAGAGGGAGAAGTAGATTCCCCGCTGAGAAGGGGGACTGATTCAGGGCTCAATCCGAGGACCCTGGGATCACGATCTGAACTGAAGGCAGTCACCCAATGACAGCCACCAAGGCACCCCAAGATCATTTTTTTAATGCTTTTTAGTACAGTTAAAGTACAGTACTTAAAATATAGTTTTTCCTAGAATTGTTGGGTACAGGATTGTTTCCTTATTCATTAGATCAAGGATTATTTTACTGTTCTAATTTTCTCTTTCTTTACTGACTTTTGTCTATCAACTTCAGGTAGGTATGATAAAGTCTTTATAAATGATAATGGATTTATTAAACCCATAATGCTGCCATTTTTTTGCTTTATATCTTTTAAGTCTGTTGTTAGTACCTTCTATCTGATAAATAGCATGGCTATACTAACTCTCTTTTGGTTACTATGCATTTCTCTGGTATGTATTTTCCCATACCACTATTTTCAGCTGTGCTGAATAATTATGCTTTAGGTTAAAAAAATATACATATATACATAAAAATTTGAACTTAAAATTACTACTATAATATGTACAGAGCTTAGAGGTTATAATTTCTATCATTATATGAATTTAAAAAAACTGAAAATAAATTCTTCCTAGATCCATCACCTATTTGAGGTCACAAAGGAAATAGCCTCTATTATATCAGAAGATATTTTGGGTGCACCTGGGTGGTTCAGTCAGTTGAGTGTCCAACTCTTGATTTTGGCTCAGGTCATGATCTCAGGGTCATGGGCTCACACCCTGCTTCTGGCTCCCTGCTCAGTTGGGATTCTCTCTCCCTCCTTCTTCCTCTCCCCCTGAGAGGGATAAATAAATCTTTTTTAAAAGATAAATAAATCTTTTTTAAAAAAGAAGGCATTTTATTCAATACTAGGAAAAAATCTCTAAAAGGGTACAGTTAGAAAGAGTTCATGGAAGTAAAAAACATGGTTGCCTAAAGACAAAACAATTCTACTGATATACAAAATAAGAAAAACAAATATAGCTAAGTTCAAAGTAGGTATGTCAAAGATGAAGTAAGGAAATTTTCCAGAATTGAACAAAAATTCAAGTTGATAAAAAGTGTTAGGATAACATTAATCATAAACAATATTTGTCTAGTATCACTAATTCTAATTAACAAATGAATGTGGGTGTCAACAATAACCTATTCTTAAGACAAAAAATATCTAAACAATGTAGTCCTTTAACTTAATGAATTCTTCCAAGACTATATAAGATTGACAAATGTGATAAACGAAAATGCACACACACACACACACACACACACACCCGTTCTCTTTCCTAGCTTCCTCCAGTTCAACACTGTCTTTTTCATCCTCAACAAAGATGACTGCTAGAGCTCCCACCATAAAACTCCAGTTTCATAGAAATAGGAAAAAAAAAGGAAGAAAGACATTTTACATTTTTAAGGAGAAATCCCTCAAATATAATTTCAATGGCCAGTCCTTAGTTTCTTGAATATTTAATAAAAATAAGTCGAAGTGAGTTGATATATTTTAAAAATATGGAATTAAAATATGAGATGTGTTCTCACAAAACAACAGAAACAACAAAACTCAAACTTAGTTCATCTTCTAATTACACTGTCAACTAATGGCCTGACTGAGGAAGAGACATTTTAATTTTCACACACAAATACTTTATTTAACATCAGTCTATGCTGCTCTACAAATGATGCTCAACATTCAATAAAAAATGAAAGATACACAGGATAAGCAAAAATAATCCATTGTCAGGAGTAAAAAAAAGTCAATAGAACCATACTTATAGATGAGTAGGATGTTGGAAATATGAACCAAGGACTTTAAAACAACTATGTTATGATATATTAAACCTTATAGTGGAAAGGTAGATGATGGCTTGAGTGAGCGGATAGAGACTTTCAATAAAGAGGTGAAAATATGACAAAGGAGTCAAATAGAAATTTTAGAAATATAAAAACATGATATTAGAGATGAAGAATTTCTTTGATGGACTTGTCAGTAGACTAAACTTAAGAAGAAACCAGTGAAGTCAAAAGAAAACAACACAGTTGAATCTCATGGAAACAACAACTACAAAACAAACAAACAAAAAACAGAATGGAGGATCTAAGAGCTATGGATTGTGGGATAGTATCAAATGGCTAAACATAGGATTAACTGGAGTAAGTGACAGAGAAAGACTGGAGATAGAATGAGGCACACAAAACATAATGGGCAGGAATTTTTTAAAATAATGAAAGCTATCAAACCAAGAAGCTCCAAAATATTCAACAGGAAAAATGCAAAATAAAATGAATCTAGATATGTCATATTTAAATGACTACAAACCAAAGATAAAGGAAAGAAAGCTTGACTGGGAAAAAAAACACTACAGAGAAAAGAATTAAGCTAAGAAATACAGCAGATGTCTCGTCAGAATATATGCAAACTACAAGAAAACGTATGATGCCTTTTAAAATCTAGGGAGAAAAAACATTTTAACCATATTCTAAACCCACTAGAATTATACTTAAAATGATGATAAACTAGTGAATCACTTAACATTATTTCAAAAATTAATGATGTATGATAAAATGGCTAACTGAACTTAAATAAAAAAATAAAATGAAGGTAGATACTTTTAGAAAACACAAGAGACAAGATAATTCATAGTCAGAACACTTGTGCTGCAATAATTGTTATAGAAATTAAAAAAAAAATCCACCAAAAAAGAGAAAATGATACCAGATCAAAACTTGAATTTCCACAAAGATACAAGAAATGGTAAGAAATTTAGAAATGGTAAAAATTCATGTACATATAAATATATATTCATTAAATTTTATTACTCTAAATGATAATCCTCAAAACCAGAAATAATAGTCATATGCTGTAAGATGTTAATATGTATGAAGGTGAAATATATAACAACAATAGCATAAAGGAGGGGATGGAAGAATTTGGATATATTTTAGGAAATTATACTAATGATGAAGTGGCATAGTACAATCTGAAGGTAGACTGATAAATTATATTGCAAACTCTAAGGAAACCACTATCAAAGAGGTATAATTAATAAACTAATAATGGAAATTAAATGGAATAATAAGTAATGTACAATTAATCCAAACTCAGGCAGAAAGAGAGGGAAGAGAAAAAATACACAAAGAGAACAAATAGAAAAAAAACCTTGCAAAACTGTATATTTAAATCAATCATAAGGATAATTACATTAATAGTACATCGTCTTTAAAAAGTAATTAAAAGACAAAGATCACAGATTGGATAAAAAAAATAAGACCAACCATATGCTGCCTACCACAAATGTACTTTAAATACACAGGCATAGATATGTTAATATTAAAAAGATGAAAACAATGGTATATAATGAAAACAAAGGAAATAAAGCTTATATCGTTTATGGTTTGTTTGTTTTTTACACATGGGTGTTTTGTTTTTGTTTTTGCTTTTTAAGTAGCTCCATGTACAATTTAGGGCTTGAACTCTTGATCCTGAGGTCAAGAGTAAAATGCTCTTTTACTGAACCAACCAGGTGACCCATGCATGGGTTTTTAATTATGATTCTTCCCACTTATTATCCAGCCAATATGCTGTTGCACTTTCTGAGTTATAGAAAGATACTAAAAATTCCTAATTCAAAGAAATCATCTTAGTTATTTCCCATCATGTCAAAGATTTCTTTTATATTATACTTAAGATTTATATATTATAATAACAATACAATAAAATATAATATATAATATAGTATATGCAATATAATATTTTACATCTATAATTTATGAAATTTTGTAATTAGAGAACTAAACTGATAGACAAGCTAATGTGTAGATCTATTTTCTTAAAAAGATCTCACTAGTTATTATATAGTTTTACTTAACGAGATAAAATCAACTATGTAAGTATTTTGATGATTCAATATGACCTTTTAACTCCAAGAATTTCTCCACTTTCACAACAAATAATTTGTGAAATTTTGTATAACAAGAGCCTAGATCAGTGATTTAAAAAACAATTAATATCTTTCTAATAACTGTAGATTCCAAATAGCTCATGTTGATGAATTAGCAAATAGTGGTTATGTGCTCATTTTATTAAAATGAAATCTCTTACCACCTTTCCTAGAAAAAGTTTTTCATATATAATTATCATCTATTTTATGTCCCATAAATATAATCTCCATTAATTTTTTCCCAGTCATGGAATAGTCTTATGAAAATGCCTGCAAAACTTGGTAGCCTAGAGAGTTGTTCCTGCAATGATGTGTTGCTATGATTATAATGTTAACAAACTTGATATGTTTCACAAATTGTTACTTAATAAAATATTTTTATTAAAATGAGTGATTATTTTTCAGTATATTTTTTCCACTGTGGAACTATAAACCCACTCCATCATAGTATAAATTTGATTGAGGTGGGGAAAATGCTCATCATAAACAGACAAATGTAAATAAACTTGAGGTTTTGTAGAAAAGAAACCACAGTGGTTGGAGGAAAGAAAACATGTTTTAGCAGTTTACAAATACTAATGAAATGGATATGTCTCTAGTAATTCTATTAATAATTTATAATTTCCCAAACTTCATAGATGACAAAAAGTTTAGAGTTCCTCAGAGAACTCTAATCTTTTACTTAATATGAACATTTGTATTTGAAATCTAACCAAATCAAATTTAGTGGATGATGAATCAATGTTCAAATAATTGGCATGGTATCTAAAGAGTCACTTACTATGGCCTCATCAGCTGCACCATAGAATTTTTCAAGACTCATTTTAATTCACTAAGTTTTATAGGCTTTACTATTGTGGTCATCAGTATCAGGTGTTAAACCGTTGTAAATTCTACATTTTACTTTTAATTTTATTGAATGTCAGTGTTGTATTCTAGCCTTAGAATGTGGCTAATTGTGTTTTTGAATGAAGCATATTGTGACTTAAAATTACAATTAATTAATACATAAAGCATTGAATTCAGGGAGCAATGTTAAATATTATTTATAATAAATGACTATTAAAGCATTTGAGAAGATATTAAATATATAAAGTATTTTAAATTGCAATCTTATTTTATAGTAGGAATTTTGACACATGTTAGGGGAGGATTTTTTTTTATTAATATATAATGTATTATTTGCCCCAGGGTACATGTCTGTGAATCGTCAGGCTTACACATTTCACAGCACTTACCATAGCACATACCCTCCCCAATGTCCACAACCCAGCCACCCTATCCCTACACCCCCACACCCCTCAGGCACTCCCAGTTTGTTTGGGAAAATTCTATTTTTATATAAATTGCATGTTCAGAATTTTTTTTCCATTTGTAGGGTATTTGGATTATAAATATTTTATTTATTTTATTTTTTAAAAAGATTTTATTATTTATTTATTTATTTGAGAGAGAGAGAGAGAGAGCAAAAGAGCACAAGCAGGGGAAGCAGCAGAGGGAGTGGGAGAAGCGGCTCCCCAGGGAGCAGGGAACCCAATGCAGGACTCCATCCCAGGACCCTGGGATCATGACCTTAGCCAAAGGCAGATGCATAACCATCTGAGCCACCCACACACCCTGGATCATAAATATTTTATTTTATCTTAATTTTTTATTTTTTTAAAGATTTTATTTATTTATTTGACAGAGAGAGAGATCACAGGTAAGCAGAGAGGGTGGGCAGAGAGAGAGAGAGGGAGGAAGCAGGCTCCCTGCTGAGCAGAGAGCCTAATGTGGGGCTCAATCCCAGGACCCTGAGATCATGACCTGAGTCAAAAGCAGAGGCTTTAACCCACTGAGCCACCCAGGTGCCCCATAAACATTTTAAAGATAGAGAAAGATCCTACTCCCTTTAGTCCCTTATCATATATTATTTCAGATGATACTTGGGAGATTTACTATGTCTCAAGGCAGATGGTTCCTTCATTGGATAAATGTGACTATGAGCAATATCTTTCCTATAATTAGCCAAGAGCCATGTCTTCCTAAGTCACATGTTAAAACCTCAACAGTGACAAAGAATCATTCTATCCTCTTTCACTGTCCCTTGACAGTGCTTCAAATATTTGAAGACAGCTGTCATGTGTTCACTAAGATGTTTTTTCTCTGGGGAGACGTTCTCTCAGGTTGTTTTTTTTTTTTTCTTTCTCTCTCTTTTTCTTTTTCCCTACTGTGCCTCTTACAACATTTCCATCGGTTCACCATTCTGGTTGCCCTTCACTGTACTATTTTGTGTGTCAGTTCCTCTTTTAAAATTTAACACAATACTCGTTGTATTGTGTTACTCAGAATTTAACACAGTATTAGTTGATGTAGTTTGACTGGTGTGGAACACAAAGATAATAGTTTTATCCTCTATTCTCTGTACTTCGATTAACACAGCTTGAGTTCATACAAGTGATTTTAATACTAGTTTACACCCTTGGTTTGTTTTAAGGTTTTGGTTAAATAATTGATAAGAGAATGATAGCCACACGTTGATGGTGTTGGACAAGGTGAAGCAAGGATGGAGCTGTTATAGATTAGGCCAGTAAGGGCATAAATTGGACTAAATGGTCCATCACAAAAATCACAGGAGCAGAGAAAATTGTCAGTGGCAGAAGCTAGACAAAAGATAGTAATAAACAAGACACATATCAAAGAGGGGTAGGCCTTCTGGAAAGCCAACATTGTGGTTAATAATGAGGAAATAAGAAATCTTCATGTACTGAAGAATCAGAATACATTCAAGACTTTTGTGAAAAGGATCATTCTTAGAGTAACTGGATGAGCCCAGTGTTAATAATTAGTGATTTATTTATTTATTTATTTATAAAAGATTTTATTTATTTATTGGACAAAGAGAGAGACAGATCACAAGCAGGCAGAGAGGCAGGCAGAGAAAGAAGGGGAAGCAGGCTCCCTGCTGAGGATAGAGCCCAATGTGGGGCTCAATCCCAGGACCCTGAGATTATGACCCAAGCTGAAGCCGTAGGTTTTAACCCACTGAGCCACCCAAGTGTCCCAATAATTAGTGTTTTAAACCTAAATTTGTAGTATGAATTTCAATACCTTACTTGGGTCTATTTCATTAATAAAGAAAATTTGACAGATGTTAATATATTAATATAATAACTGATGATGAATTTTTAATTGCCACAACCATTTTGGGCAGCAATTTAGTGATTGCTGGTAATGTTAAAGATGCAAAATCTGAACCTCAAAGTTCTCATTGTCCATTCAAGATTTCTCTCAAACATGAAAACAAGGAGATGTATTCAAGCTTGTTGCATTATAACAGGGCAAAAAAGCTAAAACAATCTTTCTCAGTAGGGGAATAAACAACAGATTATTAATTGGGGTTAAAATAACTATACTGGATCTTTATACATCTACATTGTAAATGTAGAAAAATGTTAACCAAAATCTGGTGGAAATACTACCAAATATATCCATAACCAAAATAAGTACAAAGGGTATTAACTCTTTGTTAAAGAGAATCAGATTGTAAAACAATAACAATAAAAATATCTAAATGTAATTTAAAAGAGACATACCTAAAATATTACAATGCAGAGTTTAAGTGTAAATGGAAAGAATGAGAGTGGACATCCTTGTCTTGTTCCTGACTTTAGAGGAAAAGCCATCTTGTTGAAGATTTTTATGAAGAATGGATGCTGTACTGTGTAAAATGGGTTTTTTTTGCACCTATTGAGAGTATCACGTCATTGTTCTTATCCTTTGTTTTATTAATGTGATGGATGACTTGACTGATTTGTGATTTGTGAATATCAAACTACTTCAGGAATAAATCCCACTTGATTTTGGTGAATAATTCTTTTAATGTACTGTTGTTTAAGTTTGCTAGTATCTTGTTGAAAATTCTGAATCCACCAAAAAATTTCTAGAACTGATACATGAATTCAGTAAAGTCACAGTACATAAAAACAAAGTACAGAAATCTTTTGCATTTCTATACACCAATAATGAAAAAAAGAAAGAAAAATCAAGGAATTGATCCCATTTACGATTGCACCAGACCTTAAGATACCTAGGAATAAACCTAACCAGAAAGGCAAAAGATCTGTACTTTGAAAACTACAGAACACATATGAATGAAATCGAAGATGACACAAAGAAATGTAAATACATTCCACATTCATGGGTTGGAAGAACAAATTTTTTTTTTAAGATTTTATTTATTTATTTGACAGAGAAAGATCACAAGTAGGTAGAGAGGCAGGCAGAGAGAGAAGAGGGAGCAGGCTCCCCACTGAGCAGAGAGCCTGATGCCTGCTGATGCAGGGCTAGATCCCAGGACCCTGAGATCATGACCTGAGCCGAAGGCAGAGGCTTAATCCACTGAGCCACCCAGGCACCCCAAGAACAAATACTGTTAAAATGTTATATTACCCAAAGAAATCTACACATTTAATGCAATCCCTATCAAAATACCACCGGCATAGGGAATTGAGGTGCCTGGGTGGCTCAGTCATTAATCATCTGCCTTCAGGTCATCATCCTAGCATCCTGGGATATAGACCTGCATTGGGCTTCCTGCTCAGTGGGGAGTCTACTTCTCACTCTTCAGCTCCCCCGATTGTGTTCTCTCTCTCCCTGTTCCTCTCTGTCAAATAAATAAATAATCTTAAAAAAAATACCTACAGCATTTTCACAGAGCTAGAACAAACAATCCTAAAATTTGTATGGAACCACAAAAGACTCAGAATACCCAAGTCAAACTAGAAAAAGAAAAGCAAAGCTGGAACATCACAATTCCAGACATCAAGCTATCTCACAAAAATGTAGTCATAGGTTAAGCTAAGTATGGTACTGGCACAAAAACAGACACATAGATCAATGGAACAGAACAGAAAGCTCAGGAATGGACCCACAACTATATGGTCAACTCATCCTCGACAGAGCAGGAAAGAATATCCAGTGGTAAAAAGACAGCTTCTTCAACAAACGGTGTTGGCAAAACTAGACAGCAACATGCAGAAGAATGCAACTGGACACTTTCTTGCACCATACACAAAAATATATACAAAAGGATGAGGGGTGCCTGGGTGGCTCAGTGGGTTAAAGCCTCTGCCTTCAGCTCAGGTCATGATCTCAGGGTCCTGGGATGGAGCCCACATTGGGCTCTCTGCTCGGCAGGGAGCCTACTTCCCCCTCTCTGCCTGCCTCTCTGCCTACTTGTAATCTCTCTGTCTCTGTCAAATAAATAAATAAAATCTTTAAAACAAACAAACAGGATGAAAGACCTAAGTGTGAGACAGGAAACCATCAAAATTCTAATAGGGAATAGAGGCAGCAACCTCTTTGACATTGGGCATAACAACTTTTTACCAGACAACACCTCCAGAATCAAGGGAAACCGAAGCCAAAATGAACTCTTGGGACTTCATCAAGATAAAAGCTTCTGCACAGAGAAAAAAACCATGACAAAACTAAAAGGCAAACTTCAGAATGGGAGAAGATATTTGCAAATGAGATATGTGATCAAGGCTTAGTATCCAAAAATCTATAAAGAACTAACCAAACTCAATACCCCCAAAACAAATAATCCAGTTAAGAAATGGGCAGAAGACATGAATAGACTTTCCCAAAAAAGACATCCAGATGGCTAACAGTTACATGAGAAAATGCTCAACATCACTTGGCATCCAGGAAACACAAATCAAAACCATGATGAGATACCACTCACACCTGTTGGAATGGCTAAAATGAATAACACAGGAAAAACAGATGTTTTGCAGATGCAGAGAAAGGGGAACCCTCTTACACTGTTGGTGAGAATGCAAATTGGTGCAGCCACTCTGGAAACAGTATGGAGTTTCCACAAAAAGTTACAAATAGAACTACCCTAGGATCCAGCTATTGCACTACTAGCTATTTACCCCATAGATACAAAAATGCAGATTCAAAGGGGTACACGCACCCTAGTGTTTATAGCAGCAGTATCAACAATAGTCAAACTACAGAAGGATCCCAAATGTCCACTGACTGATGAATGAATAAAGAAAATATATGCACAATGGACTATTGCTCAACCAATAAAAGAATGAAATCTTGCCATTTGCAATGATGTGGATGGAGCTAGAGTATTATGCTAAGTGAAATATGTCAGTCAGAGAAAGACAAATACCATATGATCACACTTCTATGTGGAATTTAAGAAACAAAGCAGATGAACATAAGGGAAGGAAGGAAAAATGAAACAGAGAGGGAGGCAAACCATAAGAGACTCTTACCTATAGAGAAACTGATGGTTGCTGGATGGGAGGTGGGTGGGGAATGGGCTAAATGAGTAATGGGGATTAAGGAGGGCACTTGTGATGAGCACTGAGTGTTACATGTAAGTGATGAATCACTAAATTTTACTCCTGATTCCAATTTTATTTTATTTTATTTTTTTTTCCTGATTCCAATTTTATACTGTAAGTTAACTAACTGGAATTGAAACAAAAAGTTGAAACAAAAAAAGTCTAAATGGGAAGAAAACATATACTAATAAATGATAAAACAAAAAAAGTGGAGTAGCTGTTTTAACAATATCAGAAAAAAATATACTGAAAATTTAAAACAATAAAGACAAAGAGTCACCATATATTGATGAGAAGCAATCTATCAAAAATAAATAATAATTCTTAATGAATGGGTAACACATGACAAAAGAGCTGCAAAATAAAGTAAAAATGAAATTATCAAGAGAAATTAGGATAGTCATATATCAAAAGTTTTAAAACATCTATCTTACTAATTGAACCATTAAGCAAAAACAAAACAAAACAAAAGAAGAAGCAAGAAATGAAATAAGAAAAAAAAGATGAATGATTAATACAATAATACAGGAGATTAGAATAATGCATTCTTTTAAACATGCATATATAGAATCCTTCAGCCAATGACATTTTCCTAGATATCTGTTAGCAAACCATCTGTGAACTGGACCATAAAGAAAGTAATAAATACCAAAAAATTAATAACATACATATAATTTTCTTTACATATAAATCAGTAAAATTAGAAATCAATGTAAGATAAATTGTAAAATGTGATTTTGGAAGTTTAATGGAAATGCCATTAAATAATTCAAAAAATTAATGAATAAATAATAATGCCAATTAGAAAATATTTAGAACTCAACAATCTGCAGAGTAGATTAGGTCTAGTGGATAGGAAGACTCAGTATGGTCACTTGTTCCCTAATTAATTTCTAACTTCAATGAGAAAGTTGAGTACGTTTCCTAAAACTTTACAAATGGTTTAAAACTTCATATAGAAAATAAAAGACCACCAGTACCAATGAAATTTTGAAGATATGTAAAGGGTTACTTGCCCTCCAATATCAATTGTTGATAAACTTGTTGATAAATGGAATAGGAATAAAAATGCTCAAAAACAGCCCATTGTAAAAATTAGAAATTTGCATATGGTGGAGACATTGCTTATTATCATTTATAGATGAAAAAAAATAGGCATTGAGAGGTTGAGAAACTTGCTCAAGATTCTATAGTAAACAGGGACACCTGGGTGGCTCAGTTGGTTAAGCAGCTGTCTTTGGCTCGGGTCATGATCCCAGAGTCCTGGGATCGAGTCCCACATCGGGCTCCTGGCTCAGCAGGGAGCCTGCTTCTCCCTCTGCCTGCCTCTTTGCCTGCTTGTGTTCTCTCTCTCTGACAAATAAATAAATAAAATATTTTTTAAAAAAAAAGATTCTATAGTAAACAAATGGCTCAGACTGCTTTGATCCCAGACTTTCTGATATAAGGATTTGAGATCTTGATCTCTATGCTGCTGCAAGAGAAAAGGTAGTATACGACATAAGAAACATGGGGTAGTCATTGGTCCTGACCATTTCTGGTACTCTGTCTTCCAGTACACATGGTAGGTTGCACTTTTCCATTGATTTTGCAGTTAGGCATGGTAATGAGAATTGCTTTGGACAACAAAATGGGATATTAAATCAGGTATCTCACTTTCATACAGAGGGTTAAGAGTCAGTGCCTGATTTGAATTTGCTGCATTTCTTTCCCATTGCTGTGATGATTAGGTCTCCGAGTGAATTTGCTGAACCACGCTGTTCATGCAATTTGAGCAAAAAATACATTTTTGTTAAGTGAAGCCACTGAATTTGGCAGCATAATCCAGCCTACACTAACAAAATAAAATAACTATGGGGGAGGGGGAACAAAAGAAGGTAAGATTAAGAGATATATGATTCTATCCCTTTACCTAAGTTATATAATGAGATTTATTTTTATTTCTCTCAATGCCACACTTCATCACACAGACCAAAGTCAATCCAGTAGAAGAATTTGTTCAACCTAAAATGCTAGGAAGTTAGAAATTAGTCTCCCAGATTTAAAATGTCACAGAGAGAGGCTGGCTTAATGATTAAAGCTCTGTATGGTTAAACTCATGTTTTCAATTCATTCTTTCATAAGAGAGATCTTGAATATTTAAGAGCCAAATTAGAAGGGTATCAAATGGTATTGGTGTAATTCTTCTCAATTCCTCTGAAAAGCCATACCAGAGGGTGATGCCGACATACTGCATTTAGGTGCTCTCCTGGGAAGAGGATAAATGAAGTGTTTAATTCCTGCATATGATTCAGAACCATAAAGTCAAATCCCAATCTGTGTTTTCAGAGTCAACTGTCAGAATAATTTCTGGCAAGAGCCCTTCTTTCTTTTCTGTTAATACCAAAAGTGTATCAACTATTCAGATTAGCTGCCTGGCTTGATGCAAATCACCAGAAAATTGCTTAAATTTCTACTATTCTGCCTGTGAGCAATTTGCATTTCTTATTCATAGAACTTAGTAAATTAGGTTGGTGATTTCTCTTATTATCAAAAGCCATAGATTTGTCATATATGTAAAGTATTAACTTGCATTTAGTAGAAGGAAGGAAATATTTTAGGGCAGTGCACAAGGAAAGACATAAAAATATAAACTAATGTAAGTACTCAGAGAAAAATTGTATCAATGAACATTTTATTTCTTTCAAAGTCAAAAAATGAAAGTCCTCCCATTTGAGAGAATTTTTAAAATACTCATGCATTTATTTGTTTAAAAAATGATGATGTAGGTATTATTTTTTCTGTAACTGTTTGGTAGGATTCCCCTGGGAATCCATCTGGTTCTGGACTCTGGTTTTTTGGGAGGTTTTTGATTCCTACTTCAATTCCACTACTGGTTATAGGTCTGTTCAGATTGTCAATTTCTTTCTGTGTCAGTCCTGGTAATTTATAGGCTTCCACACAGGCATCCATTTCTTCCATGTTCCTTAATTTATTGGCATATATTTGCTAATAATTTCTAATAATTGTTTCTATTTCCGTGGTGTTAGTCATGATCTCTCCCCTTTCATTTATAAATTTATTAATTTGGGTTCTTTCTTTTTTCTTTTGGATAAGTCTGGCCAGAGGTTTATCGATCTTGTTAATTCATTCAAAGAACGAGCCTCTAGTTTTGTTGATCTGATCTACTGTTTTTCTGGTTTTTTTTTTTTAATTTTTATTAACATATAATGTATTATTTGCCCCAGGGTACATGTCTGTGAATCGTCAGGCTTACACATTTCACCGCACTTAACATAGCACATACCCTCCCCAAAGTCCACAACTCAGCCATCCTACGGCCTACCCCCTGCCTCCCAGACACCATTAGTTCGTTTCGTGAGTCTAGGAGTCTCTTATGTTTTGCCTCTCCCCATCCCTTCCTGTTTAATTTCTCTCCCCCACCCCCCCAACTCCCGCCTTGCCTCTCAAATTCTTCATATCAGAGAGATCATGTGACACTTGTCTTTCTTTGACTGACTTATTTCCCTTAGCATAATACCCTCCAGTTCCATCCACATCATTGCAAATGGCCAGATAGCTGCATAGAATTCCATTGTATATATATACCACATCTTCTTTATCCATTCATCTGTTGATGGGCATCTAGGGTCTTTCCATGGTTTGGCTATCGGGGACATTGCTGCTATAAACATTCGGGTGCACATGCCCC
>CM053610.1:93776817-93792195 GCA_028646535.1 Procyon lotor | reverse complement strand
ATTTGGTCTTCTATATCGCTGATTCTTTCTTCAGTCTCACTTATTCTAGCAGTGAGAGCCTCCATTTTTAACTGTACCTCGTTAATAGCTTTTTTAATTTCAACTTGGTTAGATTTTATTTCTTTTATCTCTCCAGAAAGGGCTTTTATTTCTTTCAAAAAAAATTCTCTAATATCTATTTTTTTTCAAGCCCTGCTAGCATCTTGATAACTGTCATTTTGAACTCTATTTCTGACATATTGCTAATGTCCACATTGACTAGGTCTCTAGCCGTCGGTACTGTTTCTTCTTTTTTTTGTGGTGAGTTTTTCCACCTTGTCATTTTGTCAAGGTAAGAGTAGATAGGTGAGAGAGAATGATTCTTTGGAGTTCTGTAGTTTTCACTGATTGATTAACAAGGTCTTGGCTGAATATTCTTGCTGATCCTCTGGGGGAGGGGCCCATTGCTGTGGTTCTCAAATGTCTTTGCCCGAGGTGGAATTGCACCGCCCTTGCCAGGGGATGGGCCAAGCACTTTGCTCAGGTTCGCTCTTGAAGTCTTTGTTCCCTGAATGCTTTCTGTACCGCCCTGGAGGCTGGGAATGAAAATGGCAGCCTCCCAGTCTCTGGCCTAGAGGAGCTGAGTGCTGGGTGCCACGATCCTCCACATGCCCTCAGAGGAAAGCGGTTAATCACTCCCGTCTCCCTTGTCTGTGGCTTGTGCTCTGTGCTCAGCTAGCCTGTGGCAGAGCGCTTCTATCTGTGGTGTCTGGAGTCCCCAAACCATCAGATTCCTGCTGCGCACTCCTGCACCGCTCCTCCCGGAGGGGGATGGAGGGGGTGTCTCCGTAGCTGCCTCCTGTGGGGTCCATGCTTGAAGTACGGCAACCCTATATGAACTATATGTCTCTGTTCCTATAGTCCAAGGTATGCCTATGTGGCATTGCATGGCTCCTTCTCTGTTGCCAGCTTCTCCGCCCCAATTCCTGGGAGCTTGCCACACTTGGGCTCCCCTGTTCCCTCGGTGACCCCATGGGTCCTGAAACCACACTGTTCCCTCGAGGGCTGAACCCCCGGTTAGCCTCCGGAGAGATGTCCCTCAGCAGAGCAGACTAAAAGTTCTGGATTTTGTGCTCTGCGGCTCTGCAGCTGCTGGGAGCTGACCCCTCCCCCTGGGGTCTCTCTTCCCGTCGCTTTAAATTCACTTTTTCCACATGTCCTACCTTTCTGAAAGTGGTCCATTTTCTGCTCCTAGAATTGCTGTTCTTATTCTCTTCTCCTGTTGTGTTTGCCAGCTTTTAGAGTGGTTTTCTGCCTCTTTAGCTGGACTTCTGGGACCCAGTGCTCTCTGTGCCTCTTACACCTCCACCATCTTGCTGCCTCTCCCCTGTTTTTCTGGTTTCTATTTCATTGCTCTCTGCTCTAATCTTTATTATTTCTCTTCTCCTGCTTGGTTTAGGTTTCATTTGCTGTTCCTTCTCCAGTGACTTTAGGTATAACATTAGCTTGTACATTCGGGATTTTTCTACTCTTTTGAGTGAGGCTTGGATGGCTATGCATTTCCCCATTAGGACTGCCTTTGCAGTATCCCATGGGTTTTGGACTGGTGAGTTTTTGTTCTCATTGGTTTCCATGAATTGTTTAAGTTCTTTAATTTCCTGGTTGACCCAAACATTCTTTAGCAGGATATTCTTTAGCTTCCAAGTGTTTGAGTTCCTTCCAAATTTCTTCTTGTGATTGTGTTCCTGTTTCAAAGCATTGGGGTCTGAAAATATGCAGGGAATAATCTCAGTTTTTTGATATAGGTTGAGACCTGATTTGTCACCAAGTATGTGGTGTGTTCTGGAGAAGGTTCCATGTGTGTTCAAGAAGAATGAGTATTCTGTTGTTTTAGGGTGGAATGTTCTGTATATATCTGTTTCAAAAAATAGAAACAGAAGGAAACTTCTGAACTCCTTCTATGAGGCCAACATTATCTTGATCCCAAAACCAGGCAAAGACCTCATCAAAAAGCATAATAATTGCAGACCAATATCCCTGATGAATACGGATGCCAAAATTCTCAACAAGATCCTAGTCAATAGGATCCAACAGTACATTAAAAGGATTATCCATCATGACCAGGTGGGATTTATTCCTGGGATGCAAGCCTGGTTCAACATTCACAAATCAATGTGATAGAACACATTAATAAAAGAAAAGACAAGAACCATATGATCCTTTCAATCGATGCAGAAAAAGTATTTGACAAAATACAGCATTCTTTCCTGATTAAAACTCCTCAGAGTTCAGGGATAGAGGGAACATTCCTCAATCTCATAAAAACCATCTATGAAAAGCCCACAGTGAATATTGTTCTCAATGGAGGAAGAGCTGAGAGCTTTTCCCTTAAGATCAGGAACATGAAAGGATGCCCACTCTTGTCACTATTGTTCAACAAGTACTAGAAGTCCTAGCATCAGCAATAAGACAACACAAAGAAATAAAAGGTATTCAAATTGGTAAAGAAGAAGTCAAACTCTCTCTCTTCACAGATGACATGATACTTTATGTGGAAAACCCAAAAGACTCCACCCCCAAATTACTAGAACGAATACAACAATTCAGTAATGTGACAGGATACAAAATCAATGCATAGAAATTTTTTGCTTTTCTATACACTAAAAATGTAACCATAGAAAGAGAAATTAGGGAACAGTTTCCATTTACAATAGCACCAAAGACCATAAGATACCTAGGAATAAACCTAACCAAAGAGGTAAAGGATCTATAATCTAGAAACACTTATGAAACACTATAGAACACTTATGAAAGTGTAGAAACACTACAGAACACTTATGAATGAAATTGAAGAAGACAACAAAAGATGGAAAAATCTTCCATGCTCATGGATTGGAAGAATAAACATTGTTAAAATGTCTATGCTGCCCAGAACAATCTATACTTTCAGTGTCATCCTTATCAAAATACCATTGCCATTTTTCAAAGTGCTGGAACAAACAATCCTGAAATTTGTATGGAATCAGAAGAAACCCTGAATTGCCAAGGACATGTTGAAAAAGAAAAAAGCTAGGGCATCACATTGGCTGATTTCATGCTATATTACAAAGCTGTGATTACCATGACAGCATGGTATTGGCACAAAAACAGACACATAGATTGATGGAATAGAATAAAGAGGCCAGAAATGGACCCTCAACTCTATGGTCAACTAACCTTCGACAAGTCAGGAAGAAATATCCAATGGAAAAAAGACAGTTGAAGAGACTGGTCCTGGGAAAATTGGACAGCTATATACAGAAGAATATACAGAAGAATGAAACTTGACCACTCTCTTACACCATACATAAGGATAAACTCAAAATGAAAGTCCTCAATGTGAGACAGGAATCCATCAAAATCTTAGAGAAGAACATAGGCAGTAATCTCTTTGACATCAGCCAAAGTAACTTTTTTCATGACACGTCTTCAAAGGCAAGGGAAACAAAAGCAAAAATGAACTTCATCAAGATGAAAAGCTTCTGCACAGCAAAGGAAACAGTCAACAAAACAAAGAGGCAACCCACAGAATGGTAGAACATATCTGCAAATGACATTATAGATAAAGGGCCGGTATCCAGGATCTATAAAGAATTTCTCAAACTCAATACCTAAAAAACAAATAAGTCAAGAAACAGGCAGAGACATGAAAGACACTTCTCCGTACAAGACATACAAATGGCTAACAGACAAATGAAAAAATGTTCAACATCAGTAATCATCAGGGAAATTCAAATCAAAACAACATTGAGATACCACCTTACACCAGTTAGAAGGGCAAAAATTAACAAGGCAGGAAATAACAAATGTTAATGAGGATGTGGAGAAAGGGGAACCCTCTTACAATGTTGGTGGGAATGCAAGTTGGTACAGCCACTTTGAAAAACAGTTTGGTGAGCCCTCAAAAAATTAAAAATAGATCTAGCCTATGATCTAGCAATTGCACTACTAGATATTTACCCCAAAGATACAGATGTAGTGAAAAGAAGGGGCCTGTGCACCTCAATGTTCATAGCAGCAATATTCACAATAGTCAAACTGTGGAAGTAGCTGAGATGCCCTTCAACAGATGAATGGATAAAGAAGATGTGGTCCATATATAAAATGGAGTATTACTCAGCCATCGGAAAGGATGAATACCTACTGTTTGCATTGACTTAGATGGAACTGGAGGGTATTATGCTAAGTGAAATAAGTCAAGGAGAGAAAGACAATTATCATATGATTTCACTCATATGTGGAACATAAGGAATAGCATGGAGGACATTAGGGGAAGGAAGGGAAAACTAAAGGGAGCGGGAAACAGAGGGGAAAATGTACCACGAGGGACTATGGACTCTGGGAAACAATCTGAGGGTTTCAGAAGGGAGGGGGGTGTAGGGATGGGTTAGCCTCATGATGGCTATCAAGGAGGGCACATGTTGTAATGAGCACGGGGTGTTATATGCAAATAATGAATCATGGAACACTACATCAAAAACTTATGATGTACTGTATGGTGACTAACATAATAATAATAAAAAATGATGATGTAGGGGTGCCTAAGTGGCTCAGTGGGTTAAATATCTGACTTGATTTGGGCTCAGAGGCTCAGGTCATGATCTCAAGGTTGTGAGATTGAGCCCTGCATCAGGCTCCATGCTGGCTGTGGGGCCTGCCTAAGATTCTCTCTCTTCCTCTCTCTCTGCCCCCACTATTGCTCATTCTTGCTTGCGTGCTCTCTCTCTTTCTCTAAAAAAAAAAAAAAAAGATTATGTAGTAGTGAGAGGTTACTACATAATCTTCATATAGAGGTAGAGAGATGCATGGCACCAGCACTTGTCCTCAGAGTGCATAGGTCTTTGGAAAATATAAAATTTCAGATAAAAAGGAAGAAAGTAAAGGAGCTAGGAGGCTAAGGTGGACTGTCAAAGAAGTTTTAAGATCTGAGTGGTTGCACCCCAGGTAAACAAAAACCATTAACAACATTCTTCTCCCACGTTTCCTGAAATCTTCATTTTCCTTTCACTATATTTGTTGTAATTTTGGTATGAAAAAATTTCCTCTTTCAGCCTATTATAACAGAAAGAGTAGAGAATTTTAAGTCAGATAGAACTAGGTTTGAATACCAATCGATAGTCACTATTTGGGGCTAGTTTCTTTCGGGGTCTAAAAAGGATATTGTGCCTGTGATTTAATAAAAATACATTTTTGCACCAGAAAAATTTAAAAATTAAAAGTAAAAAGTAGGATATTTACTCCATGGATTTTACTTAAACTCTAGAAAAATTATATAAAACACCTGAAATGCCTAGGACATATTAGGACATGCCATTTCCCTTAATTTCAGTAAGTCAACTCCTTAAGAAACAATAAAAACTAGTTTAAGGCAAGAATCTATAAAAACATCATTGTGATTAGACAAAAGGAAATACTAAACAATAGATATTATTTTAGAATAGTGCATGTTATTAGATTTAGAAATAATACATACTATCATTATCTATTAAAAACATTACTGAGTGTATGCTAAGTACTATCTAAATACTGCACTAAAATAGAGAAGACAACAAAAGAATGAGTCTAGTGTCCTCTTTAAAGTAGTTTATATCTGTGTGTCCTTCACAGCTTAACTGAAGTGAATTTGATTTCTTTCATCCCTTTGCAGAATTAGACTTCTTAGGAAGAAAAAAAATGTTATAATTGAGGAGAATTAGAATTTCAGCTTGGTGTGGGAAGCACAATGCAGGAAGATGGGGCTGGTATAGGGCTGACCCAGGCAGCGTAGAAGAAAGCAGGGGTCTGGGAAAATGGGTGTGAAGAGGTGTAGATGAAGTCCTTAAGTTAACAGAATAAATGCTCAAAATCACAGTTCTCTGTTTTCAAAATTCTACTTGTATTTATCCTAGGCAAAGTTGATCTTTCCCTTTTTTCATTCTCTCGTACATTTTAACGTCACTGATCCCCCAATATAGAACTTGCATTAGTAAAATCTGACTGGAGAACCACAGTTTATTACATTGATTATCTGGGAAATATATTCTAACTTCCAGACAACCAACTTACAAATGAATTTTCAAGACTGCCTTTATTGACTGCCCGTATACTATTTAGACAGAAACTAAACACTGTGTAGAACAAGCTATAAATCCATTCCATGTTATTTAACAGACATTTATTCAACAGTAACAACAACAACAACAACAAAGAATGTAAGAAATGATAACATGCACTGTGAAATTGTGAAGGAGTTAGAGTCACTCAAATATTTAATTTGGAAAATATGACAATATATATCACGGGAGTGAGGTCTCAAGTGATAGAATGCGCCAATTTCAGAGGAACCATTAGTGGCTGTGGAGCGCATATAAACCTTCATGTCATCCGCTGTACTGATGTTTATTTGGAACAAAAGCATTTGGATAAATAAGCTGTAGAAGTTAAGGATAAATTTACTGGATGCCTTTATATCGGAACCTGTAGCTTCTAATTCATGTGCCAGGAAATGTTATGTGTTTTTCAGACAGATTTTGTGTGTCATTAATGCAGCAGTATAGCAGAAATTGGGAAAAAGGAAAGAGGTAGACTTCAATTTTTCTTGTCTACAAATCTCATAGTCAGCAAGGAGTGCCCATCAAGACAGGGAACCACAAGGGTACATCACAGTGATCTATCTGCTTTTATTTTTTCCTTCTTACTTCCTCCCATCTTATCCTATTGCCTTGGCCAGGATCCAGGACAGAAATCAAATCCCTAGATGATTTTATACCCAGAAACAAATATTACCTAAAAACATATCTTGGAGATGACCTTTCGCCAAAGAAAGAGACTTCTTTTCCCTACTCTGACATTCACTATTAGATAAATCAGCACTTAGCCCAATCTGGACTCGCTGTTCCAGGCCCCTCTTTTCAAACAGAACATAGAAAAGGTTAAGCTGTAAACCACATTTTTAAAAATATGTTTTAACACAAGTACTACCTAGGATGTTTAAATCATATTAGAAAAAAATGACTACATCATATGCCCTGTCAGGGCAGCAAATAGCTTACTCTATGGACCATAGGTTTAATTACATGAGCAAAAATGATCAGGAGCCTTCAAAATGTCAAAATAGTTTAAGAAACTGCCCTGCTCAAATGCCACTTCAAGATTAATGGTAATAATTATGTTAGAAGCCCACACTTCATGCAATATAACAACAGCGTCCATGATCAAGAAAAAGGGAAGCCTATTTAGAATTATTACTTTACTGCTGAATGTGACACTTTCAGCCTGCAAATACTTGCATCATTACTTGAGGTTTGATCTGCACTGGAAACATATCCATTGGTTTCAAATCACTTCAGCTGGATTAATATGTGCTATATCTTATACCAGAAGGGCCTTTTTGATTGTCATAGGGAGTGTCGTTAGAATACAACCTTAACTCAGAAGTGACTAGTGATATTACTTTGGTCATCACTACCAACTCATATTGGCAGAATAGCAACCTATTCCTACTCACAATCTGTCAACTTCTTCTGAAGTCACTTAACTCAGGCTCTGTGTGACAGAACTTAATATTAGAGGCATTGACCTTCAGCAATTTTGTCTGAACATGGTTGACAGGTATAATGGTCATAGGAAATTCAGATAATTGGGTTGAAAAATGAGTTTCACTGTACAGCAATATACTCTACCCCCTGGTTTTACTGTTGATGGGTTAGATATACATTTTGTTGGCTTTTATAATCATTTTGCTGTCCTTAAATATTATAGCAATACTTGTCCAAAATCCCTCAATGACTGAGGGATGACTCTTTCATATTTATTATTTTCTTTTAAAAGGAAGCCAACATACATGTAGCAGAGGTCCCAGGAGGGAAAAAAAAAATATTTTCAAGTGACAATTACATGACAAATAAGAAGAGCCTTTTATTTCACAGAGAGAAATACTCTTGAAGCACATAAAATAGTGAAACTTTTGGAAAATCATCATGGTATTCATAGAAATATTCAACAAGATTTTGCACTTTTTTTTTTTACAACTTATGAGTATTCATCATTTGAGTAGTGGAGAAATAATTCTCATTATTGTATGGTTTTAGAGTTTAGTCCATTTAAACAGTTGGATTACTCTCTCTCTTTAGACATATAGTATTCCCAGTGTTTAGTTACATATATCTTATGATATTTAATAAATAAATTATATGTAACCATATAATGAGCTTCTGTTAAATATATAAGCACAAGTGTTGCTTAACAGTTAAGAGGTAAACTTTGTAGTTTGACAACACATTTTAGCTCTGCCATGTCCTAGTTGTATGGTCTTGGAAATATTAATTAGTAAATTTAAGCTTATTTCCTTATGTACAAAACGAGAATAATTGGTTCTTATGCCACTGCATTACTGTGAGGATTAAATGAGTCCATGTTTGTTAGCAGGAAGTACCATGTCTGTCCCACAGCAACTATGTAACACTCTTCTGCTGCTGCTCCTGCTGATGCTGATGTTACCGAATGTAATATGTTTACTCTTTGGTATTTCAACTTCAAGGCTAAGAAATCTAGAAATTAAGTACATCTAGATCTAATGTTCTGATCTAAGCACATTGGGAAATTTAAGTTTGATTTTCAGAGTTTCGAGGAATATAAGCTCTCTTTAGTCAGAATTAATCCTTCACCAATATGTGAGGTCATGAGAACTCTTTGAAGATTCAGAATGTGTTTTTCTGCACCATTGTAGCCTTGAAGAGTTCTGTTCCTTTCAGAGGCTTCTGAATATAAGCTTTCTGTTTGTTATACACTGAATGTTGAGTATTTTGCCTGTTACAATTCCCAAGAGTGGAATGTCAGAGAATGGAGAAATTTAGATTTCAATTCTAGTGCTTTCAATAAATACCTGTGTTTTCCTGCTATGAGTGATTGAGTCTTATTAAACCTCACTGTCTTATAAATACAGACAATAACCTTTCAAGAATTATTTTTAAGTGTTTTAATCATCAGGTTCCAGATTCAGACAGATTTGGGTTTGAACATAGGCTCTACTGTTTTTTGGTAGTATGGCAACTGGTAAACTAGGTGAACTCTCTAATCATCGTTTCCTCCTGCTATTAACTGGGATAGTAAACATACCTACTTCATTTCTTCATAAGTTTTTTTTTTAAACATTATTATTTATTTATTTGTCAGAGAGAGAGCTAGCACAAGCAGGGGGAGCAGCAGGCACAGGAAGAAGCAGGCTCCCTGCTGAGCAAGGAGACTAATGTGGGACTTGATCCAAAGACCCTGGGATTATGACCTGAGCCGAAGGCAGACCCTTAACCAACTGAGCCACCCAGGTATCCCACCTCATGAGCTTTTTTGATAATTAAATAAAACAGGTGAAAGATTTTAGAAAATGATCTCACAAAGATATATGTTCAATAAGCATTATATGTTATAAATAAGTAGCAGAAAACTCAGCTGGAAATAATTGATCTTCTTCCTTTCTCTTTCCATTTTTTAAAAAAAAGCATATGCTTTGGGAATTCTTAAATCTAGATTTGTGAAATCAGATTCTCCAATGGCCAAGACATTCCTAGACAATCCTTCAAATTAGAGTCAGAGACATTTGGCCCTAATTTTATATGTATGTGAAGAGAGCCCTGGTTAGAAATACTGGACAATATGCATATTAAAATGGATTTTCATTTTGTCTTGTGCCCTTTTCTATGAACATATATTTTCTGTAATTATTGGTATCATGCTTGCTGAATGAAATCCTAAAGTTATTTACCAGTAGAGTTCCCTTTCATTTTTTCTAACCATTATGCACACATTTCTGACAAATGAATGGAGGGTGGGTTTTTGTCTTGTCTTGTTTTGTTTATTTTTTCTCCATTAAATGTGTAGATTGCTTTGGGTAGTATAGACATTTTAACAATATTTGTTCTTCCAATCCATGAGCATGTAATGTTTTTTGATTTCTTTGTGGCATCTTCAGTTTCTTTCATAAGTGTTCTATAGATTTCAAAGTACAGATCTTTTACCTCTTTGGTTAGGTTTATTCCTAGATATCTTGTTTTTTGGTGCAACTGCAAATGGGATTGATTTCCTTGATTTCTTTTTCTGTTGCTTCCTTACTGGTGTGTAGCAATGCAACAGAATTTTGTGTGTTGATCTTATATCTTGCAGCTTTACTGAACTCATGTATTACTTCTAGCAATTTTTTGGTAGAGTCTGATGGGTGATCACTTTATCTGCAAATAGTGAAAGTTAAATTCTTCTTTGCTAATTTGAATGCTTTTTATTTCTTTTTGTTGTCTGATTGTTGTGGCTAAGATCTTCAGTACTATGTTAAATAGTAATGTTAAGAGTGGGCATCCCTGTCTTGTTCTTGACCATAGGGGAAAAGCTTTCAGTTTTTTCCCCACTGGGGATGATATTAGCTGTGGCCTTTCATATATAAGACCCAGATGATTTAATGGTGAATTCCACCAAATACTTTGAAGAAGAAATAATACCAAATCTATACAAACTCTTCCAGAAAATAGTACAGAAGGAGGCACTTCTGAACTCATGAAACCAGTATTACCCCAACTGATACCAAAATCACATAAGTTCATTTACACAAGGGAAAAGAAAAATAAAATTATTCTTGTTAACCTAAAGTTAATGTTTTCATAGACAGTAGAAGATGAACAAAGATACGGCAATTAAAATGTTCTTCTTTACCTTTCAGTATTTAGTTTAATTTCTAGGTATTTTGATATTTTCCTGTTATACTCCTGTTATTGATTTTTAGTTAGGATTGGGAATAAAGAAACCAATGTTATATATTTGACCTTGATAATTATAAAGTGTATGTTTCATTGAATAATCCATTATTTTATTCTTTATATTGGCAAACAGCAAAATTAAAATAGAATGATATATCTGAAATAAGTAAAAATATAATATAATATAAAATATTATATTATTTTATATTATTTATATTATATTATAAAATATAATATTTTTACTATAAATATAGTCCAGGATATTTGACAACTATTCGAGTGAAATAGTATTTATTTCACCTCTTAATTGGACCATTTAGTTGCATCACTTTTCAGTGAACAACTTGTCATTTTATAAATTTTAACAAACTATTATGCTACATCTGTGCTGCTATGAATTTTAGAGTCATAATCTAGTGTCCTCATTAGGCGATATCTACAGTTAGTTCTACAGTTAGTTCTCAAGCTTCCATTTTTCTCAAAAGTGAAGAATTAAATTATATTATTAAATCAATAACTGGATTATATTTTGAATGTATATCATCTTGTTTGACTAAGTACCAAATCAACAGAATTTTCTCTTGTTTTTCTTCGTTTCTCCTTAAGATGTTGTGAGATCTTTTTTTTCCAATATTTTTTTGTTTTAATTTGTAAATAATCTCTACACCCAACATGGGGCTCAAATTTATAACCCTGAGATCAAGAGTCGAATGCTGACTGAGCCAGCCAGGAGCCTGAAGATGTTGTGAGTTCTAAGAGGCTTAAACATCTTAGGCACAAAGGATTCTTCTCTGTACTATCTGACAATGCTGGTTTTTACTAAAATAGACAGCCTCCAGTGGCATTTGTTTATTTTTTACCCACTCAGGTGCATCTGCAGCTGACATATTTGCATTACCCTTTACTTTCCAGATGTCAAATCTGTGTTGGTCACTTCCTCCTCCTCATATAAACCACACATTTCCAATTCTTATTGATATAATAAACCAGTTGACTTTCCTCTCACAGAAGAAGATCATATAATCAGGGCACACTAAATTTGCCTACTTAGGGCTTGCCAACATGAATATATTGCTTCTGTTGTACCACGTGGAACAAGATTTCTCTATTAGACTCTCTGGCTTTATGGTTTTTATCCCAAGAAATATATACTCTTTTCTCTCAGATCCCACAAAATTCTGTGATTTCTAATGACAGTTCTGAGGCATAGTGCAGGGGTTGAGACCTAGGGATATTAACCTGTAGGATTCATTTGAATCTCTTTCTTTTATCACTTAATCAAAATGTTCGCTCTCTTTGTGTAAGGCAAAATTAGTTTTTCATTTTCACACTTTTTCATTCTATGGAATAAATATTATTTTCTGAAACTTCAGTATACTTATCTGGAACTTATATAATAACATTAATATTAATATATTATAGAATACATAACTGTATATTGAAATTATAAATTATATTATAATAATAACTATAATATAAATAATATATTTAATATACCTTTGTCAAAGGAGCTCTGTTCTAACTCTGTAATGAGTCTCAAGAAACTATCCTTGAAATCAAAGGAAGGGATTTACATCTGTCTTTGTCAAATTAGCTCTCCCTGAGTGTAGTATATATACATAGCTAACAATACTGCCTTAATATTTGATAAAGGATATTGGAATTAGGTAATTGCAGAGCTATGGATGTTGAGGAACAACTCTGCTTAGTATCTGAAAATCTTATCTTGTTAAGCATCTGTAAAATAGCTATTTAGTATTTTTAAAATTAGGCTTCAAAATAATACTTTAAAATAGGCTTTAATATTATACTAAATGGCAAAATAATACTTAAATGGCTTTATTTTAATGGAAAATGGAAAATTATTAGTGATATCTATTTGTATTGAAATGCATCTATATGCATAGGTTAAAAAGGGGATACTAACCACAGAACATAAACTGCCTTTACTTGAGAGTGTTGGGTAATTTTTCATTTCTTCATCTTTGCTATCTGTGCTTTATAAAATGTTTCTATGAAAACATATGTTTTTACTTTAAATATTACTTTTTAGTATGTATTACTTAAATGCTACTTAAACAATATCATGCACCACATACTATTAAAATTAAAAATATGTTAAGCTGAAGTACAAACACCAAGGATGAACAAAATGCAATAAACATAAAAAAAGATGATATATAATGGTAAATAAACCCATTATGTTAAAAAAAGGGCAGTCATATCTGAACATAAAAGAATATAGAAAGAATATAAATTTTATTAGAATTTCAAATGTATCTTTGATCTCCAAAAGAGATTTAAGCATGTAACTATAGACCACACTAATTCAGTAATAATGATGTGAAATTTTAAAATAAATAATGTTGATTTAAATTTCCTTATACTTCACTTAAGTACATTACTGCAAATAAATAGTGCTTAGTCTGGTAAAACAGTGATGATTTTGCTCCTACCTATTCCTGCAAGCCCTAATTAGAAAAATCCTCTTGTTTCACACATTGGAGCCATATTAACAGTCTTTCTTTTACTTTTAGAGGAGAACACACATACATCAACACACATAGAGACACACACACACACACACACACAGAGTTTCTGTAATCTGGATTTCCTTTGCCCAGTTTTCAACTAGCTAAATCTTATACATCCTTCAAGTCTCAGATTACATGTCACCCTTTGAGAGGCACCATTCTTGTTACACCTATAGTCTAAACTTGGTCCATTCTCCATTAACACAAAACCATTTTTCTCTTACAACATTTTTCATATTTGTAGTTGTGATTCTAAGATCTGTTTCGGGGTTGGGCGAGCCTGGTGGTGGGTATTGAGGAGGGCATGTATTGCATGGAGCACTGGGTGTGGTGCATGAACAATTAATCTTGTAACACTGAAAAAATAAAATAAAAGTATTTGGGAAAAAATAAAGATCTGTTTCATCTACTATAATTTTAATATCCATGAGTCTATGTTTGGATATCAAAGGCAAATTCAATGCCAACAGAGTATGAATAAATTATAAGAAGATGCATTATATTAATCTTAAGTAATAAATCTTATATTAAGATATGCATTAATACAATAATGCACATCAATGTGTTAATTGATATAAAGTACATCAAAGTGTCAATGAAAGAAAAGAAAAGCATATAGATAATCATAACTTTATTTTTATTTATTTATTTTTAAAGTTTTTATTTATTTTAGAGAGAGACAGAAAGAGTGTGAGTGGGGGGGAGAAACAGGGGGCGAGGGAGAGAGAATCTCAAGCAGACTCCCCACCAAATGTGGAACTGGGTGTGGGGCTCCATCCCATGACCTGAGCCAAAACAAAGAGTTGGGACACTTAACCGATCGAGCCACCCAGGCATCACAAACAAAAAATGTTTCTCGCAAGAATTCAAGTTTAATACTCATTTGTAATTGAAAACCACATACACACACACACACACACACACACACACACACACACCTGGAAGGCATAGTTTAATTCTTGAACATTAGAAAGACAATTAGATTCAAGTAATAAACAAAACACATTTAATAGAAAAATAATAAAAGTATTCCTACTAAACTAAACAAAAAACAAAAAAATACCTGTTTTTAATTCACTAATTCAAAGAGATACATGCACCCCTATGTTTACTGCAGCATTATTTACAACAGCCAACTATGGAAGCAGCCCAAATATCCATTGATAGAAGAATAGATAAAGAAGATATATACACTGGAATATTGTTTAGCCATAAAAAAGAATGAAATCTTGCATTTGCAACAACATGGGTGGAACTGGAGTATATTATGCTAAGCAAGTCAGGTCAGTCAGAGAAAGACAAATACCATATGATCTCACTCATATGTAGAATTTGAAAACAAAACAAATGAGCGAGGGGAAAAGATAGACAAACCATGAAACAAAATGAGCAAATGGGAGAAAGAGAGAGGGAGAGGTAAACCAAGAAACAGACTCTTAACTTAAGAGAACAAAGTGATGTTTGCCAGAGGGGAGGTGGGTACGGGGATGGGTGAAATAAGTAATGGGGATCAAAGAGTACACTTATCGTGATTAAAAAAGAGAGAGAGAGAATAAAAAAAAGAGTAAAAAAAAAAAAAAAGGCCACACTCCACATGTGGCTAGCACCAGTGGCCTAGCTTTCTGTGGCTTGATCTACACCTTTGCTGATAGAATAAACAAATAAGTAAGCACACTATTTTCATATTCTGTTAAAGGTGTATCCTAATGTATATAATATATAATAAATATGTATATATATAAAATTCTTTGCAGTGGAACCTTGAGTAAATTACTGAAGATTAAAAAAATAAAGAAGAATAAATGAATGAATGGTAAAAATAATGCCTGTTCCTATATGATTATATAATTTTAAATTTTAGATCAACCCAATATGGCCTGAAACAGAAAGAATTTTAATGATATATGGAACAGAGACAAAATTTTGACCACCTGCAGATAACATAATTATATGCTTTGGAAACTTAGGAAAGTCAACCAAAAATAATTAGTAATAATGAGCCAACTAAAAGCCAAATCAAATACGTGTAAAAATAATTAGTAGCATATATTCCTGTAATAAGCAGTCAGAAACATACATGGAAATAGAATTCACAGAGGTACAAA
>CM053610.1:93739084-93776317 GCA_028646535.1 Procyon lotor | reverse complement strand
AAATTCTTCATACTTCTAACTTCAAAAATAATGAATATATTCCTCAAGTGATATGGATATATTTAGTTTAAATAGATTGCTATTAATACACATCTCTTAGAACTATGACATTTATGTATATGAATATGTATAATACATGAGCATTTTTAAAAAGTTGATTTCATGAAAAACCCAATGACTTAGTTACATGCAAAAATATTTTCATATTTGAGAAATAAAAAATGAGGTGTTAATGACCCTTGATCTTGGGTTACTGGAGAACATCACAGAAAATCAGACTTAACGGAGAGAATCTAGACTTAAAGGAATCTGCCTAGTAGTTGGGATTCTGTAGCACAAACGAGAAAAAAAATCAAGTGAACATCAAGAGAAGAAAAAAGGAAGTAAGTAGAGAATGATTGAAAAAAGATTTAAAAAAAATGATTAAGAACCATGAACAGCTGGAAAAAAGAAAGCAACGTGAAATAAAATTTGACAGAGCTTAATATTCTTTTTCACAAGTAAACTTCCAGAGAAATTTTTTTAAAATAAAGGAATAAAGAAAGAAAAAGTAATGACAAGTTCCTACTTAAGCATTGAACCTAAAAATCAACTTCCCTAATTTGTTCCATATAAGGCCATTCCGTAAATACAAATATTTTATCATCCATTGATTATGAATTTTATGAAATAAATTATGGATATCATAAGGTCAGGTGGAATATGTATTCTACCACTTTTCCAAAAATATTTCAAAAGGGTATGTGTTTTTCTTATAGGAGAAAATATTTTTGTTTGGAAAATAAAGGAAATTCCAGAAGTGCTAAAACTTACAATAATTAAATCAAATAAATATCTTCTCTGTAATTTATATTCAAGGCAGAAAATGTAAATATATTTCTCCATATAATTCTAGTAGATAACAGATTTTATTAGTTTAAGGAAACACAACCAAAATGCACATCCATCATCTTCAGTCTAGAAAGATAAGCAGCCTGAAGACCAATAACCCAAGATGCCTGAGAATGAAAGCAGTGAAATAAAAGGTTATTTCTTTTAGATTCTCTTCTATGACACAGATTTTCTCCATCTTTGATAAGAGGGAATATCAAAATACCACTAAGATCCTGATGATACTTTACTGAACCTCACCATGGGAACTATTAATAATGAAGACGTATTTTCTTATAGCTGTTGTTTCTCCAAGCAAGGTAACTGTCACAAAGTCAATGAGAAAGATAACAAATTAACCTAGAGTCGTTTTTTAAAACCATGAATCAATAAAACGAAGATACAAAAAAAAGCAGTACATGTGATAAAATCCATGCCATTGAAACAACTATTTTTAAACTAATGTCAATGGTGAACATACATCCCTAAAGGAATCTATTCCCCAAGGTTTAAGAGGCAGCAGAACAGTTTAATCATCAGTTAAATCAGTTTTTGTGAAGAAATGATCAGTAAGAGACTGCAGTTTTTGATGGGAAAGCATTCCTAGAAATCGGCCGATTCAAGGAGTGTGCCTAAGATTTAGACTGGGAAGGCCAGAAATCAGATCACAGAGACAGGGCTTAACCGGTGATCAACATTGTTGCCTTTGGATACAGGGCAGGTGCTGATTCTCTGAGCTCCAGATGTTGACTACAGAGAAAAGTTTCCCAAAGTCCCACAACAGAGCCTCAATTCTCTTAGGAAAGAAAATATTGGGATCTGTCCAACAACCAGTTTGAAGTAATTTTTGTATCCGTGGTACTTGGTTAGATCTGGATGTCTGGGAAACTTGAATAATAAATCATTACTGAGTCTCTGACCTTCAGACAAACACTAGAGTGAAAAAGCCAGAGGAAAAGAACAATGTAATATGTTGTACAATGTTGAAACATGACTACAGCTACAATGAAGGTGTCTATGAACACATAAACATAAAGTAGATAACTCTGCATAAAGGACCTGGAAAGACTGAGACTATCTTCTGGAAAGGATCTTGAAAATTAAAGAGGTGTTCAACTGGAAGAGAAGAACAGGAAGATAAAAGTTAGAAAACTGCAAAAAATGAAGGTTTGGATGGTTGGGTGAAGTGTTTAGGGATGTTTCAAATAATTAATTTGAACATGATAAGATAATGTGAACAGAAAAGATGAATGACATGAATGACTTTATTTGTAGGAATAAATTTATAAATTATGATGGATAATGTATGTAGAAAGGCTATTTTAGGAATGTATATAGAATAGTCATTTGGTCCAAAGTTCATTAGAAATTAGTATTTAAATGAAAATAATCAACTATTTGTGCTTATAGTTTATTTCCACAGGATTTGATCCATTGACAATGCTTAAGTGCTTTATTAATATTACTCAGCAAAGAATCAAATAGGAGCTTCAAGATTTCTAGAATCCTTGATTTATTTAGTGTTCTAGATTTCCACAGTACTCCTTTTGTGAACATTGTAATGAAAATAGTTCCCTGAATGATGATTTTATTCCCTTTTTTCTGCTGTAAAATATGACTGGTGTTAATTATCTGTTTAAGTTACCTGCTCATTTGAAAACAGATAAAATTGTTCCTCTAGTGTGTTAATAACATCCATGCAAATACCTATTTTGACTTGACTCCATAAACAATAAGTGAGCAATAGCAATCTCTGAAATTACTGAATCATAGGAAAAATTTTCTTTAATCTTTAAGCAATCATTACCCACATGAAGAATAAGTGTACCATTTATGGATCTATTCTCACTAATACAGCATAGGATTATACAAACACAAAGTGATAAAAAAACACAATAGAATCAGTTGAGATATTAAGAAAGTTTTCCATTTGAACTGCATATTTTCCATGTGAACTACATTATTTCCACGAAATTTCAAATTTTACTCAACTTTAGTTCTTGATTTTTATCATATACTGAATGCACTGCATTAAGCCCTACTTATCACCACAATAATTAAAATATTAAAAATAATAAATAATTAAAAATAAGTTTTATTTTCCTTTTAAAGATAAGGAATTTAAGGTTCAGATATATTATACATACTATCCACATAATAATACAGGGCAGAATTTCAAATCATATCTCAAGAATCTCAAAGTTTATTTGCTCTACATGTTACTGTGCTCTATTAGATATGATCCTAAATTATTTTCACTGCTTTTTATACAACTAAATGGAAAATAAAATTAGCAGGAAGTCTATTTATAATAACCGAGTCTCTGTTGATGTGTTTTGTCTAACATGCCCCCTTTTTTTAACCACTTGAAAAGTTGTATTATTCATTGTGAGGACCACAAATGTATTTCTTATAAAGACTGTTATTACTCAAGGTCCTGGTTTAGTTTCTGGTTTGGTTTTAAATATTTTGTCTAATCGTCACCCTCGCTTTCAAGGTGCACAATCAGGAAAATGTTCTTTTAAAAGCTCTCGGTATAAAGACACAGAAAGCGCATGTGAATATTTCATAACACCTGTACATTGGTAAGGGGAAGGATGAGGCAGCTAGGAACTTATCAAATTACTAACCTGTTCTTTCATGAAAATAAATGAAGAATGCCCAGAAGAAGGCATGAGTCCAAGTGAGTCTTCAGAGTTATAGATCATGAATTCTTTCTCCACGGCTCTGTGAAAACTTCTATCTGATCCTTAAATTGTTTTCCTTTTTTTCTCTTTAGAATTGACTTTTTATGCCTTTTGTTTTATTATTTTTATTTTGAATTAATTCAAATGTTCATATATAATGAAAACAATGTAATCATGAGTCATGAACCCCAAACCTCCTTTTATAAAACTTAGTATTTTAGCGTTCTAATATTACATATTTTGATTTGTTTGGTCTTAAGAAATGTAACATTACATATGAAGTCCAAAATTCCTCAGACTACTTTTCCTTAATTCCTTAATAAAAGTAGTCAGTATCCTCAGGTAAGAGTACATAGTTTCTATGGATTTTTTTTTTTTTACTAATATGTATGCATAAAAAGGTAGTTTTGTGGGGTGGGTGGATTGGTTTGTTTGTTTATTTATTTATTTATTTATTTGACAGAGAGATTGAGAGTGAGCACAAGCAGGGGGAGCAGCAGAGGGAGAGGGAGAAGCAGGCTCTCTGCTGATGGGGGAACTTGATGTAGGACTTGATCCCAGGACCCTTGGATCTTGACCTGAGCCAAAGGAAGTCGCTTAACCAACTGAGCCACCCAGGCACCCCTATATGTGGGTTTTTAAACAAAAATAACACAAATGAATGACAAATTATATCATTTAAACTTGATTCTGTATTAAGTTTTTGAGATATATTTACTTGTTCTTTTCAATGTGCCTCTCTTTTTTTCATTTTAATTGCCTTATAGTATTTTGTTTTTTATTGTTATACTGTTTACTTCAACCATATGTTAGCTGATGGGCTTTTATTTTGAATAAACTTAGTGCTGCAAAGAACATCCCTGAACCTATCCCTCTGTGACTATGTTCATAGCTGTCTCCAGAACTGTGTTCCTTAAACTTCACCCTGCACACAGAAAACCTGCAAAGCTTCTTAAACATATATTGGCCTCACCTTAGATTTGTAGTAACAACATTTCTGGGAGCCTCTTAGAAATGAATAGCAGACTTATGCTCAAACTTTCTAAATCAGAATCTACATGTGGAGTCCTGGAATTTGTGTTTTAACACGTTCTTCAGGTCATGCTTCTATACAATAATGCTTGAGAAGAGTTCATCTAGTATATATAACTAATAGGGAAACAAATCAGTCATGCTCAATACATGTATTTAGATTTCATTTATAGTACCAAATTGAACTCTACTGTGATTTTACAAATGTATGCTCCCTTAAATGACATTTTTTCCCTATCCACATGCTTGTCTACAATTAGTATAGGCAGGTAATTCTAAACTTATTTTACTTTTAAAACTTTGCCTGTCTGATTGGTATGAAGCAGGATTTGTTTATTTAATTTGCATTTCACAAATTACTAGTGCTCTTGAGGATCTTTTATTAAAGTCTTTCTGATAGCCTGACATGTTCATATTCTGGAACTTTTTCTTACTGAACTGCTTGTCCTTTTTATATTGATATCTAAGAATAATTACTACACTTATGTTAAATATGCACATTAAGAATATTTTTTTCTAAAACTGTCTCATTGCATAAATTAAGATTTAATGTATCATATTTGTCAATGCATTGCCTAATAGTGCATCTGGTATTGTGTTTAAGAAACTAGGGACGCCTGGGTGGCTAAGTTGGTCAAGCGTCTGTCTTTGGCTCAGATCATGATCCTGGGATCATGGGACGGAGTCCCACATTGGGCTCCTTGCTCAGTGGGGATCCTGCTTCTCCCTCTACCTGCTGCTCCCCTTGCTGCTTGTGCACTCTGTTTCTCTCTGACAAATAAATAAAATCCTTTACACAAAAGAAACTATTTACTACTTAAAAATATCATGAAGATATTTTGCAATATTTTCCTGAAATAGTCAATGTTTTGAATTTTACGGTGAGATAATTTATTTATCTGAATTTTATTTTTACATGTCCTATTATCCAAGAATCTGAAATTATGTACATGAATAATCAATTCTTCTGGAAACATTTATTTATAACAACATAGCCTCTATGTTGGTATATATGTCTAGGTATATTGTTACCTCTGTCATATAAAAAGTTTTCATGTTTTTGTGGGTATATTTTTTGGAATTTTTAATTTAAATTCCAGTAGTAACATAGAGTGTAGTAATAATTTCAAGTGTACACTATAGTGACTCAGCACTTCCATACTCCTACACCGAGTGCTCAAGTGCTCATCACAAGTGCACTCCTTGATCTCCATCACCTTTTTAACCCATCCCCCCACCCAACTCCCCTTTGGTAACCATCAATTTGTTCTCTATAGTTAAGAGTCTGTTTCTTGGTTTGCCTCGCTCCCTCTCTCTCTTTTACACCTTTGCTCATTTGTTTTGCTTCTTAAATTCCATGAGTGAAATCAAATGGTATTTGTCTTTCTCTGACTTGTTTCACTTAACATAATACTCTGTAGCTCCATTCATGTCATTGAAAGTGGCAAGATTTCACTCTTTTTTATGGCTGAGTAATATTCCAGTGTATGTATGTGTGTGTGTGTGCGTGCGTGTGTGTGTGTATTCCACCTCTTCTTTATTCATTCATCAGTCAATGGATACTTGCTTATTTTTATAATCTGGCTATTGTAGATAATGCTGTTATAAACATTGGGGTGCATGTATCCCTTTGAATTAGTATTTTTATGTTCTTTGGGTAAATACCTAGTATTGAAACTGCTGGATTGTAGGGTAGTTCTATATTTAACTTTTTGAGGAACCTCCATAGTGTTTTCCAGAGTGACTGTATCATTTGGCATTCCCACCAATAGTGCAGGAGGGTTCCCCTTTCTCCACATCCTTGCTAACACAACAAAACTAAAAGCAACCTATGGAATGGGAGAAAATATTTGCAAATGACATATCTGAAAAGGTGTTAGTATGTAAAATATATAAAGAACTTATAAACCTCAACACTCAAAAAATGAATAATCCAATTAAAAATGCACAAAAGACATGAATAAACATTTTTCCAAAGAAGGCAATACAGATGGCCAACAGACATGAAAATATGCTCAACATCACTGATCATCAGGGAAATGCAAATCAAAACTACAAAGAAATGTTGCCTTACACCTGTCACAATGGCTAAAATCAACAACAGAAGAAACAACAGGGCATATATATAGATTGAGGCTAATGCAGGGCTCAATCTCAGGACCCTAAGATCATGATCTAAGCCACAATGAAGAGTTGGACGCTTAACCCACTGAGCTACCCACACAGCCCCATAGGGTATATTTTAAATCTCTATTTGATTGTATTGGCTTTTACCTGGGTTAATGACATAATAAGTATCAAATTCTTTGTTCCTCAAAATTGCCTTTTGGCTCTTCACTCATTTATTCTTCTATTGAATTCTAAGTTTAATTTGTTCAATTAGGTTAAAAAAAGAAAGAAAACCTGCAGATTTTTTGTAGGAATTAAATTGATTAAGATAAAGGAAATTTGTCATAATAAGTCTCTTCATCAATAAAAATATTATATCTTTATATTTATGTAGGTTTTAAAAAATAGTATTTTATTTTTAGTTTTTATTATTATGTTCAGTTAGCCAACATATAGTACACCATGTAGGTTTTGTTTTAATGTATCCATTAGTAGTTTTATAATTTTCTTCATATAGTATTTTATACTTGCTACAATTCTAAACTGGACATTTTAGCTATTAACTAAATTATATTTAATACTCTATAGGAATGTCTTTGAATTCTGTAAGCTATTTTTATTTTTGGGGAACTTACTAAGCTTTCTTATAGTTTATCATTCGATTATTCAAATTTTATAGGCACTTTTGTCATGTTACTTCTAATTATTTTAAATCCAATGTACTCTTATTTCCAAAGCTCCTATTTCTAGTACAATGTTGAAAAATGGAAGTGATAGCAAAGTATCTACCACTTCTTTCTGATAATACTTAAAGTTTTTCTAAAGTTTTCCCATTAAGTATATTTTCTACTGAATTTCAATAGATCTTTTTCATGAGGTTTCCTAATTAAGTTCCTCCTATCTATTTCTAGTTTTTTGGAGGTTTCTTTTCATTGCAAATAAGAATTGAACTTGATTAAATGATTTTTTTCATATATCATGACACATTTATTTTTTTCTTTAATACGTTTACATGATGGATTTTTTTTTCATTGCTTGGTTAATCCTTTGTGATTCTAATATATGATGAGAATTTTTATTCACTGAAACATCAATTTTTTAACATTTAATCTGTAACTTTTCTTTGCATGATTAAGTCTACTATTTTGATATGTTTGGTAAAAGATTATACTTACTTTTAGAATACTTACATTCAAAAATTATATTTAAATATGATATATTTGTAATTGTTATATATGTATGTACATAACATATATATTATTGTTACATATATATGCACACATACATACATATGTGATATGCACTGTTTTACTTTCAGTTTTATGTATATCATTTATTTTATGTCATATTTTCCCTTTCAGTGTCCTTTTTTCTTACTGATATTCATTAGTAGTCATACTGTGGAGATTTCTGTATGATAACCTATTCTGCTTATGTCTAAAAATATCCTTTCTTTTAAAGTTTTTTTTTCTTTAAAGACAATTTGGCTGACTAGAATTTTAGGCTGACAGGTAACCTTAATACTTGAGGATATTTTTCTATTCATTAGAGTCTGTTTTCAATTTAAATTTCATTATAGGCACAATCTTCTTCCTGATAGTTTTTATATTTTCTCTTTATTCTTTACATTATATATTTCACTACTATGATTCTAGATGTGGATCTGTTTCCTTTGTCCTGTTAGATATTTGGTAGACTTTTCATTTTCAAAGTTGTAATCTTCCCTTCTAGAAAATCCTCTTCATGTAATGTTTTTCTATCTTTCATTCTCTTCTATACTTCTGAATTCCTATTTGATAAACGGTGGGTTTTCTGGTCTATTATTCATATCTCTAAACCCTTCTCCAATATTTTCCATTTAGTTTTATCTTCTGTGTTAACTTCTGGGTTATTTCCTCAGTAAATTTATCAATTCACTAAATGTCCTTTTAACTTGTCCAGTTTGAAATCAGTAATATCTACTGAGAATTTTTTTAAATTTAAATAACAGTATTTTTCACTGTAAGACATTTTATTTAGTTCTTTGTTATAATTACCAATATCTAATATCTAAGGACCAATATCGATAATACCAGTATCTACAGGACATATTTTTTTGTTGTTGTTGTGTATTATTTCTAAATTCAATCACTTTGAAAATTATTTTTAAACTTCTTTAAAAGCATTAGAATAGGGCACCTGGGTGGCTCAGTCAGTTAAGCATCTGCCTTCAGCCCAGGTCATGATCTCAGGGTCCTGGGACAGTCCTTCATCAGGCTCCTTGCTCAGAGGGGAGCCTGCTTCTCCCTCTGCCTCTGTCCTGCTCCTGCTCACTCTCTCTCCCTCTCAAATAAATAATAAAATCTTTAAAAAAGTAAAATAAAGGTGTTAGAATAAATATAATACTTAAAAGTATTACAATTATTTTATTTTCTGTGTTATTTTAATTTTATGTATAATGTTTACAAGTTATGGCTATTGATGTGCAGCTGTATTTCTTGTTAACACAGATGTATTTGTTAGTATTAAATTTTATCATGTGTTTGTTTCCATTTTGACTTATAAGCTCATGTTGGACAGGAGATGTTTCTTTGACTTTTTTTTCTCTTTGCATTCAATCCCCATATTCTAACAAATTTCTATTGCTTCCACCAGTGTGTTCTGGTTAACAACACAGAAATACAAATTTTATATTGATTATTTGGATTTGGGTCCAATTGTTGAATCACTGATACTGTAACATTTACCCCATTGCAGGAGAAAAGTATGTTTCAGTTTCTGGTCACAGGCTATGTATGTGTTATCGGCACCTCCCTATAGCTGAGATTTGTCTTAAGGCCATTGATCCCAACAATGGTAAACTGTAGCTTTTTATAACCTTTCTAAAGCAAGGAATGCCACTCCAGTACCTAGAATATAACAAAGAGTGTGTTCTAGCCCCTCGAGCAAGAATGGAGTACTTTGAGGATGTTGAATATCTGGTTAACACTGTTGCCATGGTTCTCACCGTGGTTTTAAAGGTAAATATCTGTAGAGGTTTTTAAAAAACTGATGCTCAGGCTCCATACCCCCTCCTCCAAGTTGTTGTTTAAATTGGTCCAGAGTGGAGAATTATCAAGGATATAAAAAAGTTACTGGTAATTCTAATTTGCAGCAGGAATGGAAAACACTGGCCAGTCTGAGACCTGAAGCACAGCAGATCTTAATTTTAGCCCCACCTAATGCTTTCTTTTTCACTTTTTTTCTGCTCTAGAGGTATTTATAGTCATGAAATGCCCACTAAATTATCCTTTATTGAGTGAAGACACAGTAGGTTTTCAGTAAATATTTGATTGTCAGGTATTTAAGAAAGCTGGTCCATTCTCACATTCCCCTCCAAAAATGTTCCTAAGGTTCTCATTAATGTGACACCATTTATTGACTGTCTGATGTGTGCTGAGCACTATATTAGGAGCAACAGACGGAATTGAGTAAGTTTTAAAATTAGAAAAGGAGAAAGATAGGCAAATAGGCAAACACAATAAAGTTGAATAAATACTTAAACACTAGAAGCTGTAACAAGAAAATGTAAGTGCTCTGTTAATCACAACTTAAGATAGACTGGAGGAGGGGCCCCTGGCTGACTTAGTAGGCCCCTGGCTGACTCAAGTATGACCCTTGATCTCAGAGTTGTGAGTTCAAGCCTCATGTTGGATGTAGAGCTTCCTTGAAAAAAAAACAAAATAGTATTAAAAAAAAAAAAAAAGGAAACTGAAGAAGAAATGTAATTCCAGCATAAAATGAAGAAAACCCTGTCATATGCTATACCCTGGAAAAAATCTGAGGGCACTGTTGTAAGTGAAGGAAGCCAGCCATAAAGGACACATACTGCAGGATTCCATTCATATGAGGTATCTTAAGAGGTCTGCCTCATGGAGGCAGACAGTAGAATGATGGTGGAAATGCAGAGCTTCCATTCAGTGCTATAGAGTTCCAGTCACACAAGATGAAAAGCTGTACAATAGCATGCTTATAGTTAACAATCCTACAGTGCACACTAAAACATTTGTGAAGAGGGTATACCTCAAGTCATGTTTTTTTTTTTTTTTTTAAGATTTTACTTATTTATTTGTCAGAGAGAGAAGAGAGAAAGCAGCAGGCAGAGGGAAAATTAGACTCCCCACTGAGTAGGGAGCCTGATGCAGGACTCAATCCCAGGACCCTGGGATCATGACCCTAGTCAAAGTTAAATGCTCAACAGACTAAGCTAGCCAGGAGCCCTTTGCATTGCTTTTGTTGCTGTTGTTTGTTTTGTTTTGTTTTGTTTTGTTTTTTTGTTTTGTTTTGTTTTATTAAAAGAAAAACTGGAGGGGAAGTAGCTATGGGAAAAGTCAAACAAGATCAGGCCAAGGAGAGAAAGCAGCATATTAAAAAGATGGAATCTTGAGAGAACACTGGGGGCATACAGTACCTTAGTTCAATCTGTTGGTTGCTTAGAATCAGGTGTGGGAGAGAATGAGTGGGGTCTTTAAACCTTGATAAAGGGTTCAGAATTTACTCATAAATATAAAGCATTTAGAGCGGCTTAAGGAAAAGTCAGTATCGTTTATATTTGAATCACTGGTTTTCAACATGGTTTTAGTAGTAGAGACAACTATTTCAAATAAACTCTTATGTGAAATTACAATGTAAAAAAACGGGTCAAATGCAAGGTGCTCTTCTTTAAGCTAGAAGGACTACACTGATCCTTCCAGGCCAAAGCATCCTTTGAAGTTATACCAAGGAAGTCCTGTGCTCAGATGGAGACCAGTCTGAAAACCTCTGATACAGACAAATCTTGAGCTATTTATCCAGCTTATAATTAAAGTAAATTTTATTTAATTATCTGTAAGTCTCTAAATTATCAGCCAACAGTATCTTATATATCTGTCTTCTGACCCAAGGCTAGTGGTAGCTGATGCATGATAAGGCAATTACTGTAAATATTTTCTAATATTTAGCATAACACTGACCTTGCTAGTGATTAAGTACATTATTTAAAATGTCTTGTCTGACTTATGAGAATAATTAGCCCCTAGTCTATTTATAAATGTTTATATTTTTATAGATTGCTTATTAGTTTGTTCCAAAAAGTCTCATAGTATTATTTATCATTATCATAACCCTTTTTTCTAGAAATTTTATGTTTATGAATACCTGATCAATTTTATAGATAAAATATATAATACTTACACATGTAAGTGTGCATATACACATATATATATTCAAATATGATACATATTTTAAAAATCCATATTTGTGAGAAAATATGTCATTTAATTATAGTTTTATAAATATATTATGATTTTATAAATATAAAATTTAATATAAATTAAATATTTAATTATGTTTTAAATGTATACCATGTTATATCTCTTGTCGATATAGTAGGAGGCACTTATGAGGGTTGTATATAAAGCTGATGAGAAATGGTCCTCTATATCAGAAGAAGAGGGTAAATAGCATAAGTATACTTTAGGGGAGTATGTGCATTGCATATGGGTTTGCTGTGGCTTGAATTTAAAAAGCTCAGTTATGTTCTGAAAATCTGATTAATAACATAAATTTAAAATTATTAAAAGTTATTAAAGAAAGTTTAGAAAAGTTTTCTCTCAAATAAAGTAAAATACCTTCTTATAAGGGATTTCAGATCTTTGATTCTGGGTAATGAGAAGTCACCACCTAAACCCATTGCCAAGGAATATTCTAAAACTTCTAATAGAGGGAGAAAGAAAAAGGGAAGGAGGGAGAGAGGGAGAGAATAAGAATAAGAAGTAGGAGGAGGAAGTGGCGAGAGGATGAAGAGAATGGGAAGAAGAGGAGGAAGGAGGGAGAGCAGAAAAGGGAGTGAAGGAGGGAGGGAAAAAGGAAGAAAGGAAGGACTAAGTGCTTAGCATCTTAAAACAAAAAAACAACAAATTTTCAATTTGTTGAAACACACTGTGTCAGGCAGTTTTAATACATAAACTAAACAACTGAACTTAAAATAATTGTATGAATTTCCTTGGAGAGACAAAATTCCAAGTGTAATCTGTCCAAAATAAAAACAGAACTTTGTTATGCAGTCAGCAAAGGCCCCAAAGGAAGTTAAATTAAAGCAACAGATGAATGCATTGCTCTTGGCTGAGAACATTTCTGATGGTGCTAATTACCGTTCTGAAAACAGTCATGGCTAGGTGGTAAAAGATTGGTGGAAAGGTTGCCAGGCTCCAAGATTGTGCCCATACAGGCCCCTGGCATCTGACATGGTTGAATGGTTTGCTTCTTCCAATTGCCATAGGCCATTTACATGACTGAATAGCAGTGGAGTCCCAGAATATATGTTCTGCCTTCAGCTTGGTCCTAGGATCATATGAAGTACAATGCTCTCATTGTCTTCCTTACTCAAAAATTACACCATGATTCAGACTTTTTTTGACAATGTAAGTTGCTCTACCTGAGAATCTTCCACCTTAACCATCTTCCTTGAATTTATTTTGAAGGCAAACTCACCAACAAGATACTGTGTCTGAATGTGTGTAGGGTTTAATTCTTAAAGCATAAGGAGGCAAGAGAAAGCAAATGAAGTTAACTAGCTCTTTACTCTATTTCCATTTCTGTAGGTAAATACAGACACAGTGTGTCTGTGTGTGCATGTTACTTGTGTGTTAGTAGTTTTTATTTGTCTACAAGAAAAAGAACACTCACATCAAAAATAAGGTATAGTGTAAAGAACCTCAAGGGAGTTAGGGGTTTACTCTCTAGCCTTTATTCTATTATAAACAATTATGATTTATCTGATAGGATTTGAATAATAGAACTTGGACTTGATCCTAGATTTTCTGATTACAAGTTATCAAGTAGATTTAAACTAATGGTTCGACAATTCTGTAGCTCTGAAAATAGAGCTAAAAGTCAGAGAATAAACTCTGTGAGCCTCTGGATTAGAAAGAGTTCAGGTCTGTACTACTTCTCAATATGTATGATCTCAGATAGCCCTGAGATAGATTCGCTATCTCAGACAGTGAATAGAATATATTCGCTAACCCATAAAGTCTATAAAATGGCCCAAATATGTCAAAGAATTGAGATATATGGCTCATATAATTATGGCAATGGCTAGACACTGGAGCACTAGTGTAAAAAAAAAAAATACCCACAAGCATTTTTGGCTACCATCTTCTCATGTGGGACAGGTTTTGGATGGAATTTTACAAGGTATATTGCAAATTACACTATAATACTACTGTGTAGAAAGCTGCTTCCTCTCCTTAACCACAAAGTTGGCCTTGCTCATTGGCAATGCTGAAGACCAAGAAAATAGAGTTAGATCACAATTCGCCCCTTATTTCTGTTACAACAGACCAGGAACTACTCTAAGACCTTTACTAACATTTTTAAACTATTACTTACATATACTGACTAATTTTATCCTCACAACAACGTATGATATAGTCACTCTTATTATCATTCTCATTTTACAGATGAGGAAATTTCAACAAAGAGAGAAATAACTTGCCCAAGGACCCCCAGCTAGCCAATAGTGGAGGAGGAATTTAAACTCAGGTAGTGTAACTAATTAAGACCTGAAACCTTAGATAACATTTAATTCCACTTTATGCAGTACTATTCTTTTTTAACCTGCATAATGCCTCCTATTTATAGGCGGCTCACTCCTGGTAAACACCTTGACTTACAACCTCTCACACAGCTTACTTCAGCAGCTGTCTATTTGATCTCTCTCCTCACCACATTGTCCCTCCCACAATCAATTTCACACAAAGCAATGAAGTTTATCTTTTAAGAATCAAGTTTCTTTTCCAAAACCTTTCAGAATTCCCTTCAATCTTTCAAATGAAGTCTGAACTTTTTAATCTCGTGCTCACAGCTTTCCCGTATGTACTCAATCTGTATTTTTCCTTTCTGCAAATCAACCAAATTATAGTTCTGAAATTGAAGTGCTTACCAGTCCCTGGAAATTACTTGATCTCTTGCACATTAGGTCTTTGATCATACCATAGAGATATTCTTGTTTTTCAAAACTTATTGCTGCTACTTGGACTCTATCTCTGATTCAGGATATAATGTAAATGTAATTTTAACCATCATATTTCCTTGATTCCCCCTCAGCTTAGAAGTTGTTTCCCCTTCTCCGAGGAAATTTTGGCACAAAGCTCAGCTTTTATAGTGTGATTATAGTAAAGCCATGGTAGGTTCATATGCATACATATGTTTGTGTGTGTGTGTGTGTGTGTGTGTGTGTGTGTGTGTGTGTGTGTGTGTTCCAATGAGTCATTTCCCTGATTGTAAGATTTATAACCCACACATTTTTGCACTACGCTGGCTGCATATCAATATACTTGGATCAACTAATCATTAATGAGTATGTATCTAATGAGTGAATGAATGAGTGAATGTATCAACTGTGCTGGCACTGACAGTTTTCTGCCAAGATAATTTAATTGTTCATTTTATTTATTTCATAAGGAACTGTCAGTACAATTTAGAAGTATTACAAAAGTAAAAGGAAGTAAAGAGTCCTTGAAAACTAAAGTGACATTTATCATTGATTGTGCCTGCTGAAACCACATATCTAGAGAGACATATCCTTATCTTAGTTTTACCAAAACATTTTTGATATATTAACAGACTTTAATAAAGACAGTAGCCATCAATTAAACAATCAACTCTAACACTGCAAATGACTATGCCAGGCATAATCCATAAACTCCTTGATCTTTAAGTGAAGCCAGTCATTTGACAAATACTTGTTCCCTTTCAAGAGAGTGAACTTTAGAATTCTGTGTTTTCTAAGAAAGTCCAGATCTGAGAGTATTTAAAAGTCTGATAATTAATTTAGAGATGTATTATATTTTATAGCATCTATTATGAAGTATGTGTAGATGTATTTATGTTTGGATAAACATAGTATTTGTAATCAAAAGTTTTGGACACATATTAAAAAGTAAATAAACACACATTCTACTGCATTCAGACAAGATGAGAACACCTGAGAAATACAAAGGGGAATTCAAGAGGCAGTTCCTCACCAGCACCTGACTCCTTTGTTGTTTTGTTCTGAACCTTTTGTGACAGACACTTTGTCTAAAGATGACAGCATTTCATCACCTTCATGAGATTAAAGCTCCCTTTCAAATATTGGTTCCAACACTGTTCAAATGTGTCAGCAGAGTAAAAAATTCAATAAAAATCCCTGGGGGTGAGATGCCAATTAGGCCTAAGACACCAAGATTTGCCAAGGGACAAGAAGGAGGCCACCGGGGTTATTCAAATGGCACAGATTCCAAAGCACTCATTGATTCTCTCATCCCACCGACTTCTGAGCATTTAAAATTTTTGTTTTGGAGGGGCTGTGGGTGGGGTGGTGTGCAGTGGAGGGGTTCAGTGAGGATGCATAATTAATCTCAGTACATAGAATGAAACTATTCAGACAACTATGACACTGTTTTCATGGAATAATGTGTCAAAATCACAATCGGGCTTAGGAAATCTATTTCTCCTTACTTTACTGGGATGTTAAATTGAAGTATTCAGAACCGAAACTGCCCATTAGCTTTATTTGAGAAACCGTGACAAGGGGTGGGGGGGGGGAGGGGAGTTTTATTCTCTTACCACAGCTCCACAAAGTCAATATTTACATACATATACTCATATATATTCATATGTGTATCTATTCATATATATACATAAATATGTATGTCTCCTCAAATACTACAATTTTTTTTCTTTTTTTAAGATTATTTATTTATTTATTTATTTATTTGATAGAGGGAGAGAGATCACCAGTAGGCAGAGAGGCAGGCAGAGAGAGAGGGGGAAGCAGGCTCTCCACTGAGCAGAGAACCCAATGTGGGGCTCGATCCCAGGACCCTGAGATCATGACCTGAGCCAAAGGGAGAGGCTTTAACCCACTGAGCCACCCAGGCGCCCCCAAATACTACAATTTCTTTAATCTTTTATGTCTCTCTGATTTCAAAATGTTTTCTGGGGAAAGTTTTTAAGTCATTATTAACTTTTGGTTAATTAAATGATAATCATAGCTATTATCTATTAATTATATTTTGATCTAGTTTAATAAATGAACCAGGCTGTGAGGTCTTAGTGCTGGGAGGGAATGGACCCAATGGAACATCAGTTCTCATGGGGAAGAAAGAGGAAAATTGTTGGGGTTAATGTAGAGCATGAAATCAGCCATAATCTCTGCCTTGCTAAAATGTAACACAGAGGCCACTGAGGGCAGGGAAGGTTTCAGAGAAGGATGCTGGAATGCCTCTGGGAGTTACCTTCCCCAAAGATTTCTTAGCCTAAACAGCTGCCCTGCAATCTAAGAGATGTTTGCCTTGTTCCTTAGGCTATTTTTAGGAGAACTCATAGAACACATAGATTAGCATATGAAATCTTTCCCATAAACAGATCCTCGGTAAGATCCCTTGTCACATATCACGTACTTGAGAAACAGTCCTAAGTACTTGTGATTATCCTGAAGGACCAAAAAAATGGGAGGAGAGAAGAGCAAAGGGCTTTTGTCTCTGAGTGTTCACCTCCTTACCTTCTCCTCTCTTTCACAGCAAAGTTTGGATTAATCCTATAGGGATTGCTGGTCATTCCCAGCAGAAAATCTGTGGAGTATAGCACACTGGCAGGGCACTGTGAAGCCCACTGGATACCTGGGAGTATCTTCAGGCAGTCCTGAAGACAGCTGCAGTGCAAGAAGAGAAACGAAGGGATGCCAACGAACAGTAGCATCTGTTTCCTAATTGAAAGCCATTAATTCACACACACACACACACACACACGCGCGCGCACACACACACACACACACACACACACACGTCTTGTAGTATGAGAATGAAGGAAAGTAACACTGACAAATCTCCATGTTCAGCCTGCCACTGTGTATTGGGACTTTAGATATATTATCTAATCTAATACATAAGATTGGATAGGTCCTATAATCCCCATTTAATGGATACTCGCATACTTGGGAACATGAAGAAATATGAAAAAATTTCCAAAATTCATATATTTTTTCAGACAGTGAAACAGTGAGCTAGAATTCTAAATGAAAAAAAAAAACATTTCTCTCTCTCTCTCTCTGTCTCTTTTTTAAATACATGCACTCACACTCATAGACACACAATTGTGTAATGGGACAAATATCAATTGACAGAATCAGTATTTAGCTAATCCATGTCAGATTGTGATTTAAAGTGGAGTTTAATCAACATTAATTAAAGACATATCAATATGTTACATTCTAGCAAGCTTCAGAAGTATTAGAAGAGGAAGGTGTTGTTAGTTGCAGACGATAAGAAAGGTACAAAAGGGTATTAATTGTCAGGTGCTCAAAAGGCCTCAAGCATATAATATGACTACTGAAATGTATTGGAATTTTGGTTGCATTAAGACTAATAATACATCTGGAGCAAAGGAAGAGTAAACCTGCTCTACATTTAATAAATCAATCATAACCTAATTTATTCTGCAAAGTTCTATTTGGCATATTCATGAACAGCTATAGGAAGCTGGGACACATTCTAGGAGAGCAGTAGAATATTAAAAGGACTAAAAACTCTGTAAGGAGAAGCAGCTAAAGAAAATGAGAATGTTAGGCCTACAAGAAGACTCAAGAAAAAAAAAAGATGACTCAAGGTAATGTGATAATTCTGCACTTGAAAGATTACCACATTGATAATCATTCAGGGACATTTTGTTGCCCATATAAAAAAGAGAAAAAATATATTTCCAAATAACATAGGCTAAAAACAGCAGAATAAAGACATGTAACAAAAACAAAGTATATGTGACTATCTGATTTTGGAGGAAAATAATTTCTTAAAAGATAAATTATAAGGAAAACACTGCACAGAAAGGATAGAATAATAAATTTGACTACATAAAATTAAAATTAATTAATATTAAAATCTCTACAGTCAGATTCCAAACAAGTGGCAGATGGCAAGATGTTATTTATACTGCTTATCACTGAGAAAGGGTAAATATCCATATGCAGACAGTACATTCCTTGAATCAATAAGAAAATAACATACAGCTCGATAGGAGCAATGTACGTGAAACAGCATTTTACATAAGAAGAAAGTCACTTGGAAGATAAACACATAAAAAGATAAACACATAAAAAACTTCACTATTAATCAGGAAAACAACGGAGATGTTTTTCCACATCCATGCCACTGAAAAATTTACAAAACACCAATTATTGGTGACAGTGTGGGGTAACACGAACTCTCAAACACTGCTGTGGAGTTATAGTTTCCTACAAATATTTTATAGGGATTTACCTAATTTCTAATAAAACTGAGAATACTTCTACTAGGCAGCAATTTCACATCTAGGAGACTTGAACACTTATGTTTATGGCACCACCTTAGTTTGCAAAATAAAGGAAACCACTTGAGTTCACACTGATTGTGAAATGGAGAGATAAGACAGTCTATAGTCACTTAATAAACTACCATGCAAGAGTTAAAATGAACAAATGAACTAGAACAATATGTGTCAATGTTGGTAAATACCAAAACAAGAACAAACTGTAGCTGCAAAGTGCACATTAAAAAACAGAGTAAAACTATATTCCATGGATTGCTATGTATGTGTTAAATTACATACATACGGAATAAAATAATACACATAAAATTTATGGTCATCTCTTCCCCTGGGAAAATAAGTGAAGAGAATGGTTTGGGGAGGACTATAAAGAAAATGTCACTTTTTCTATTGTCTCTTTTATTTTAAAATTAATTTGAAGCAAATATAACAATGTGTTAGCTATCCTGAGGGATGAATATAAAGATGTTTGCTATGTTATTTTATTGACTCTGAGGTGATTCGTGTTCTACAATCAAAAAGAAAAAATATATATAGTTTAGAAGTGATCTGTCTAATCTTGAAGAAATGACATTTAATAGCTTTCTGGTAAAATTTCTCAAATATTGAGAAGACCGCCCAAAAGAGATTATGAATCCAAAAACATTTTTAAGGCAAGTTTGAATAAGAACTTTCTGCAGACGTGCCAGAATGGATGACAGGTTAGACCAAATTTTGAGGTCCCTAACTCTGAGACTATATAATCAAAATGTGCAGTGGATTTTAAATTTTCATTTTAATTAACTAGTTATTGCTTCCTTTTTACAAATACTATTTAACTTAAAATTTCTATCTTTTAAATGACGATTTAATTTGTCTCCCAATATAATGGAAAGGTGAGATTTTAAATTTCAAACAACTATAAATTACCTTGGCCTTTTTTATTTTCAGCCACACAGAGACTCCCGGATTTCAGTTTCATACAATGCCTCTGAATTTATGGGGCTTGGGAAGGTAGCTGCACTGTGTCAGAATTGAGAATTTTACATTTCAACATTTAAATATGGGCAAGCAATCAGACTCAGGATTACTTGTCTGTCACTCTTCACTGGTTTTATTTTCCTTTTCCCACTCTGAGCCCTTTCAATTCCCCTCTGAACATCTTTGGGAAATATTACTGTGGCATTCAGTCAACCAGGAGAGCTTAACTAACAAAGAGTTGGCTAGTTTTTATTTGTAGAGATGAAAAGCAGGGAGCCGCATCAGTGATCATCATGTGAACAGTCTAGCTAGCGTGAGGCACCACCCCAGGCTCATTTCTCAGATGGCCCAGGGAGAGCTCTGAGATTTCAGAGGCTCAGTGGTGGAAAGCTATGTATGTAAGTATGTCAGTTCAGTTGCTGGGTAAAATGTAACAAAAGGGAGAATAGGCCAATTGAGGTGTTCTTTAAAATCTTTGAGTGTCTTTTACCCCTTTAATCCCAAACGCTCCTTGTACAAGCTTTGTCTACCCATGTCTATGTGGGCAGAGGTGAACAAAGCACAAACAAGAGAGTATGCTGGTGTTGGAGCCCCCGGCCAAGGATGCTGCATCCACTCTCAGTTGGATAGAAAGTGTAGAAGAGGTGGGAGTGTGTGTGTGTCAGGCGAGGGGGGATGCCACTTCTCTTTCTAAGGGTCTGACCCATGTTCTCTGAAAGATTTATGTAGTGTATTTCGCCCCCTTCATGAGGCAGATGCAGGACACATGCTACCAGCTCATCTTTAGTTGGGACCATAGTCTGCAAAGTGGAGTGAGTAAGCAAAACCGTAGAATGAATGAAATGAGTACTCTCATAGAGAAAAAAAAATTGGTGGATTAATTTTCTATTTTCCTGCACCCTTGCCTTAGTCACCAAGTAGCAGAATGAGTATTGATGCAGAAAGAGGGACACTTTGTTGTATTTGCGTTTTATTATGTAGAAATCTTTCTAGAGTTCTGTGAGAAGAGGATGGTGTCTATGATGTTTGTAGAGTTTCATTGTCACATTTCCAATAATCTAGATGTACTCATAAAGGTAGGTGCTATCATTATCATTTTACAGAAGAAACTGAGAGTCATACAAGAAATGCTATTTCCATTGCTATGGACTAAATATTTATGTCCCCCTCAAATTCATATGTTGAAGCCCTAATACCAACGTGATAGTATTTGAAGGTGAGGAGTTAGAGAAGTGCTTAAATATTGAGGGTGGAATCCTCATGAATGGGATTATTACTTTAGAAAAGAGGCTCCACAAAGATCCTTAGCCCCTTCCACCACGTGAGAACACAGAAAGGAGACCATCTGCAAACCAGAAAGATGGTTCTCACCAGGGACCTACTCAGTCAAAACCTTGATCTTGGACTTTCCAGCCTCCAGAACCGTGGGACATAAATCTCCAAATGTCTATTTAAGTCACCCAGTTGGTGGCATTCTGTCAAATCAGCCCTAAGACACCCAGGGTCAATAAACTATTTGGTAGTGAAGACTGATCTAGAATCCAGACTCCAATTTAAGACTTTTTTTCTTCTATTTTAGTGAGTTGTTATAACTGATCTAAATATTAAGCATTTGTCACTTGTCACAAATAATTACAAGGACCAGATAGATAATGTAATTATCTTCATTGACGATGCATAGAGGGACAGGGGAGTTATATGCAAAACTGGAGAGTGGGGCTCTGCATAACTCATTTGAATTATTTTTTAACAATGCATGAGCTGAAGAAATCATATGTACACACACACACACACACATACATATGCATATCCACATGGTATTATTTATATAGTAAGCTGAATGATTATGATTATCATTATAAATTTTATTTGTTCTTGATAAATTATTGGAAATTAAATCTGAATCTGTGATGACTAAAAACAAATAAACATTATAATTAACAAAAAAAAATATATTGTGGACTTGTTATGTCCCCCCCCAAATTTTTGATGAAAACAGTTGAAGTCTTTCCACGTTATAGTAACTTAAGCATTTTTAACTGAATGCACATTTTTTATTTAACACGTTTATTATGCATCTCTTGTGGGCAACAGGGTCACAAAGAACAAGAAACAGAATGTAGATAAATTGGGGAAAAGGTGAGTGTATTTAGAAATGCCAGCCTCAGGGCTCCTAAATATAGAGTGACCTTATTTTCCAAATTGGAACATGTTTGAGAGTGAAGGGGTGCTCTTAATAAGTGTTCTGGGACCATATCATGACCTAAAAAGTATGGTTCACACCACCTAAATAGACCATTAGCAGTGTCTTGAGATGGCAATACTTCTCCATTTAAATCCAGGAGCCAGTAATGTGGGAATAATACTTTCTGCCTTATTGCTAGAATAATAGGTCAAATAAGTCCTGTGGCAAGAATGAGAGCATTGAATGCCACATTTATTTCTATTTTAATAATTTCACTCAAGTTAGTACACTAAAAATCTAGTATGCCCGATTCTTTTAGGCTACGTCAAAATCAGGTGAATCCAACATGAAGTATATAAAGATTTCTTCTAGCCTATTTTCTTAGGTACCTTAATGTCTTATTAAGTATCCATTGCCCTTTTTGATAACGTACAAAACATTCTACATTGGTCCTGCTCAGTGGCTTTTACATTCCTTGTTAGCCCCAAATAATTCCCCCTTTTTTTTTTTTAAAGATTCTATTTATTTGACAGAGAGAGACACAGTGAGAGTGGGAACACAAGCAGGGGGTATGAGAGAGGGAGAAGCAGGCTTCCCACTGAGCAGGGAGCCCAATGAAGGGCTTGACCCCAGGACCCTGAAAATACATATTGAATAATATTTTTTAGCATCATAATGAAATCGACAGTTATAGATCATGAATGAAGGTTGGATTATGTCTTTTGTAATAGTACTTAGGTTCTGAATAACATATTTCACAGTATGACCAAAAGATCCTATTATGACCTCTCATAATCCATGACTGACTCTACCTCTTGGGGAATTACTGAGATAAGATATACTCTTCACTTTTCATTGGTAAATTTGATTTCTGAGTTCATTTTATTTCTATTTTCATGAGCCATGATATCACGCTTAATGTTTCTCTTCACAATTGCCTAAATAGTTTGTCTCACAGTTTTGTTCTTTTTATAAAGGCATAACTTCCAGTAATCTAGGTGCACTTTTAGAATGGGACTCCATTAGTCTGATACTCTGCTTAACATATGTCTGGCTTATAGCTTTGCTACTTTGTCTATATGGAAAAGAACAAGTTGAAGACACAAATTTTCATTTTACTTTCTTTGATTTCATTTTTTTCCAACAGAAAGTCATCTGTGTTATTTTTTTCCTGATTAACACACTTCTTCATCAACTATAATTGCAAACCATTAAATTAGATTGCCTCCTTTTCATCTTTGCTGGCTTCAGTACTCTTATGAGGGGGAATATTGTAAACTTTCAGATCTGAAATGTATATGCCATTCTAGGCGCTAAGGAAAAATATTGTTTAATAAAATGACTTTTCATCATAATGCACCTTAACATTGCACAATTATGATAATTTAAAAACTTTAGACTTGCATATAAATGGAAAATGTTTTCATTAAGGAAGAAAAGCTAAATATCATATTAAAGCAGATGGTATTTTCAAATGCAGCTTTCCTAAGCCTCTATAGAGACTTTAGATTTTGAGAAGGCCTCAGGCAAAAAGGCTGCAAAGCAAATAGTATCACTTGAAAGTCCAATTTATATTCTAATATAAAGTTTATAGAGATAGATTTCAAAAGTAGGTAGTAGAATCATCATGAATATATCGTATCATTTGAAAAATAATGCATAGTATGACAATTCTTGGTCTAAATCTAAAGAGGGAAAATTGGACAGTATTAAAAATCTTGCATTCAGGATGGATTCCATTTCTTTCTTGATTTACAGTGGTAAGGAATTGGCAATAGGCTGGTGAATAGGAGAAATGTATCCTCTGTTACATATATTTGTATTATTTATTTACAGTATTTTCCCCTGATAGAACTAACATCTAAGCATTTAGTATAAAATAGATAAAACAGGGGCACCTGGATGGCTCAGTCAGTTGAGCTCCAACTCTTGAGCATCCAGCTCAGGTCATGATCTCATGTGTGGGTGGTGAGATTGAGCCCCGTGCAGGGCTACGGGCTCAGCAGAGTCTGCTAGGGATTCTCTCCCTCTGCCCCTCCCCCCACTCACGCATGTTCTTTCTCTTTCTCTCTCTCTCAAATAAATAAATAAATAAATAAATATTTTAAAAAGTAGATAAAACATCTGGAAATATTAATTAAGTATTTCTCATTCATTTTGATGTTCTGTTCTCATATGGAACCAATATAAGAGACTCATCCATAAATTCTTCATGGCTCTACTAAAAGCCACAGTGGGACTAGATGAATAAGGTTTGTACAAAAGGTGATCAATATCATTGTATTTCTTATAGTTACATTTGTGTATACACATACTCAGATGCCACCAAGAAATTTCCCCTAACCAGACTACTGCTACATAAGTTCTATTTGGGACAACTTTGGCATCTGGGATCACTGCTTTCTAGAGTTTTCAATTATACGTGTATACAACTCAAGCATGAGCATGCTTCCCTTCCCACACCAACTGCCTCCGGTCTGGCCATAGTCCTTTTTCAGTGTATCTAAGAAAGAAGAACATTTTCTCACAACTATTCCTGAGTCATTACCCAGTGTTTGCGCTTTCCCACTGGTCGGGTCACAGTTCAGCCCTGGGCCACTTTTCACTTCGATGCTTAGCATTTACAGAAACGACTGGGTCCCAGGGCCTGTGTTGGTTCTTGATCCTTACACACTTAAAGGTTCAAGAGTCAGTGAAGGGACCCTGTTCAGCATGGGCAAAATATAGAACTGTATGATTCACGTGACAGTTTCCATAGACCAGTAAAAACATACAGACACAAATCAAGTTTGTACAGGAAAGCTGCATATGCACCACAGGACAAATTTAGTGGCCTCAGAGTTTTCACCCCTATGAGAGTAACTCCTTCCAACTTCTATCAAACAAATACTACCATCTTTTAGGAAATCTCACCTCCCACCTTAAATGCTGGTCCTGCAAATGACCTAATCACTCCCTTCAGTTTATAGCACTTAAAATGCAAAGATCTCTGGCAGCATATTTTGCAGACCTAAATTGTGCAGTCTAAATTTCATCTGAGAAAGTGGAAAGAATAGTTCAGTGTAAGCCTTGTCATTTTAGGCATTTCCTCACTATGAGGGGGATTGCATATTCTTGGTCATCTAATTAGGAACTTAACCATTATTTCAAACAGGTTACACCATATACACACATCTCAAAGACTGGCCACATTATTGCTCAGAGACAGTAAAAAGGAGAAAATAATTTCTTAAATGTAGTATCCTCTGTTTAATACACTACATACAATGGAAATATTACTTCAAATAAGTGGAGCCAAAATACTTATTCCTCTTTGCTCTTGACACAAGACCAATGCTCATTACAAATCTATTAATATTTTACCTTATAAGGACCTGGTAAAATATTTGAAACTGATACTTTTCTGTACCTAAAAACAAATTTCAATGTTAAGGTAGGTTTGCTCCAAGTCAAATTTTGTAATAAGGAAGATAAATGAGGATTTATTAACCTCATATAAAAACAATCTTCTAGATTTTAGTAGAATATGAAAGTTTGTTTTCAGTTCCATGAAATGCCTTATTTCCTCTACAAGATGAACTTCAATAGGGTTTAGACTTTTCTTATCCATATTTGTACCCGTGATGCTTATTACACAGTTACCATTTAGTAAATGCTTGCTTATATGAATAATGATCATAAACACACATGTAAGCACATGCACACACATGTACATAGACCAATTGGTAACATAGGACAGAATGACAGCAGAGAGTATATATATTGCAAATTATGCCCCTCTTACTCAATAAAATAATTCATTCTCTCTCTATCCATCCAGTCCTCTCATGTTGAACAACAGCTAAATAAAACTGCTAGCTGTCTAGTGGAGCTAAAGAAATGCTTATATGATAATGGGAGAGGCTTTACCATAGTACTAGGTATCAGATACCAGGGGAGAAAAGGTAACAAATCTGCCTGGGATGAGAGAGATTTTCCATGCAGAGAATTTTGGTGACAAAACATTTCCATTGCCCTTTCAACTACCAAAACATTCGATCAGGGCTCTTAAGAAATATCTGTTACGTTTGGTATCTTCTATGGGGTTGATAGACTGCAGTAAGTGGGGAGATGTATACTGAACTTTCACTACTGGGGTCTTTAACATGAACTCAAGGTTCATCCTACAATCCAATAATTTCATTTTTCTGGATTCCTGGGCAATACATTCAGTTATTAAATGTTTTTCTCCCTTCGCTCCATTTTCTGAGAAGCTCCCTCAGAAATTCTTCCATATTCAGTGACTTTATTTTAGAGCTATATTTTTTTTGTGTGTTACTGTAGTTGACTTTCCAGCTCATTAAACCATTTGAAACTTCCACAGATAACCCTTAAATCATGCTTTCATATACTTTAAGCCTCTGGCTAACACATATTATTTGCACTTTTGCAAGTTAAATAGTTTTATTTCTTTACATTTGATTCACTCAGCATTCTTAAAAAAAAGTGAAGATTCTGAATACTACAAGTTGCTTTCCCCAGAGTAGTTTTTCATTGGAACTGTCATATGGTTCACATACTAGCTACATTATAAATTGAAATACAATAAAAACTAAAACTAAAATAAAATAAGCAATCAGAAAATACTCTTGTAGCACAGATTATTGGTTCAACCACAGCTTGAAGCAGTGGTTCCAACCATTGGGTAACTAGATTGATTTGTAATAAGAGAGGTGGCCATAGGACCCTTGAGCATGATTACTCAGAAACTGTCATTCCATACTAAAATTGTGGTTACATCTCAGAATACTTATAATTAATAAATATAATTTGTTTCTAGATACTTTTTCTTGATGAGGAAATTACAGCAATTTTGATATTTGTATCATTAGTTTTAACAAAGTATCTAACGCAGAGAACAACAGACCTGCGCTGATATCTAAGACAGTTCAGCTTTACCAGGTGAATCTGGCCATAAAACTTCTTCATAGACTCAGCTAACCAGTGGATTGAAAATGTAACATGCTAGTCTTTGTGGGAAATAAACAGCCTACCCAAATAAATTCTTCAAATAACACTATGTATAAAACATGTTATACTTTGTGCAATGCACAAAGCTGAATAAGACAAGATCCCTGTCCCCAGAAGCTTGCTAAGCTATACAGAGAAAGGCATGCTTAAATAGCAGACTGTGTTAGGTAGAGAGAAACTTGTGCTATAATAGAGGAGTAGCAGAATGATGCAGAGTAGACTTAATCTGAGAAGTGGCATTTGACTTGACTCATTAGCTGAATATCTAGAAACATTAAAACAGATGGCCATTTTGAAGATCAAAGGAAGATTCTTTATGACTTTTTAGGATGTATAAAATGAAATAAAGCTAGAAAATTGGCTATATTTTAGAGGATTTTTAAGGCCAGTCAGAATAGTTAGATTTTATTCTATAGGCAATGAGTAGACATGAAGAAGCTTAGGGAAGGGAGTGATACTACCTACCATACATTTTAGGAATACAAGTAGAATTGGTTTGTGAGTAATTGATTGCAGAGATAATTCATTGTAATAGAGCAGAATAGAGATGATTAAGGCCTGGAGCAGCTATGGTAAATATAAGGGTGATGAGTAAGATAAACAGAACAGAGTAGGATGTATTAAGTTATTGAATGTAAAAAAAGACCAAAAAAAAGAAGAAGCACCAAAAGTACAAAAGCACATTTGTTCAAAAGCACAAAATATACAGCATAGGTATCTAGTAAGCTATTAGTCAAACTGGGAACACAGATGAAGATCAATTTTGGAGACTAAATGATTGCATTCCATCTGGGGACTGTTGACATTAGGGAATCTAAAATTAGGCCCACCCAAAATGTAGACCTGATGCTCACCAAAGTGGGGTGAGGAGAAGATGGAGAGGTAGAAGCTATTTGCAAAAAAGATTGTTCAAGTAAGGAAAATAATCTTGAGCATAAGAAGTCTGTTTTTGTAAATTACCTTCATTTAAGAATTTAATGAAGATGGAGCCACAAAAATAAAAGGTAGAAAAAATTATACAAAATGTAACCTTTTAAACTCAAAAAATGAAACCGCTTCTTCATTTCTTTCATTTAATTCATATTATTTCATTTATTATGTGGTAGGTGTTTCTCTGGATCCTAGGTATCCAGTAGTAATAGAACATACAAAAAGTACAAAAATCTCTATTCTAATGAAGATTACATACTCTCTTAATGAAGCTTAGAAGAAAAGATGAAATTTATAATCCTAAAATCAGAGGAAAGATAGAAGGAAACTAATAATTTATTCATTTTTTTGTACGTAGGAAAATGTGACATCTTTCCTTTTTCATGACTTGCATACATTTGTCAGGTAACACCAACACTATCTCCCAGTTCCAATCTCTGGTAACATCCTAGGAAAGTTTACACATGGAGTACATAGACTACAACTGCAAAGAGTATTCAGTAACATTCCTCAACAGATGCTCAACCCAAGACAAATGTAAGAGGAAGGTCAAGGTTGTAGATAAGCATTGTGGCCATTCTGCACAAATCTAAAAGCCAGATCTCTTTGGAGATTTCCAAATTTCTCCTTTAGTCAAAGACAAAAACAAAAACAAAAACAAAAGCAAACCAAAAAAATGAAAGACAAAAAAAAAAAGAAAGAAAGAAAAGAAAAAAGAAGTATTCTTTTTTACTTCCAGTCATTTTCTAAAACCAGTAAGCCACATTTCAGCAAACATGAAAGCACAAAGCAGATATTTTAGAAATAATTTTATTTTTAAACTATTAGCATAATGCAATGAAAATATTCAAAATATTTTATATATGATTTACACCCAATAACTACTTAGAGAACATATCTGCTATATTAAAAAAAAGTAAATCATGGAAGCACCAATTATGTTTCTATTGAATTTGGTTAGAATGAATTTGCTTGTAGAAATCATGCTTTGCATAATCAAGCATAGAGCAATAGTGCTGCTCTAACTACTCTGTAGGAATTTCAAGAGTGAAAAAAAATTGGGGGGTTACTTAAGTATTATCATTTTGCTTCTGCTTTAGTTGCTGAATTGGGAGTGGATTTCTAAAAGAGGGGATTAGAATAAGAATAGAAAAGACAAAACAGTTTAAAGTAATTTACTGCTTGATGAAAGACTAATGAATATTTGAAAATCTCATTTATGGCTTAGTTCAACTTAGATATAAGTAATTCATTGAGTGGAAATAGTTAAGCAATTTATCGGATATAGTTGTTAATCAGTGACTATCTTGTATATTTGATACAAGCCATTTCATTCTTTAACCAAACATTTATTGAATGCTTTATAGGTTTCTGGTAGATATGGAAGATCACACATTAGTGAGATGTGTACCTGAATTCAAGGAAAGTAAAATGTCAAGGAATAGACTGGCAAGCTAACAACCACAAATTAATTCTAGGAGAAGTGGGGGCACCAAAAGCCTCAGGAACACAGGGAAAGCATTGTCATCAAGGGAGGGAGGGGAAAGAAAAGTGTGAAAAGGTGTTTCCATAGATTATTGTTGCTCAGTTACCAACTCTATGTAATATTAGCTAAATGATATCTAAGGTCCATTCCAGCTCTCAGCATCTAGAAACTCTAAGATAATTGCAATACATTGTTTATAAGAAACAAAACAAAACCTTAAATCAGACAAACAAAGCATAGTTTTCTTCATCGTCTTAGACCTTTAATACCCTTCATGAGTAACTAAATGATTCATTTTTTTAGTATGAGAATTATTTAGGAGTAAGTTTCAGAAATTTGTTTGCAGTATATGCTGGCAGAAAGAGATAACAAATTAATAGATGATAGAATAAAATTAAAAGGTTTATTATGCTAGTGGCAAGACCCATTCTAGTTCCTGAATTTTGTATTATTACCTGGTTAGAAAATCTTTAATTTCACTCTTTTACAGTCACTATCTGGTTTTAATAGAGGAAATATTTTTTTCCTTAAACCATATTTTGAAAAGAGTTAAAGACAAATAACTATTCTGAAATATTATATTCTAAAAAGGAGAAAGTTCATTATTTTCACTCCACAGGCAAACACAACACAACTGGACAGAAAGTACAAGAGTCAGTTCACCTCTGCTCAACTCATGGTACTTTTGAAGTATCTGGAATATATGGTGGCCTTTGTTCTAGTCCCTGTGGAATGCTGAGAGACACATAGAATTGGTGTCACTTCCTTAAAAAGCAGATAACCACTTGAGAGAAGCAGACAAGTGCTGAAGTTACTGATATATGAGACAAGACATGATAAGGGATGCACACGTATGGAGGAAGACCATTGGCCATGTATCATGGGTGATTTGTGGGTGAACAAAGCATTTGGCCAGATCTTAAAAGGTGAATAGGATTTTGTCAGAGAGATAAGGGGAAGGGGAGAAGTAGAACAAACTGGAGCAAGAGTGTGTGCCATGAGTTATTACCTTTAAGTGGATCACTGAATAATTACTTTGGCGTGAATAATGAAAGGTGGGGTTGTACTCTGAAATAAGTCTAGAAAGTTAGGTTAGTAGAGGAAAGACTATTGAAAATGTAGATTCTAGTGCTTCTTCACTACTAAGGAAGATAAACAGATTATCACCAATGATCTCTATGTTCCCTTTCAGTTTCATAAGTGTTCTTCTCCCTTCCAAGTACTAACCAGGCCCAACCCTGCTTAGCTTCTGAGATCAGACGAGATTGGGCATGTTCAGGGTGGTATGGCCGTAGACTCATAAGTGTTCTTCTGAAGTGTAGGAATTGTACTTTGTTTTTACACTTGCTTCTTTTTTCTATTGCCTTGTTTCTTTGATATAAGGATCATTACAAGGAATTACAGAGGGATTAGGGACTAAGAGACTATTATATTCACTACACCATAGTCATCTTGGGTTCCAGAAATTTAGAGACTGGAACACGTCAGAATTTAAAAGATGGTAGGAAAAGTTTCTTACAGTTCCTTAGGGTATATTAACAGCTCTAATGACTCAGTTTTCTTTAAACCTTTTCAGAATAGGGTATATTTTCCTTGTCTTATATTTTTTATGTGGACCTTCTTTCAATGTTTCCTGATTATGCTTTTGAGTATACAATATAATACACCAGTACTGAGAGAACTTACATCAAATCACCTCTGGGTAGTTGATTTTTTTTATTAACAAGTAATCCATGATTGCCTCTGGGTCTAGATTCAATCTACTATGACCAGGCAGAAGAATACAGAAAAAAAAAAAAAGTAAGAGAAAACTATATACAAATAGCTTCTTATCACTGTTTTCCTCAAAAGAAGTGGTAGGCATGGCTGGCACCTAGAATTTAAAAAAAAATTGCTCTCCATGTCACACAATTAAGTATGGACTTTCCTGGATTAAAGGTCATTTACTTAGCCTCTGTCACAGAAACATGTGAGTTAACAATGCTGATAATGTAAAATTAGAATAAAATTCAATTCTAACTTTCTTCTGCCTCATTATTTTATGAGAAAAAAAAGAACTATGATGACTAAATATTTCAAAAAAAAGAAAGCAAACAAAATCTGTGCACTACGTAATTGCATGGTAATCGTCAAAACATGTCTAAGGAAAAAGTATCTAATTCCATTATAATAGCTAAATTGGTTTGATCAGCAGTAGCCATCCCTCTCAAACACACACACGCACACGCACACACACACACACACCCCACTCATCTTCCTTCCACCCACACAAATATTATTAGCACTAATTTAAACTTAGAACATAATTTACTAATGACTAGAAATGAAAGTTCTGGGAAGTTTGTGCATGCAACATAGAAATTGACCTGTTTAAAAAAAACTGTGACAGTATTAAGATACACATTTAACTAATTTATTTCATTGATTTAGTTGAGTCTTAAAAATCTATGATTATCAAATGTTGCTTCCATTTGCTTATGCTTCCCATAGATTATTTCTAATCTAGAGGAACACATCAAAAAATATGGGAAAGGTACAATTCCAAGAAATGACACATAAAGTCACTCTGCAAAATTCAAGGTGATTTTTAGAGGGGACATTATTAAGATAAGATATCAGACTTCAGGTTTGTATTTATTTATACCTTGTTGGATATATATTTTCATAGGTTTTATAACTCCTCATTTTCAAAAAAGTACTGCTTATAAACTAACAAAAGTGAATGGAGACTGAAGTCAACACCTGATATAAAAACTGTGGAAAATAAAGGCAGATTATCATTTTATAAGATTACATTAGGGCTTTTTTATAGTCTGAGTGCTGTGTAATGATCTTGATAGGTAGAAAATGAAAGTTTCATCCTAGAGAAATGTATTTTTCCATACTTTTTTTCTGTAGGGGAGTGTTACTGCCAACTCCAGTAGTCTACAGTAATTTTTGATGTGTGCAGATAATTTTAGTGACACATAATTACCTCTTAATTTCTACAACATCCAAATTAGTGCATACTGCAATTAATCATAACCTGTGGCCATATAGTTACAAAATACATCATTTGATAGTCTGTGAAATGAAAACTGTTGATATAAGCTTTCATGCAGAAACTAGCAACCTCATTGGGAGCCTGGTAAAGAGAACAGTGGTAAAGGTACTCAAGCCCTTACCTGTGACGTGACTTTGGGCAAATCACTTCTCATGTCTAATCTTTAATTTTGTTAGCCACCATGTGTGAACAATGGTGCCTATCTCTTCCAGTCAGACTCAGTGGAATCTCATCCAATTCTTCTCAAAGAGGTACAAAACAGCTGAAATCTTCTTTGGGGATTAACACCATATGAAGACAGCAGTGTGTAGTCCTCTGATCAGGCCTGGGGGCAAAATTGTCTCATCCTTGTCTGCCCACTGGCTATTTGACTTTGGACAAATCACTTTACTTTTCTCTTTCCTCGCTTATAAAATGAGTACATTTGACCAGATATTCCTTAAAAGCTTGCCTGTCTATAAAACTATGGCTTAAATATATGTCAGGAGTCTGATTTTTAAAGATACTGAAACATTGAATTATTTCTTTGTTCCTGAAATAATTTAGGTACCAGAAATATACTTTTTATATGTGCAAAGGTAAAAAAAATTCACGGCCACATTATTGAAATAACCATGTTATTCTATCAAATAAAGAAAATACCCTCCCCCCATATATAAATAAACTACTATGGGGATGTGCTGCAAGAATTTAAAAACAGACTGCCTTTAATCTTATAGATTGTAGGTTCTGGAAGTGACTGAAAATGTAATGATCCTGAACTTGGTCTGCATCATCCACAAAGCTATCAATCTTAAAATGTTTCAAAATATGCAGGTTTTACTTTACTCCTTTAACAGAAAATATTTGCATTTAAAAATCGTTCACTTATAACTGATGAAAAGACTTGAGTACCCATAGAGTTTTCAGTGTACCCCAAGGTGCTTTTTCTGATAAGGCTGAATTGGAATGTGCTTGAGGAGACTATCCTTACATTAGGTCTTATGGGTGAGTGCACTGTGTCACTATGATTTATAGTAATTCAACTCTGCCTGGGGAGAACGTGGGTCTTTTGAAGAGCTGAAGTCTTATTTTGGAGAATCAGTGTGGGGTTGCTAATTGGAAATTGTCAAAATGTGTCGCTTCAGTTCTAGGAGAACTTATCAGGCTTACTTTACCATACCGGTAGTAAATAGGATAACAACTCTGATTCATGCATAGCTGCTCATGATATCCCAGCTGGGTTTAACCTGACTGAAGATAGTTTGAATATGAGTGACATTCTAGTAAAAGTATCCATAAGGGCAGTTATAGATGGTCGAATAAATTCACTCTAAAGATATCAGATGGTATTAAACCTGAGACAACCCATTCATCAAGTATTTGAAAAAACTTACTAAATCTCTGGCCTTGAACAACTTATACCCTAGTATAAGGATCTGTCCACAAAGGGACAAGGTAAAAGAAATAGATTTGGTTTTCTGGACTATGTGTTAAACTCTGTTATTGTTGACCTGAAACAGGCATAGACAAAACATAAATGATTGGGTGTGGTTATGCTGTTTACACTAAGTGTTTGCCTTACAGTATACAGTAAGAGTCATATGTAACATGAATATAGATCAAATAAGGAAGAAAACCTAAACCAAGCACAGAAAAACAAGAAAACAATTGATATAGAAAAGAAATGATTTAGAAATTTAGAAGAGCAAGATTTCTGTGGGTGGAAGAGATTCCTGAGGTAATATAAGGTTCAGCGTATTTAGAAATTCTCTTTATCTGATTTCATGATGAGGAGCTTCACCATGATCCTGTTAGTTCCTTTTATTATTCTTTCCTTTAGTAAATTATATGACAGTAGTTCATAATTATTATATGTGGTCCAGAATGGAAGCATTTGATGGCTGTGTTAGATAGTTCTTCATATTAGGATCAATCATGAAATCTTAAAAAAACAAAGGATGGTCTTACATAAAACTCTTTTCATAGACTCCATCATAAGCTAAATTGACAGGCCTATTATATTCAAAAACTGGGAAGTTAAAATGGTTCAACTTGGGAGGTAGGCTTGAATAGATTCTTAATCTGTTTATTTATTGCTTTCAGCTCTGGAAAGGATTTCATCATAGTCTGTCTCAACACTCAGGTGTGATTCACAGATAAGTGAAAACAACTATCATGTTCTGGAAAAGAATACCTAATGGAGTCACCTGTACCAAGATTTTGTCCGCCTTTTAAGCCCAAATATTTTATCCACTACATTGAAATAATCATATTTTAGATTCAAAAATATAGGTTAAAACTCTTTAAGAAATCAATTATATTACTGAAATATTCCACTTGAGCAATATATTAAAAACAATATAAATGGTCTTTACTAGCATTATTAGTGTCATTAAGACATTTTTATCCTAACCATAATTTACAGTGCTTACTTCAAAAACGTGTCCACTTCCTGGCTTATTTAAGAATAGAAAAGGAAAGTCTTTTGTTTGGTGCCAATTTTCTCCAAAGAGTACGCTGAAAACAACCACTCTATGGCTGTGATTTGACTGTATTTACAATTTGCACAATTTTCTTTGGTACAGAACCAAGATGAGAGCATTTTGTTATCTTCCAACTGGTTCCTGTGATTAAAGCAGTGGGTACACAGGCACTCAGGTGCAAGCCTTTATTCATGTCACAGCATCCTTCTTTACATCACTGCTCCATCAGCCTTGATTCCAATAAAACTAGATACTGCCACATAAAGACTTACAAAGAATAAATACATAATATCCATATATGTGCCGAGAATGGATTCATACACTGCAGTTTTAGCAAAATGTAAGTTTAAAGATCTCCAAGTCTACACACAAGATAGTGCTTGCATTTCCTATTAAAAGCACTTAATGTGTGATGGCCAAAATGCATTTTGATTAAGAATTTTGGCAACAGTTTATTTGTTCTCTGTAAGGGCACCAACTCTGTGGTTTTTCATAAACTACCATGCAAGGCAAATGAATAATGTTTGTCATAAGGAAAGCAACTTCAAATGATGTCTTCTTAATAGATTTGTTATCATCTCTACCATTAGTGATTGTATCCATCAAAATCACCCTGGACAGCATTACTCTAAGCTTGTTCAGGAAAATCTATTGACACAACAGAGAGGTTACTCTTTTTTATTTGAAAATGTCAGGAAAATAATCTATGGCTTCAAGACACTGGTGAAATATTTAACAGATAAGACAATGGGGACTAGGGGAATAATAGTGTCTTTACAAAAAAAATGATCTAATTTTCAGACACCTTGTACTTATTCACATTTTGTTTTTGATATCTGTAAAAAGTTACCCTACTTGCAGATAAACTTTTTTGAGTGCACACAGGTTCATGTTATCTTTTGGGATTAATAGGATTTATGACATTTCATTATGCTTATTACTACTTTTGTGCTTTAATGTATCATTTTTGAGCTACTGAGCTTCTTATTACAATTTGGGATTAAAGTAGCAAAAATAATGACACTGCCAATTTAGCAAATGAAATTAGCACTCAAAAGATAGGAAAATATTCCTCTTTATGCCTAAGTAATATTCCATTCTGTGTGTGTGTGTGTGTGTGTGTATCACATTTTTATCTATTCATCAGTTGATAGACACTTGGGTTGCTTCCATATCTTTGCTATTGTAGGTAATGCTACAATAAACATGAGGATGTATATATCTTTTTGAATTAGTGTTTTCATTTTCTTTGGGCAAATACCCACTAGTGGAATAGTAGATCATATGGTTATTCTATTTTTAATTTTTTGAGGAACCTCTATGTTTTTTTTTTACAGTGGCTGCACCAATTTTCATTCCCACCAACAGTCCATGAGGATTCCTTTTTCTCCATATCCTTGCCAACACTTGTTATTTCTTGTGTTTTTGACTTTAGCCATTCTTACAGGTATAAGGTAATATCTCAATGTGATTTTGATTTGTTTCCCTGATGCTCAGCCATAAAAAATAGTATCTTGCCATTTGCAACAAAATTGATGGACCTACAGGGTATAATGCTAAAGGAAATAAGTCAGAGGAAGACAAATACCATATGATCTCACTCATGTGGAATTTAAGAAACAAAACAAATGAACAAACAGAGGAAAAAGAGACAAACAGATTCTTGAATACAGAGGCAAACTGGTGATTAACAGAAGGGAAGTGGGTGGGAGGATGGATGAAATAGGTGAAGGAGAATAAGAGTACACTTATTGTGGGGTGCCTGGGTGGTGCAACTGGTTAAGTGTCAGACTCTTGGTTTCAGCTCAGGTCATGATCTCAGGGTTGTATGATCAAGCCCCATGTTGGGCTCCACATTCAGCAAAGAATCAGCTTAAGACTTCTCTCCCTGATTCAAATCAAAACCACACTGAGATACCACCTTACACCAGTTAGAATGGCCAAAATCAACAAGACAGTAAACAACAAATGTTGGAGAGGATGTGGAGAAAGGGGCACCCTCTTACACTGTTGGTGGGATTGTAAGCTGGTGCAGGCCTTTTGGAAAACAGAGTGGAGTTCCTGAAGAAACTAAAAATAGAGCTACCCTATGACCCTGCCATCGCACTACT
>CM053610.1:93720967-93738584 GCA_028646535.1 Procyon lotor | reverse complement strand
ATTTTCCTTTTCCTCTATCCCAGGACCCTGAGATGATGACCTGAGCTGAAGGCAGCTTTCCTCGTCCTTGCATCTGTCTGTAAGCCCCCTACCTCCTTCCCAGTGAAATCCGAGAGTCTTCCCCTAGATAATCAGAATCCAAGCCATCCCCTGCCTATCCAGAGTGTTTCAGGGTCTTCTGCCTTCTGCATCTCATCTTGTTAATAGCTTGGGATTTTTGTTTGTTTCTTTTTTTTTTTTTAATCTTAAACATCCTCTAATTTGCTTTAGCAATTGTTAAATGGGAAATTTTTTTCATGACAAGTGCATCGACTGGTACTAATAGCTGGTGATCATCAATGCATTTAAAGACCAGTAGGATACAGGGACTTCCCTGTATGGATATTGTACAGAATGTATATATGGAACCAGTATCCTATGGATAGGAACCTGTGGCATTAGTGGTGTATACTAGCTTTTTATCAGACCTAATAATAATGATAATGCTTCCTATTGACTATTTTCCAGGTTTCAACACATGTAAAGTGTTATTCTTTCTGAGAGTACTTTCATTTCAACAAAGATTTTCATAATACATTATATCTTTACCAGGGAGAAGTTCTACTGCCTGATAGAATAGTTCCTTGGGCAAGTACGTTTTTTAACACTCCTCAAATCGCTCTGTCTAAATGGTTCCTACTCTACTTAGTTCTAAGTAATGGCCCTCAATACCCTGCCTTAGACCAGAATATTTCTCAGGTATGCCTAGGCCACAGATCTGATCAATCGTATCAGAACTACTGGGGGTGTCACTAAGGCATCCTTATTTTTCAAGCTCCCCCAAGTAATTCAATGGTACATTAGAATTTGAAAAAAACACCATTCTAAACCTTCTCCTGACTCCTTAAGCTCATTTCCAGATATTTAGAATATTTCTTAGAAACCTGTGATAAAATTATTTTTTAGATCTCTTCTTTTTCCCTAGTTGATTCATATCCCAATATTTTTTTTTACATGATGAGGGTTTTATCTATATTGATTTGTAAGTGTATGTGTGTGTGTGTGTGTGTGTGTGATTAAGATGTTTTTATGAGGTTTTCCATAGGTAACGTACTAGCAACCTACACAAGATTAAAAATCATCATCTTTTGGTTGAATCATTTATTCATATTCTTATCTCTTGCTCCACTGTATGAATTGTGATTACATATATTAGAGATTAGTTACCATAAACTTTAAAATATCTCCTACTTGTCCTTTAGTTTCATATCATACATTGGTTTTGCTGAATTGTCACATGTTAGGAAAATTCCAGGGTTTAGTTGAGAATCTTCTTCCATGCCAGCATTTCCCACAATATATAAGAAAAGAATTCTGAAAACATGACACAAGATTATGATGTGAGTCAGAGGGAGTCCTCCTCAAAACAGAATGTTGGAAATGATGCCACTCTAGATCCTTTCAATATTATTGACTACAATTCTCTAATTTCCTTGTATTTTTCCTCCCTACTTCTAAACTCCAATTTTATCACTATTAATTTCATGGACTTTTCTCATTATACTGATTGGATTTCTTTTCCTCTTACTTCAGATATTTTCAGACTTAGACTATCCTTAATTCATGATTACTTTTAATTTCCAAAACAGTGACTTCTCTTAGGTCTTATGGCAAGGGAAGTATATTTTATGCAAATGATTTTCTGTGAGTTGAAAGATTACATATTTCCTAGATTCCAATTTAATTCCAAGTGATTTGGAGATCATGTTCATAGAAAGACAGCTTTTAGTGGGAAAGACTGATGGGCAGTAGGAAAACTAAAAGCAGGTAGAGGTGGAAAGAAGCTAATTTCTGCCTTCTCTAAAAGATAGGCATTTAATGATCATAGGACACCAATCAAGTTCCTTTTAGTTTTTTCTTCCATTGTCTGTAGTTCAACAATTTTTTTGTGTGTTTATTTTTACTTATTTATTTGGGGTGGGGGGAGAGAGAGAGAGAAAGTGCATGAGCAGAGAGAGCAGCAGGCAGAGGGAGAAGTAGACTCCCTATTGAGCAGGGAGCCCGGTGTGGGACTCTATCCCAGGACCCTGAGATGATGACCCGAGCTGAAGGCAGATGCTTCACCAACTGAGCCACCCAGGTGCCCTACAATGACTTTTTAAGTGAAGATTTCTCAACATTAGTAATTCTCCTGCATATTTAGGTAAGCATTTTGTACTTTTTCATATATTCTTCAACACATGGTGTTGAACACTGAACAAAATCATCCAAAAAAGTACAATGTACTGTCAGATGATGACTGTCTGAGATCTGGATGCCAGTCTTCTACCTGTATTTTCAAAGCCCTGGTGCTGGGATACAATCCTCCAAGGCTCTCTCACATTTCAGCATGGCTTGCTACCAAAGGGACTGACTGTCTTTTTTTGGTCAAGACCACATTTCCAAGGATGTTTGTATAGCAAACAGTCTTTGGAAATAGTGTGTCTATCTCCAGAGCCAGGGCGGGTTGTTTACTACTCAGTATGTCAGTGTAAAAAATAATGTCTCCCTCTGGGGCAAAGGGCAAGTTTGTTTACTGTCCTATACTATAAACTCAGAGTTTATCTCTTGTAATGCAACCCATTGCCTGTGCAGGTGTCACCTGGACCTCTTTTCCCTCACCTAGCAGGAACCGGAGGTCAGGGAGATGTACAAATGATGATTTTCTGGCCATTGATATTAATGAATAACAAACTACCCTTTGGCTCTGACCCAGGAAGCTCACTCATGTGGAAACCTCTGGGTCTTTGTTGAATTTTATATGAAGTTACTCTAAAAAATTTATTTTAATGCCTCTTAATTATTCTAGTAGGCCTGCGTAAACCATATTAGGTGAATTTAATGGAACAAATACATACTGGAATAGTTCATGTATTAAAATTGCATTTAATTATAAAAAACATAGGTCTGGATTCTAAGTACTAATAGTCAAAGAAAGAAAATAAAACGGGTGTACATATAATTATAATATGAAGCTGACTTTAAGAAATACTATAAAATATGTACAGCTAAAAAAATAGAGTTTTAAAGGGATTATTTCTTTTCTGAGGGAAATGAGCAAAGGTACATAGATGTTCTATAATGGATAGGCATTGGTCAGGATGTCATAAATATTTGGAAGATAACTGTATATATCTGCCAAAACCATACCCATTTTCTTCTGTGTCTCTCTAATTTCTTCCCCCACCCCTTCTTCTTCAGATTTCAACATCCAGTTTGTAATGGCAAAGGTGTAACATTTATAATATCAAAGCAATGATTTTTCTGGACTTAATAATGTTTGGTGAGGCATCAGACTGGCTGATTTCAACTCTGATAATCTTGACTGATTAGCAATGTAACAACATATTTCCTTTGTTTAAAATACATGCCCAAAGCCGTTTAAAATTCACCCTTCCATAAGCGACTGGTTTTGCCATTGAGTTTGTTAATAAACTAAAAACTGAAAGCTTCTATGCTCAAAGCATTGCAAATTCTTTTTTATTATAGTTTTATTTTATTGTATAGTACCGTAATTGTGTGACTATAAAACTTAAGATCCATGTATATTTATTTTTGTATTTGTATTATTGACACTAGAACTAAACCAAGCAGATACCTTAAAATACTAGAGAATACCAGAGTCTAATCCCAGCTCCAGTGCTTATTACTTTTGTAGCTTGGGAAGGTCATACTATCTCTCCAAGCCTCATTTATCTCACCTACACTAAGAACTTCCTCATAATGCTATATGAGATATTAGATGGAAAGTCCTTTGGAGGGGCACTCGGACGGCTCAGTTGGTTGAGCGTCAGACTCTTGGTTTTGGCTTAGGTCATGATCTTGGGGTCATGAGATCAAGCCCAGCATGGGGCTCCACATTCAGCATAGAGTCTGCTTGTTCCTCTTCTTCCCTTTGCCTGTGCATGCTCTCTCTCTTTTTCTCTCTCTCTCTCAAATAAATAATTTTTTTTAAAAAAAGAAGTTCTTTGCAGACTATCTAGGACATAGGAGACATTTTGTATATATTAACTATTATAATTAGCGATTAACAAGATATTTTGTGTATATGCTAAACAAATGGCCTTTCCCTTCATCACATACTTCTAAAGAGTATTTTAACTTGAAGAGAATAAAAGATATATGTACAATGCTAAAGATTGTCTCATAAATATTAAAAGATTGCTTAAAACAGTATATTCAGTTTAGCTACTGCTATATGAGCTATAATTTCTACATTTCCAATCTTTTATGCATATAAATGTATGTGATAATTCTTTCCTTGGTATAAAGATATGCATTTGGTGTGCCTGTAAATACTTATCATTCAGTGTTGTTCAATTTACGGAGAGCTCCATTCACAATTTCTTTTATATAATTGCCTCCATTCTTCAGGTGGCTGGCCTTATGGATAATATATCATATACCATGCATCCTTATAATTGCTGGATGGCCTGGTCCACCAACAATTCAAATCAAGATAATGCTGTTTAAGAGGTAAGAGAATGAATTGATTTGGTAGTGCTCTATTAAATCAATTTAGGCTACCATAAAAGTAGCTATAAAAGAATTTTTAGTCCTTTATGGTTGCTAGAATTCTATGACCAGTACGTTTGAGAAAATTGCAGTTTCCTCTAGGTCAATATATAAATCTATGTGGTATTCCAAATTTTGTCTCTGCTACTTTCAACTTAGAGGCTCTGGGCTTGCTTTCATCTAAAATCCAATAGAATATTAGACCTTCCCTATCTATGATTCTCAATGAATGTACCTTCTGGAGAACTGAGACACTTTGTTCTAGTCTATTTCACTGTAGGAGGTGTTCAATAAAACTTTTCTGAATTATTCTGTTTACATTCTTATTCACAAATGACTGTATTAAACTATAGATTTAGCAGATTATGGATTACAGTAATATAAACTGCAAACTCAAATGTCAACATGGTCCAGGACAGTAATGTCCATGAGTAAATCTTTATCTCCTTTTTGAAACTAGATTATTTAGAGATTTTATTGAATGGATCATTTGAAGGAAGGTAGTTGCTCTTTACCTCCTTTAAAGTGTTACCATATAGGAATATGGGCCCATGTTTTTCAGATATAACATCTGAAGGTAGGTGTCTAGATTTTTTTAAAAGATTTTATTTATTTATTTGACAGAGAGTGGAAGAAAGAGTGAAAGAAAGCACAAGCAGGGGAGAGCAGCAGAGGGAGAGGGAGAAGCAGGCTCCCCACTGAGCAAGGAGCCTGATGCGGGGCTCAGTCCCAGGACCCTGAGATCATGTCTCGAGCCAAACATAGACACTCAACTGATTGAGCCATCCAGGCACCCCACATGTCCAGATTGTTATGGGAAACGTTTTAACTGTTGTCTAAATATAACAAAACAAAAGATGAAATTTGTTAGTTCTTTTTAGTTTTGCAAGTTTTGCTAAAGCAAAATCAGCTCTAGTTGGTCAAAATACTTCATCTCAGTGGATTAATGTTCTTAGGAGTTTCACAATTGGCATTTCAGATAATGTTTTCCCTGATATTTCATCCCACCTTCCCTGTTGATATCTTGAACAATATAACCATTAAAACACAACTTCAAAGGATGATTATGAAGTCATTATATACTGAAGTCTCATTAATAAATCTATACAAACAGATGACTTAAGGCCATGGATGGAAGGAAAAAGTCATTTATAAATAGGTGATTTTCAATGAGAATTGAAATTTCTCATTGAATTGAATTTTCTGAATTTCAAAATCTTACTGGAAAACAAATATGGTAGAAGAAATAAAATAGAATGTTGGTATGGGGGGGGATGTTTCCTTAAAAAAAAAGTAAAGTAAATCATTGCAGGAATGAAAAAAAAAAAAAGAAAAAGGATAGAAGAGTTTAGACAAATAATGTCATAGCCTTCAAAAGTGAATTCTTCTACCACAAATTTAGAGATTACTCAATAATTGGAAATGATTACACAAAATATAGCAAAGAAACCAAGACAAGGTTTTCAACACTGCACATAAGGGATGTGAGAATTCGGTTTCTTGGTGACATCTAATTAGCAACCCAAACTACCTCCCAATTCACTATAATAAAATACTGCTCTTCTCTAAATGTATTAAGATGATAAACTGTCAGAATAAAAGAACATCTGGGCTCATTCACTCATTTAATAAGAATATATTGAATTTTTTTCTGGGCCAAACAATAAACTAGGTGCTAAAAATATATCAGTGAACCCCTCTAAGAAAAGGTCTCTGTTCTTGAAACAGTTAATTTGACAAAAAGTATCACTGTCAGTTGTATGAAAATTTGTCTTTACATCCCCCTTCTAAAGACTCAGTTTTGGAAAAAGTACTGAGTTTTTTTTTTTAACCTCAGAATCATTTTACCTGAAAGGTGGCTCCAGTCTATAGACACCTATCACCAAACAAAGCATTATTTTTCTTCTAAATTTATACAGAAGGTTGGTTAAATTTAAAGATTCTTTAGTGATTATGACAAGGTATTTTGTTTCTGAGTAATACCCATAAAGAATACGTGTTTTAAGAAGAGTAGGAATGAATGCAATGATTGAGAAGGTTGCTTCCAGAATCACAGTTCTTTGAGAGGTCTGGAAGTTCAAGAAATGCAGATGGATAGATAAATTTTTTGTGCCTAAAAAAATTATTAATTTAGATCCTAATACAAATATGCTTATGTTAATATAAATATTTAATATTATAAAAAACAATATAAATATATGACAAATGAAACAATGCAAGACAGACATATCACAATGTTTTTCTAAAATCAGTCAAAATATAAATCTGAGTTCCATTCTTTACAGACTGGTGGAAAGCAAATCTCAGTCACTACTGGGGCTTTCTTCATCACCACTGCCTGATCAAACAAAGGGTTTTTTTGAGTCTTGAATAGAGGATGATATTCTAGGTTTCTTAAGCAACTGGGCCATACCAACAACTTCCAGGTGATACTTTCATATCAAATTCTGCATTGGCCCTTTGAAGCAGGAAGCTGTGGTACTTCTATATCAAGTGTGAACAAGGACATTTATACTGAAAAATTTTTTTGGAAAATACTTCTATAGACATCAGTGTATTTTCCCCTTAGGTTGGCAGATTTTTAGTAGGATATGAGGTCCTACAGTATAAAAAAGTAGATGCTACAAATAAACCAGTATTTGATTTATTCACTAACCAATAATTAGTGCACTCCTGTTTTGTCACAGGCCAAAAAAAAAAAAAAAAATCCTTATACAGGTGGATTTTTCTGTTGAGTCAGGAGGCAGAAAATAACCAACTACATAAGAATATACAGTATATGAAAAGGGATATAAGTTATGGGGAAATGTAAAGAAAAGTAGAGACAAGCAGTGTTGGATGTATACAATTATACATAGGGTGGAAAAAGAATGTGTCCCCCCAAAGCAGAGCACATACTTGCAGATGAGAGGAAGTAAGTCTGGTAGATGTCAAGGAGAGGGGGTTCTGGCTAGAGGCAAAGGAAAGGTAAAAGGCCCTGAGCCAGGTGTGTGTTTGATATGGCCAAGGAATATCAAGGAAGCAAGTGTAGCATTGAGCACAGTAATAGTGAGCATGGGGGAGCAGTGCTGCGGACAGAGCCAGAAGTGGTGTTGAGCCAGACCATGCAGGGCTTATAAGCCACAGAAAGCACAGAGGCTTTTATGCTGAGGAAGATGGGGAGCTATCGGAGGGTCCTGACATAAGACACAAACTCACCTGACTCATTTTAAAATTATTACTCTGTGCACAGGGATGAATTAAACTATAGAAACAAGGCATGAATAAGGGAGTCCAGTTAGGCTTTTGCATTAATCCTCGTAAGATACATCGGTAGCTTCTCAAAGCCTGGTAGCAGCAGAGGAGGTTAAAAAGTGAAGGTGGGACTGAGAGAATTTGCCCATGTACCCAATGTGAAAGGTGAGAAAGTCATGGGAATGAAGAATGATCCAAGCTGTCAGCCTGGGCAATGTGAAGTTGTAGGAAGAGAAGTCAGTTTAGGGCATAGTAAGATGAGATGCTTATCAGACTTTCAAATTGAGGGGCCAATAGGTAGAAGTCGTACAAGCCTGGCTTTGAGGGAAGTGGTCTTGACTGGGGCCATCCATTTGGCACACAGCCAGGTTTCTGATATTTGTTGAATAGTGAGTGAAGATCCATCTAGAGATAATTTGATGTTGTAGTAACATATCCAATAGTGGAAAGTAAACAATAACACAGCTCTAGGTCAAGCTGCTGGTTTTTCATTTTTAGATGCCGGCTTAGAGTTTGTCTTAACAAATATAATAGGAAATCTGCCTGGAAGTGAGTCTTTTACATCTCTAATTCTAACCTTAGGATACATCCTGAGAGAGGGAATTAACAAGTAAAAGTGTTTTACAGCATACTGTTAATGTAATTTTCACAAAAGAAATATCAACTCATATCCCCACTAGGACGGTACTCAAGTTCTTTCTGTGCCTCGGCCAGGATTCAGTTTTATTTTTCTTGTTTTCATTCATTTATCACTAAATTGACAAGAAGAATTACTTACTAAGGAAATAAGTAATTAGGACACTTCCTTTATAAGTACTCATCAAATGTGGATAGTATATGTCTTAGTTACCTTGGGTTGTTTTTAACAAAATACCAAGGTGCCAGCTAATTTAGTTCAGGCTTCCTCTTGTTCTGTCCTCGCCATGGCCTTTCTTTAGCGTGTGCATGTGGAAAGGGAGCCAGTTCTTGGAACTTCTTCCTTGAATAAGACCACTAATCCCATCAAGAGGGCCTGCCCTGAAGATTTAATTAATCTTAATTATGCCCAAAAGGTCCCATCTTTAAATACCACCACACTGAGTACTAGGACTTCAACATACAAATTTGGGGGAGACACAAATATCTAGTCCGTAACAATATATAAAAGGAAAAAAAGTAAAAATATGAACAAATTTATCAATGGTAACAGGATGGAAATGCAAAGAGGAAAGATGACTAAAATATGACCTTGCTGCACTTTAGACCAGAATTAAGAAGAGGGGCTGCAATCTGATCCATAGAAGGAAGATCAAAGATTTGAAGAGCCTCATTGGACAGAGGACAGTGGAGTTCTGGCCACTACTTGACATCAGCAGTGGTTCCTGAAACTTTCTCACATACATTTACAGAAAGGTTGGGAATAGCTTGTGCAGTCCAAGGCTATGGCTTATATAATCCTCCTTACCTAGGAAGGTAAGAAGAGATAGAGTCTCAAAACAAGGACAGAAGCACAATATACTGCTTATTCTCTCCCATGTTCACCTTTTCCCATTTCTTTCTTAGTTACTTATTTATTTTTACCATAAACTGCTCATTTCCCATTAAAATATGGAAATATGGAAATCCTTGACATATGAGATAAAGCTGGTTTCCTCTAGAGCTTTTGCAGACAGAAGATACCAGTGCTGTTTCATGTAAACTAATTTCTTTTCTTGAGGGTTTTGAGACCACTGTGTGATACATACTTGGCTAAAAAACTGGCTGAATGCTCACATGCTCCAACTTCTCAGGGGTTTCCTCCTACCCTTCCTCCTATTCTTCCTAATAATTAGACCTGAAATTATAGGTTGTTCTCATGTTTCTATTTTATTTTTATTTTCTCCCTAGTATTCATTTTGTAGGCTTTGATTTCCTAGTTTCATGGATCATTTCGTGGATTAATACATCCTCCAATTTAGGTTTTCTATGTACACTGAGACTGTGCAAACCAAAACTCAAGGTCTTATTGTTTACCAAATGTCTTTAGGGCAACAAACTTGGCACAAAGCTCTGCTTATCTAACTAGGTTCCCACCTTCACTTAGTCTTTTGATCTGAGAATTGCTTTCTTTCATGCTAGCTCATTAATACATTGAAAAGTTGTGTTGTTGTTTTTTTTTTAATTTGTATCCTGGATTTTAGGCAACATCAGTAAAATAATCCAGATGTTTAGCCCACTGAAACTGAATCCTGAGTTGAGAAGGAAAAAAATCATTATATTGGTATCAGCTTGAAAATTTTATCTTGGAAAAGGAACAAGTGCAACTCTCTTATTCCTTTTCTTGTGGTCTAGTAAGCTTACCAAAACCTCAAGAAGACATATAAGAATCAAAAAGAATTAAAAAAAATATGATGATGATTTATGATATAATAATACAAATCAGTAAATTAATAATTATATGAACCCTTTCTATTGTTATAGTTCTCATATATAATATGGCCTATAATCATTATAATACATGTATGTATATGACGGAGTTTTAAGATAGTTGGAACTATTTAGACTATCAGATATATTAGACTTGCAATTTCAACTCAGTTTTTAGAAGAAATTAAAGAAAATTACAGATTTTGTCAAATATTTAGAAAAGCATGCAATTTTTTATTTAAGTCTTGACTTATGGCATGTAAGAAAGCACTGCAGTATTTAGAAGAGAATCATTTAATGTTTAAAGAAATCTTAATTTTTCAGTATTTTTGTGAGATTAATACATTGAGCAATAAACAGTGCACAAATAAATACTCATGAGTCTTTCCTTGCTAGCATGAACACTTTAGGATATTAGAAAGGCCAAGAAGACTCAGGAAGATAAAGCTCTTTGAATATGCTTGGAAAGTAATTGTTCATGTGTGGGAGGGGGCACACATACGGTGGCTGGTGTTGGTTAAGGACTGAATGTAAGTGAGTATTCAGGAGGCTTACATTTATAAAGCCAGCCCTTGATAGCGTTCAAAGGTTTAAAGTTTGGATAACTTGCAAATTATTTTTTTGTAGGAAAATAAAATAGTTTTGCCTTAGTTGTTTTTTATACCGCCACCCACCTAAAAAAATGCTGGAGTTTTAGATTAACTTTGAATATATGCAGCTCCTTGTTTGAAATTGCAGTCTGGTTTCTGGGAGAGTTCTTTTAACTCCAGTAGAGAGCTTTTTACTGCCAGTGGGGATAAGTAAAACATTACCCATTCTTAGATGAGGTTCCCCATGGGAGTTCAGAATCACTCCCTTTTTACTGTTCTAACAGAAGGTGCCATAATAAATATTAAATAGTTAAATTTAATTCTTCATAATATGGGCACACGCACAGTATTTCATCAGATGTATCACTTCTGAGGAATGCTTTGGTCTTAAATAACATATGGAAAATTGGTAAAAATGCAACCAAGCTGATTATGGGAATGTAGTTTGGCTAGGAACGACTTTAAAACTTTAGTTGCCTTTGTTGTGATGCCCAGTTCACTTTCAAATTCCTCCTTGTATGTTATTTGGGTTACCTCTAAGCATCTACACTGAATATACCACAAAATATTTGTGTCATCATTAATCAACATTATCATGTTGATGTTGACATGACATGTTGATGACATGTTGATGACAACATGACATGACATGTTGACATATCAATGTCATCATTAATCAACCCTTAATCAACTTTGTTGATTAAGGGTTAGCTCTATTGCTATTTAAATGGAAGTAATAAAAAATAATCAGACTGCCCTGTCATTTTCTGAACAGTAATAATCCTGAACATTTATTGACAGCTTACTGTATGCTAAGTTTTCTGCTCATTTAATACTTATTTTGTCCTCCAGGTATGAACTGAGGTAAATGCTTATCACTCTTTTACAAATGGGAGAAACTTAAGGTCAAGAAAAGTAACTTGCCCAAAGTTCCATGGTTCCCATGGTTCCCACATGAACCCAGTGCATTTTTTTTTGTTTGTTTGTTTTTACCAATAGACTATTGTGTTTCTTTTAAACAATGTTAATACAAAGACCCAAACTATCATGGGGAGTCTGGGAAGCCGGTCTTCATTTCTAGCGCTGCTATCAACTCCTAAGGCAACTTAGGAGGCTCTGTGCGTCAGTGTTCTACCCGCTGCTTGTACCCCCTGCTTCCTAGAGCTCCTGCTACAGTATTCCTGATCTTACCTTCTTTGCTCATTATGTTCCTTTTTTTTTCAGACAGATATATCTGTTTGTGAGTTAATATTAATCATCTGAAAGATTATCTTTGTAAAGCTGTTACTACAATGTTAGTATGTAGTATGTGCCCAATAAATATAATTTGCTAGCATTACTATATTTTAATGAGAAGCATCCATATTTTAATGGAAAACCATACTTCCTTAGTGGTAGAAATAGAATACTACATGTAGTATCTTGAGATACTATTACCTCTGAATATTTTCTTTTTCATTTATTAAATTAACTAAGATTAATTTTAGAAATATTACAATTTCTCTTCTTCAACATTTTGAAATTTTCAAAGACAAAGTTATGGCTGACTATAAAAAACCTCTAGAAGAAAGAAATAGTGAAAGATGAAGAACCAATAGTTGGGGAGAGAGGGTACCACAATATGGACAATGCAGTGCCCTCTTCATCTCTTTATTTGAGAAACCTTTTTATTCTTGGGATTTAGGTGACCTTATGATGGCAAGAATGTAGATCTATGGGTCATAGTTGACTTTTATTGTGAGATACAGAAAACAGTTTCTCTTAGAGAAAGCATCATGCTTCTTAAATATTTTCACCATACTGACTAAATGTTTAGAAACAAGAGCATTTATCCCCAGAGGTCAAGGAATTTAGACCCAAGCTGTCACATATTAGCATAAAACATCTTTTAATTATCCTTATTTTAACTTTAAAATTAATATAAGCTTTATATTCCATTCCATAATAAATATGTCCTTGTCACTATGCTTGCTAAAACATCTTCCCCCATTGACCTCCAAATAATGTATCAGAACTCTATCCTTGGTTTTTAATTCTTCTTCTATATTTTCTCAAAGCAGCCTTTCTAATTGAATCCATTATATACTATTTATTTATCTGCAGATGATTTCCATAATAATATCTATAGTTATAATCTGTGCCATAAGTCTCATACTCATGTATCCAACTTACTTCTCAACAACTGTAGTTGGATATCTAACAGGTATTTCAAATGATTTCCAGGAAAGAACTCTTGAGCCCCCTCTATCTTTCATCACCATCAAATCTTATGTATATTGAGTATTCATCCAATATTCAAGCCAAAATTCTTTGATTTCTTCTCCTTTTCCTCCAAATCTAATCAGTAATTCTGTCAATTCTGAAACAGTGGCATTAGTGACTGATGGACTGACTGATCACTGTGTTTTAGCCTCTGTACCAAGTTCTTGATATGAAATATTTTATTAATCTTCATTAAAAGGGCTAGGGTCTATTATTCTTCCTGATGCAAGGATGAATAAAACAAAAGTAATTTGCCTAATCACTTGAAATTCTGGTATAATTTTTTAAAAATATTTATTTATTTATTTTTAGAGAGAGAGTGGGGGAGAGCTGGGGAGAAACAGAATTAGAGAGAGACTCTAAGCAGACTCCTTGCTGAGCACAGAGTCCAATGCAGGGCTCGGTCTCAGGACCCTGAGATCATGACCTGAGCCAAAGTCAAGAGTTGGATGCTTAACCAGCTGAGCCACCCAGGCACCCCTAAAGCCAGAATTTAAACCCAGCCAGACTGATTTCCAGTTCTGTGGTTTTAGTCAGTACACTCTATCACTTCAGAGTATCTATAGTCTAATCAAAGATACTCTATTGTGGCTGCCCTGGTCCACACCAGCTACGTGTCACTTGACTATTGTAGTTGCCCACAGCCCTGTCTTTGCTCTTCACTTGTCCACTATTTATTCTCTCGCTGAGTAAGACTATTTTAAACATAGATTTATGACTTCCCTTTTTAAATCCTTTTGATGGCCTCTAATTCTACTTGGAATGAAACCCAAACTTGTTAGAAAGACCTGCCCAACAATTTACATGATTTATTTTCTCACATGATTTATTTTCTGCCTTGCTCTCCAATCCCATGTCATGCACACTGCCACTGTCCTCAGACTTTGCTGCATGGCCTCCTATTCTCTATTTGGCTTAGCATCACAGCTTCTCCATCTACTTGCATTTGTTTTCCTTTTCTACAAAACTCTATCTTGGCTGCTTTATGGGTCTTTACCACGCTTCATGTGTCGGTTCAAACACTATCTCCTCAGAAAAGTTTCTCTGCTCAACCTACTTAAGGAAATCTACCCCAAACACCGAGTATTTAACTATTACATGTTATTTTGTTCTTGTTGTTCATTTTTCTCCCTAACACATACCACACTGGAAATGATTTTGTTAATATAATCATATGTTCATTATCTGGATCCTAAATTAAAATGTAAGCTTCTTGAGGGTAAGAATGTATCATTTCTGTTCATGGCTGTGTCCCCACTACCTAAAATGTTAATCTAATTGTTCTTCTCACTAATCAATAATGAAATATGAGTTTCAACGTTGAATGTTTGGTCAAATAAAAACAGAAAATTGAAGTTTTATTTTGTTTGGGCTTATTCCAAATCTAAAGTTAAGTAGAGAAACAAAGAGAGAAAGAGAATGAGAGAGAGGGAGGGAAGAAGAAAACTAACCAAAATCTTTGTTAAAATATGTCTTTGTTATAATGTGTAGTCTCTGATTTCTTGACAACTTGTACAGAATGCAAGTATCTATAAGGATAATCAATTCCTAATTTAGGAGATTTGACTAAGAAAGTAAAATGGAAAGATAAAGCAGTGAAAAATTCCTATGTGCTGTTAAGAATAAACACACATGGGACTCCTCCTCCTCAATTGCATGGAACACTGGGTGTGGTGCATGAACAATTAATTTTGTAACACTGAAAAAATAAAATAAAAGTATTTGGGGGAAAAAAGAATAAACACACGCATAAACTGCATTGATGAAGAGATTTTTAAAAATACTTGAGACAATTAAGACTAAGCATAAAGTCAAACAAGTGATAAGTAGATTTTTGTCTTTTATTGATGACAAAGATTCTTTAATTATTCCTTGAGTTTTAAAAACAAAGGAACTCTTCCTTTGATGTATTTCTTATGGGCCTTATATAGAGGTGTTAATAAAATAGTTTAAATTCTACTAATATGATTTTCATTTATTAAACACATAATCGGGTAATATTGTATCAATGAACAACTTTTCCCACTCTTCCATCATAAAATATTTTACTGTCTTTCTGTGCCCTGCCCCTCTTTCACTGGGCATTTGGTGGCAGCCACTGGAATTGCTGGCATTTTGTTGCGAAGTCTTAATACCCTTCCATTCATCTTCCAAACTCTTTATCACACTTCAACACCTTTTCTGGATCTTGCATAATAGACCATTTAGCTACTCTTATTTCCTCCATTTTTTTTCACTCCACAAACATTCATGAAAATAGAACTGCCTCCTTCACTTCCTTTTAGCCACAACCATAGAGTTGCTACAAGTTTTGCTTCAGCCAAGAAAAGGGATTCTTTAAATACAAAAAAATCCTTCTAGGGGAGAACTGAACTGGGGAGAATGAGTCCAACTACTAAATCTTTTTTATGATTTCTGTTCTCAGTGTAAGCTAACAAATAAAATGATACATTTTCCTCCTCTCTAATCTCTTTGAAAAGGAGCACTATCAAGTTGTCACCCATTCCCCAGGTTTTATTTCCTATCAACAAGAAAACTTCAAACACACTGCAGTCATTTCTAAATGCACTCTTCCAATCTGTGACCCCACCCACCCACCCCAACCCTCACACACAATGTCATTCAGGGAGAGACACTAAATAGACTTGTGAGTTCTACAGAGTTCTGCATTTAGCCCATGCAAACTCAGAGTCACAGCTAAACCTGCTGTCTGTGAAGCACAATGATGAGGAAATGAATCATCACTCAGAGGGAAGGATGAAGGTACCTGTGTCACAAAGGATAAGATTCATCTCTTTTATGAGTTCCTATGTGCTAAGTCAAGTGTTAAAATCTATTTTTTCCAAAATGACAACTTCACAATACATATCATTTGGGTAGGGGAGAATGTATCAACCAGCCAAAATGAGGTGATAACTTATTTTTCATTTTTTTATTCTGATCCCTCTATTCCTAAGACATCAAAATAATCATGACACGATAACATTTCATTTATCTCATTTTGTTTGTATTTAATTTGGCAACATTTCCAGTGGAAGAATTCTCAATCAAAGACAATAAATTAGGAATTGCTTTAAAAAATTATACCATAGAATGAATCAATTCTCTTTTTTAGTGGATGGCATTTTCCTTGCCAGTAATCCTAAAGTATTGCCAAAACAGACAAATAAAAATGCTTCTGCAATAGCTAATATTTCTAGAGGGAATTTTCCCTGAAAACTGCTTTTGTTTGCATCCTAACTAAAATGAATAAAAACCATCACATACTTCTTAAGGAAAAGAACTTTAAGAACAGAAAAATAAAAGAAAAAGGTCAGTTTGTTGAGGATAGCTACCTTGTACCTAAAATGATAACAGGCTGTGGAATTCAAATTTTAACTTTCAATATGTTTTACTTTTTTTAAAAAAAATAAGTAACATTATTTTATTAAGCACAGCATTCTGGCTTCAATTCCTCATTTTAAGAGCTGAGCAAAATCACAAGGGAGATTTACAAACTATGTGTCACTACTTTCTCAGTCAATCCTTTCTTTGATATAAAGTATAGTCTTTGGCAAGGAAAAGAAAACAGAAAAATGGTAAGAATCAGGTTCTAAAGAACATATGCACAAAGTTTCTTAATAGTTAATTTTCCTTTCCTTTATTGTTGTTGGGTTTTTTCCAAGGGCACAGCAAGATTTTGTAGAATATTGTTCAGTTCGGCATTAACAGAGTACCTGCTGACAAGTTTAAAACATTAAATCTTAGACTTTGAGTTTCTACAAGTAATTATTAGCAATATAAAGTTTTCTTTTCTTTCATTTTTAATCCATGCATGCATGCAAATGTGTGTGCGTGTGTGCACACATGTATGCGTAGGTGTGCACGTACTGTTTAGCCTAAGAACACTGAGTGATCACCTGTACTTTTGTTATTATAGATTTAACAGTAATTTACTAAGCAATTGAAGCCATACGGATTTCTGAACAGCTGTATTGTTTAATTTCATATTAGCATACACTAACGAGTGCTTGTACCCTATCCTTAGATAGTTCATAATCAGCCAGCACAGATGGGCTTCTTATGGAGGACAGCATCCTGTGAACTTTTGACTCTGCTCTGTGACTCAGCAAAAAGAAAAAAAAAAAAAAGAATATTCATTCAACAAGTCCTTTTTTTTTTTTTGCTGAAGAGAGCCTAGTATAAGGCACTATCAGGCTGAGGCACAAAGCAGAGTACATGGTAAAACAAAGATAGTTGTAGTATAGACATAAGATCTTAAAACTGGGTAGATATGAGCTAAATCTACGATTTGAGGAAAGAACTAAAACGTTCCAGGATAGAGAATTTCTTCATACTATTGGGGTGCTAATTGATTCTGATAAGTCTTCAAAATCTAAAGAACATGTGTCTCAAAAAAGAAAGAGAGGATGGGTGCCTGAGTAGCTCAGATGGTTCGTGTCTGCCTTCAGCTCAGGTCATGATCCCAGGACCCTGGGATCAAGCCCAGCATCTGGCTCTCTGCTCAGTGGGGAGTCTGCTTTTCCTTCTCCCTCTGCTGCTTCCCCTGTTTGTGCTCTTTCTCTCTCTGTCAAAAAAATAAATAAAATCTTAAAAAAAAAAACAACAGCGAG
>CM053610.1:93695781-93720467 GCA_028646535.1 Procyon lotor | reverse complement strand
TATTTATTTATTATATATGTATTATTACATGTTGATATATATTGAAAATCCATAGTAGCCCACAGAACACAAAAGCACACTGTGGAAATCCTTCCTTTATAGTCTTCATCAAGCCCCAAACCTAAAAGATTTCAGCAGCTCAAACTACTTGTCTCTTTCCTCCTTATATCAAAAATTCCACTCTCTTGAGTAACCAGGAGGAAGGTAGATGGTAGTCCTGAATATTCCCTTTTATAGAGCCCCAAAGGAGAAAAAAGAAGAAAAAAAATATGGATTAAGATTATAACCTGAGCCAAATAGAAATGAACAAACCGAGGAGGTGTAGTATTATCTGGTGAAGAGGCTCTAAGTCCTAAGTTCTACACCTTTGTCTGGGCTTCTTTCAACTTCCTATTGCCCTCTGAAGACACTTTCATTTTCGTTGGGCAGGGCTTTGGGAAAGGAAGGAAAGGTCAGAATAGTAAATAACTACTCACATTTCTCCCTGAGTAGTACTGTCATTGTTTTCTTTTAGATTTTGGACAGTTCTAACAATGAGCATTAACCCTAGCACTTTGACCTAAAAAGTCAGTAAGATTATAATGAAATAATTGAGTGACTATGATTAATCATTGTCTCATCAGTTGAATATAGACACTTCACCTTTCTTAGTCCATGGTATGAGAGAGCTGGACATTCTTGCCAACAAATACTGAGACGGCAGGCTTTATTGTCTGTGCTGGCTCTCATAATCAAGGTGTGTTTGATGAAATTATTTTACTTGTTTACAATCTCTTCAATCAAACAATGCATAATACATGGAAGTCTATATTTTACCAAGAAAAATCTTTAAATTGACAAGTGGTGGCAAATTCTAAGGTGCATGATTTGTATTTGTCCATTCACTGTGAATACCCATGATCAGATTTCATGATTTTTATAAAGCCTCCCTCTGTTTCCAACAGTAAACAAGCAAAGCCATTTAATTTTAATTTTAAGCTAAACAAACTATAAGAGGCAGTTTGTTTATTTTGAAAAGATTTTGTTTTAAAGGTATTCCGAAACAATGAAATTAGTAATGCACTTGAACAACCTATTTAATTTATGCTATGTTATTACATTGGCAGATGGACAGTGGGTCTAAATTGCATGATGGGTGTTCTAACACGGAGGGTCCTCGACTCTAAGTAGTATCTATATGTGTAAGAAATATAGCTTCCTATAGTTGAAAATCATGACTAGAGGCTTGAATATCTTGTCTCCTGTGCATTCTCAACACCCTACATTAAAACTCTGTACAAGAGAGATAAAATACTACTTTTGCATGAAGATTTATCTACAGTGGAATATCTACGTGCAAACAGTTAACTTTTAAACCTCCAGAATAATCATGACTATTTCATTAGTGCTTATTCTGTTCCAGGTACTGTGTGAAGCACTTAAATGGGACATTCTTATTCTTAAACAACCTAGTAAAGTATTCACATCATTACTAACACATAGGTAAAGATACTGAGTTAGAGAAAGAAAAAATAACTTGTCAAATTCACACAGAAAACAAACAACTACTTAAAAAAATTACCATTTGACTTCAAAGCTTGTGCTAGGCTGTGTCACACATATTGGTATGTGCCACGTGGGTACTTTTATTACAGTGTAACTATTTGCACATGTATTTCATCTCCCTTCTTGGACTGGGAAGTCCTAGAAAACTGGAAGCAAAGCTTTCTTTGTATCCCTCAGATATATTCATATGAACTATCTCGGAATCTTGTTAAAATGCAGATTCTGATTCAGTAAGTCTGAGGCTGGCCTGATAATCTACATTTCTAACAAAATCCAAGGTGATGCAGATGCTTCTTTTTCCTGGGAAACATGTTAAGCTGTAAAGCCTTATGGTCCTAGTGATACAGATTTTCACATAAATATTCACTCAATACATGTGCATCAATGCAATAATGTATGACTTCGTGAATGAACAGATAGCTTTCTCAATGCTAACTCGGCAAATTCCTCACATGTGAGTAACTAGGAAAGTTTCCATGGGCAACTAAATACAAATACTTCTCATCTTGGTTAAGATAGTCATCAGAATACTTGCTCTGCATATTTGCAAAATGCCTAGGCATCTTCTTTGCTGGCTTCCAGGCCAAATGTAAATACGATTCTACAATGTGTCTTTCTGAATCTTTGATCAAAAAGTCCTCTGCCTATAATGTCATTCTCCTTTCTGCTCACCATGGTCAACTACCATTGTTTCTAGACCAACTTCTTCTAATAAACCCTTCTCAAACCTTCCTTCTGATCACAAAACTATCAATTTGCCACACACATACTTGCAACATTTCTTCTTTTGATTTTTAAAAGAACACTCATTAAATAGCTATTATGTGCCAAGCTTTGTAACAGGTATTTGCCTCCATATTAGATAGAATGTTTCATTGCACTTATGTGATTATTCTTCTTCTTTTCTGTACTTTAAGCCTATTTAAGACAAAGAATATGACCTTATAATTATTGTAATCTTCCTACTATTAGAGTTCCTTGGATACAAAAATTCATGCTTGCTAAATAAAGCATGAGTTAACTCTTTGAAATATGGTTATCTCAAATATGATCTAATTATGATATAAAAACTAGTATCTTTGATATCCATGCAGGTCTTGATTAGGATCTTAACCCATAGGTGAGACCACTGGGTACACATTTCACATTGCCACTCATTTGGCCTCCTTAAAAAATATGTTTTTCCAATTAATCCCTCTACTTGGCCAATCTGTCCACCTCTACAGCTGCAACCAATTTTTAAAGATATAGTATTTTTCGGTTATCTTTGATACAGTTCTTCTGCATTTCTCACTATGGATTTAAGAGATACACATTTCTAAATTATGCAAAAGTTCCTCAGTTTATTGTAAAGATTGAGGCCTTATAGAACGAGAAAGTGCAGATCCATTCAGATTAATCAACAGTTGTTCCTTCCATTAGCTTGTGCCAATCACTGACACAGTGATTGCACAGGATGGGCCAGATATTCAGATGATAGGGTTTGATTACTTGAGGGCCTAGAGAATATGCAGAAGTTTTGAGGAAATCAGCAAGAGAATAAAAAGAGAGAGTTTCATCAAGGAATTGTGATATGATTTAAAGCAAGCAGAGCTTTATTTTCTTCTCTGGCTTAAGGCAAGACCAGAGTTGGCTTAATGAACTCCTTGGCCTCTTCATCCCATCTGTATGCAGTAATCTTAAACTTAATTTTTCTTCTACTCTAATCACAAGAATTGTAGAAAAAAAATAACCTTTTGAAGCAAGTCCACTAAACAGAATTTTGTTAGGCCACCTAGTCCCTGTCTGGGTGAATCCAATGATCCCAAATGAGAGACAATGCCAGGCTTCTCATGCTTTACCAATGATAGGAAGAAGCAAACCAAAAGAGTATGAAGATTTTGTGATTTCCAAAAATAGGAATCTTGTCATTGGTAATGGTGTTTAGAAGATATGTTAAATTTTTGCCAACTCAACTGCAGGCTTTTAAATTTTATATATTGAATTTATTTTTATTTTGGTATTTACATCTTTGTATATGAACCCAATAGTGTATGGAAAATAAGTGAATTTCAAATAAATTAATAACAGGTAATTGGTAGGAGGTCTAACATATATCTATATTACATAAAATATGTATATATTTCAATCTTCAACTTTTTATAGCTAATGTTCTGTAAACTGGTTTCTGTGGACGTCAAATGTACAATATGAAAAACAAGGTAAAATATTAACCTTTCTTCTTAAATAAGCGAAACTGTTGATTTTCTTAGTTAAGATTAAAGACATACATTATTATTTCCTTAAAATGGCTTGTCTTAGCTGATTCTAAAATTTGTATGCAAGAACAAAGGAACTGAAATGGCTATAATAGCTTAAAAGAGAAGAACAAGTTTGGAAGATTCATACTACTTGATTTTAAGACTCACTGTCAAGCTACAATAATCAAGAGGGTGTATCAGCACAGAAAGACACAATCACTTGAAAAGAATAGCTAAGGCAAAAAAAAAAAAAAGGCTCAAACAGATATAGCCATTTGATATCTGACAAAGATGAAGAAACAGTTAAATGGAGAAAAGTTGGTCTTTACAACAAATGGCATTGGAATAATTGGTCATCCACAGGCGAAAACAAACTTTGACCTAAATATCACACTTCACACAAAGGTCAACTCAAAATGGATCCTAAATCTAAAAATAAAATAAAAATTATAAAACTTTCAGGAAAAAATTCTCATGACCTGGGTTTAGAACAAGAGTTCTTAAAAATGACAGCAAAAGCATTTTTGATGATAAAAATGATTAATAGGACTTTATAAAAATTGAAAACTTTTGCTCTACCAAAGACTATCAAGAGAATGAAAAGACATGGTGTGGGTTAGAAGAAAATATTTGCAAACCACACATCTATAAAGAATTGTATCCAGGGGCACCTGGGTGGCTCAGTCGTTAGGGGGCTGCCTTCAGCTTAGGTCATGATCCCAGGGTCCTGGGATCAAGGCCCACATCGGGCTCCCTGCTCAGCAGGAAGCCTGCTTCTCCCACTTCCATTCCCTCTGCTTATGTTCCCTCTCTCGCTGTGTTTCTCTCCGTCAAATAAATAAAATCTTAAAAAAAAAAAAAAAAAGAACTGTATCCAAACAATAAAGAACTCTCAAAACCCAATACAATTATAATGGAAAACTCAAATTTACAAGGTGGGCAAAAGATTTAACAGACACTTCAAAGAGGATATAAGGATGGCAAAGAGCACATGAAGAGATGTCCAACATCATTAGCTATTAGGAAAATTCAAATTTTTAAAATTTTTTTATTTTTAAAGATTTTATTTATTTGTCAGAGAGAGTGAGAGAGCACAAGCAGGCAGAGTGGCATGCAGAGGCAGAGGGAGAAGCAGGCTCTCCACTGAGCAAGGAGCCCGATGCAGGACTTGATCCCAGGACCCTGGGATCATGACCTGAGCTGAAGGGAGAGGCTTTAACCCACTGAACCACCCAGGTGTCCCAGGAAAATACAAATTTAAGCCATAATGATATACAACTACCCAAATATTAGGAGAGCTAAAGTAAGATTATAGACAATATCAAGTGCAGGTGTGATGAAGAGCAACTGGAACTCATGCATTGCTGGTGGGAAAACACGGTGTTACTGTCACTTGGGAAAAACATTGAACAAAACCTAGAAAGTTAAGCATATACTCACCATTTGACCCAGCACTCTTATTCCTGGGTATTGTACTTAGGGAAATTAAAATATTTGTCCATACCAAAACACATATGTAAATGTTTATAGCAGCTTTATTTGTTATTTCTATAAGACTCCATGGTCCAGTGTCCAGAATCCAATGGTGACAGTGTAACAGCCACAGTGGAAAACCAGGAGTCAAACTCTGAAGGAAGGAACTGCCCTCCAGGCTGAGCAGAATTGGATAGACTTCCACTCAGGTCCCAGAATGACCACGGAGTGGGAGACAACAAGAACACTGCAAAAGCTTTGAAGGCTTAACTAACACTAGGACAGCAGAGACATGGCGCACAGAAGGCAGGCTAGAACTTGTGGCCTGAATCCAACCACGACAACTGCCCAAACTCACTGGATGAGCCTCAGGAAACTGGGAGATGATAACAAAATATATAACATATCATATTTCAATGATCAGAGTCCAGAAGGAGAACAGAAAGAATGATACTGAAAATATCGCTAGTATCATTTGGAGAAATAGCAGCTTAAAAGTTCTTTGGAAGGGAGGGAAATGACAGCGGTAAGAAAATGTAGAATATGAGAAATAAAAGAAAAACAACAGATATGATAAATATCTAGGTAAATATAATAGATTATTTTTCTCTAGTTGAGTTTTTAAAAATGTGATTGTCAATTAAAAAATAACATTATATGATGAGGTTTTGGATGAAAAGATAATGTTTAAATTCAAGATACTCTAGAAAATGATTTGGCAGTTTCATATAGAGCTAAATATGCACTCTGCACATGATTTAGCCACCCTGTGACTAAGTATTTATCCTTTAGAAATGAAAACTTAGATTAACACAGAAACCTGCTCATGCATATGTATAGCGGCAGTGTGAGTAATCACCAAAAAAGCAGAAACAATCCAAATATCTCTCACTGGATAAGTGGAAAAGTAAACTATGGTACATCCATAATATGGAATCTGATTCATTAATTTAATGAATCAGATTTAATGAATCTGATTCATTAAAAGAACAAATTTATAACAGACTGTATAATGAGCCAGGCAAATAAAATTGGAAAATCTTGAGCTCTGCCCACAGGAATTTTTCTACCTATCTTAGAGATGATATAAGCATTTAATCAAAGGACTACTACAAAGTGTCTGCAACAACTTGGATGAAACTCATAGGCATTATATTGAGTGACAGAAGCCAGTCTCAAAAGGTTACCATCTCAAAGGTTACATGTCGTATGGGTTCATTTATATATGTCATCTGGAAAATAAAACTTTAGTGATGGAGAGCAGATTGGTTCTCAGGTTTAGTGGGGGGATGAACATGCAACTTTGTATGTAAATCCAGAGGGAATGTGTTTTGGTAAAGGGATTGTCCCAATAAAAGTGATGACTCAATGAATCTATGCATTCGATTCTACATCATAGAATCTAAATCATAGAATTAAAAAATTAAAAACAGAAATTATAAAATTGTACACAAAAACAGTAAAACATAAATTGAATTGTATGATCATGTAAGTGCAGACATTATTTACAGGGTGTTTATTGGATTTGATTTTTTCCCTAAAGAAGTATAATTCCTTAGAAATCATATATATGAAGCAATAGCCTCTTTGTGACACATTATCATATAATGTTTATCTATCACTTGGACAAAAGTAGAGGCAGGTCATCTGCATTTCTTTCCACGCTTACATAACTAATAAGGGCAAAGAGAGGAAAATGCTGAGCCTTGTGCTCTGGCTATCAAACCTTTGTCATTGCAGAGCAGTGGAGACTAGACATTGACTAGCCTACTTTTTATCTCATCTTCTGCTTTAAAATTTAGTTGAGATCCTTGCTGCTCATCTTAACTCAATTCTTCACGAGATATTTAAACTGGCACCATCTGATGCATTGTTTCTCTATATGCAGATGATTTATTATAGGTGCTTGCATACTTAAGAATTTTCTTCTGATCATTTTTCAGATCACAAAAAGCTATTTTTTAAACAGAATTTATCTGTCAGTTGGAATAAAATTGAACTCCCATTGCACACCATGTCTTTTTAATGGCTTAAACTTGTCAGCAACTATTATATATTTCACTGGATTTTTTGTTGCTCTCAGTTTCTTACTAATTTGGATTTCTTTGCTTCTTCTCTCTCAAAATAAAATAAGGATTTTAAAGCAACTTTCATTCTTACCTCTATGTGAGAATATTAAAATACACATGAATGATGGTTTCAGTCATGTGATTTTTGTTAATTGGTTTTAAGAAAACTTCATTTAATAACTTTGAAACACTGTTTAGGTTTACTTTCTTTCCTGTTAATACAAAATTGTAGTAAAAAAAACTGTCTTGTGCGTGTCCCCCTCCACGAGAATACTCACTGGCCTATTATAACTTTAATATTATTGTATCAAAACTTTCAAAAAAAAAACTTTCTCCACCTACTTTTATGGCTATGATGTTTGCTTGCTTTGAACTCTAGCCAAACCCCAGAATTTTCAACCACACATTTGTATATTATACATGCTACTTTTGTTGCACTTTGTAGTAGTCCTTTGATTAAATGCTTATATCATCTCTAAGATAGGTAGAAAAATTCCTGTGGGCAGAGCTCAAGATTTTCCAATTTTATTTGCCTAGCTCATTATATAGTCTGTTATAAAACAGATATTTAGTAACTACGGCTTATCTGTAAACACCTAGGTATTAAGGTATTTACATTTTCTTTCTATTGAGTAATTTATTTCTTATTATTGTGACAAAGATATTTGTGCATTTGCACGTCGTAGGCAGTATTTTCGTTGTTTTCTTTCCATCGCTACCTATTACACTTAAGAAGATTGTTTAAAGTCCAGAAGTACAGAAAAGAACTACATGGAATGACCAAATGAATCAGATTTTTGGCAAAGATAGATCCTCAGTGGTAGCGCCAATTAAGTAGGAAGTGATTATAATTCCATCTAGAAACTTCTTAGCACGACCAGTTGTGGCCACTCAGCTTCTCCAACATATGGACATGAATGATATTGCTTGTCCAAACTGTAGGTGGTACTTCCTACACATATTCCTGCATGTTTTCTCTCTGAATCCCAAAGTAATAAAGAAGATTCTCCATTTTGGGCCCTAAGAAATACTTCCTAGTATTCAGTCCACCATATATTTACTAAGGTACTACTTCAGATGCTCTTGGAGATTGCTATGGCTCCAGGGTTGTAGCAGACTAAACAGGGTCTACTCTGCCCATTGAAAGGTAGGGTTAATGTCCCCTACCCTCAAGTCTGGGAAGGCTCTGGAACAGCTTTGAACAATATGGTAAAAGTGACTCTCTGCCAGGTTTTTGGCTAATGATTTAAGACTATCAATTTCCACTTGTATTTTTGAACTCTCACTCTTAGAACCCAGCTGCCATGCTTTAAGGAGGCCACAGCAGTCTCATTAAAAAATCCATATGGAATGGGACTGAAGTCCCCTGCTCTGTTTCCCTTGCTGAGCTCCCAGTCAGCACTAACATGTCAGCAAGGTGAGAGAGGCCATCACCAGTGAATTATACACTCCCATTCAAACTTTCCAGCTAAAAAGCCATATGGAACAGAAGTAAGTCTTTCCTGCCATATGTTACCTACATGGCAAATTCGGGGGCAAAATAAATCACGAGTGATGGTATAAGCTACTAAATAAATTTTAGGCTGGTTTCTTATGCAGTGATAGACAAATGAAGCACAGACCCTAAAAATCAAGGCTTATCTCTTATTTCTCCCAGTCCTAGCATTTGTATCAGTTCATTTATTATAATCAGTCTTACTTTTTGGGGACTTTGAACCTTTTCACCCAGATTTGAAGACTTGTATTTGGGCCTGTCTCACTGGCAGCTCCATCATCCCCTCAGTACATGAGGACGGTTTAAGTTCATTTTTTGTTAAAACTCCATGGAAAAATGGCAGACAAGGGATAGCTTAGGCTACGACACAGGCAAGTTGCCTCTTCAATACTCATAATTCTGACCCCAACTTATACATTATTTTTAATTTTGTATTGAAATTCTGTAAAAGAGCATCTTCCTTGACCCCTTTTACATGTTTACATCTTTACAGAAACCTATCCATAATCTCAATATTATCAAAGTGTCTTTTTTTCAGTGTCATTTTCAAAATTACATTTTTATGATAAGCCCACTCAACCATCTCTTTTCTGATACATGAAAAGAAAAATGGAGAGACAGCAGTTTTCAACAATTTCACTAAAAATTTCATTTTTTTCCCTTAAATATTGCCAGGTATCAGTGTAGGATTTTTATTTTTTTTTGTTGTTGTTGTTATTGTACTGTGTTTTAGTTTGGTTTGGTTTTCAGTTTCCTAAAAATCAAAGAATAGAAAAACTACATAAAAAAATGTGTCAATTCCAGTTTCCAAAAGGTTGTTCAGTTTAGGTTTCTGAATCAACATCCTCAAAGAATGTATACTAAGTAGAATATTCTAACAATGAACACTAATATCTTTGAGTGGTTCTATTTTATATAGTTGAAACCCCTCTCCATCTTAACGACCTCTGACATACGTACTTCAGGTACATGTTAAATTTCAGCATGAGCTAGATACCAAAAGGCAAGAGGGAAATTAGAATGATGCTTAAAGGAAAGGAGGTGTATATACAATATTTGGCTGAGTGGAGCTGCCTTTCTTGGATGGAACTGGCCTTTCTTTTATTATGTGCTTGTTCTTTCAGATAATTTCTACAGAAATCAAAGTTATAATTATGTTCTCACAAAAACGAAATGCATTAACTCAGTTAATTTCTTAGGCAACAGCTTTGAGACCTCTTTATATATCATGTCATATTTCTTGCCCATAAATGGAAAATACCTGGCTTCTATTCACCTCTTCTCTCATGGGCACAATTATTTCTCATACCCACATTCAAACCTCAGTTAATTTAGGTCTCTTAATGGGACTTCTGGTATATCATTTTAAATAGGAATCTTTGGGGGCCAGGACCTGAGGGTTAAAAATTCTGGGTGGATGGAATTAGGTATCATGCTTTCTGCCATACCAAAATAACATTTGCCTTGATGGTCAAGTACTGCTGGTTGAAGCTTAATTGTACCTATCCCCATGCAGACCTATTTCCTTCTCTACAGTTATATAAAAGAGATACACATCTGAGACATTGGCATGGGGTACTATGGGCATACTATTGATTTAGACCCCCTTCAAAGCTATACTTCATAAATATTCAGCATTAAAAAAGAGCATGGGTGTTATATGAATGAGGAGTAACTGTATTCAAGTTTGTGACCTTTGTACAAAGTAATTCATCTTTGGCTCCAACATGTTTATCAAACTCAGAAACAAACAAACAAATAAAACAAAACAAAACAATGAAAGCCCTCTGCAGTTAATTAGATACACTTTCATAGGAAACAGAGACTTAATCCTATCTCCAGCAAAAGCTAGCACTCAATTCCCTCAGGTGTGATTGTCCTGTTTCTGGTTTTGTTTCTCTAACTCAGCACAATCTTCTGCATGGTCTGTAATCAGACTTCCCCTGGTGGTCCTCCCATCCCCTCAGTACACTCCTTGCTCCTAGCTATGACCACTTGACTCCTTTGCAACAAGCATGGCCCCCTCACAAAGAGAAGGGCATGGTAGTCTACAAAGTAAATAAGGCAGGTAATTTACTCCTATTTTATAGACAAGTCACTTGTAGCCCAGAAATGTTCATTGATTTTTCCTAAACCAATAGAAATGACTTCTTAAGAATAGACTAATTTCTCAGGACTCTAGGCTCCTTGAAATACTCTGTCTCCAAAATAGCCCTATGATAAAATAATAAACAAACAAACAAACAAACAGGAGATTCTTACACACACACACACACACACACACACACACAGGAATAGATACAAGACCACTGGTTAACCATCATATGACATGTGTATATGTGCATGTGTGTGTGTGTGTGTGTGTGTGTGTGTGTGTGTTAACACAAAGTTGTTGTAAACTAGACACTGGATACAAATACAAAAAAGCAAAACGAATTAAATCCTCATCTCTACCCTTAGCACAGAGCTTTTCTATTTTCTGTAGAAGGGTGAAAAGTGTGTCTGGAGGAGGGATAGCTGATATAAATCTGCGAAGGGATGACAGAATGAAGCATTTCTCCAGAAAATAATGTAGAACAGAGACAAAAGGAAAGCGTTCTCTTTCCAGTTCTTGTGGCATAGAAAAACTGAGCTCATTTATTCATACACAAAATTATCAATTACATATTGATCACCTTCTAATTATTTTCCTAATGGTTTCCACCCGAACCTTCCAAGTTTCCTCATAAAGACAGGATGGTAAATCATATGGACTAATAGCTGAAGATGTGTGTATGAGGAGAGGGAGTTAGACAAGCCAATGGCTGTCCTAGCCTCCCTTACAGACCACAGACTGTGCATCTCATGGGTGGGTTTCTTGGAATGAAATCTAGGGAAGGAGAGAATGAACAAAACTCCCTACTCTACCTTCATTCATCCACTCACCATCCTGCAAACATGGGTTATATATTTCCATTCCACCTCTATCCCTTTCCTACTACAATGAATTTCCTGCTGCTTTTTATTTTATATCCTTGGTGAGTATCTCATGGACTTGCTTAAGCCTCACCTCCTCCAGTAAACATTTCCTGATACTGTTTTCATAAGACTCTCTGTCCCCTCAGCTTTTTAAGCTCTAAGTAGGTGGGTCATTGATGGTTTCTCTTTATTACAGAGAACACTCAGACTGAGAGTACATATCTAAAACACATGAGTTTCCCTCAGCGTTAACACTCTTCTGAGGTTTCCATTCCTCTCCTTTCTTTCAGGTTGTCTTCTCTTTCTTCCTTCACTATCAAACTTTTTGGAAAAATAAATGTCTACAATTACCACCTTCCATTCCCAACACCTACTTCTGAATTCTTGGAAATCAGCTTCTTTACACCCCACCATATCAAAGTCATTTTGTAAGATTGGAATGTGTGGTCAAATATAAAGGTGGAATAAATATGAATTTCTGTATGAGAGATCAAGGCTTGCCTATTGACTCTTCTTATATTAAATATGCACTTTTGAGTAAGTTGTTAATTCTTTTTTTTTTTTTTTTTTTTAAGATTTTATTTATTTGATAGAGAGAAACACAGCGAGAGAGGGAACACAAGCAGAGGGAATGGTAGCGGGAGAAGCAGGCTCCCTGCCGCGCAGAGAGCCCGATGCGGGGCTCGATCCCAGGACCCTGGGATCATGACCTGGGCCGAAGGCAGACGCTTAACGACTGAGCCACCCCGGCACCCCGAGTAAGTTGTTAATTCTATATGAGCTTCAATTCTTCTGTTTATAAAATGCATATAGTAATAACTCCTTGCTTTTGAGGACTGGAATAACATATATAGGGTTCTGGTCAATATGGAGTAACAGGATTGATAAACCCTCTTGCATGAAACAACCGAAACAGTTGAAAAAATATATGTGACCCAACAACTTTAGCATAAAGCAGTGATCCCTAAGATAGGGAAACAAACCAGATGATGTGGGGATTGCCTCCACATACTGCCAGAAGTCAGTTTCCAGGCCACAGCACAGTAAGAGAGAGTCCAAATAAGGCCCAGAAGACTCTCTCAGATGAAGTACACAGTTGAGAATTCAGAAACCAAGTTGGCTAGACCTTGAAGAACAAGTACAAAGCAGAGATTGCTTGGTGGAGAGGATAGTGCCACATGAAAGAAGAAGCTGCTGCAAAGAGAGCTCTGGAGATTTCCAGAAGGTTTCCTTTGAGTCCTCAGCTGAGGACTAACAGTGCATGTAAAAAAAAATCTGATTCTGGGAAAGAACTGCCATAAAGGACAAGGTGACAGGGTCCTGAGAGCTCACAAAAGACTGAGAATAGTTAGGGTTCCCATGAGATAGAGTGGAAAACCTCATAATGCATAGGCCACTGGAGAGACTACTCAGAAGGCTTTTTTATCTCAAGAGTGCAGCAAAATCAGCCTTAGACTTAAAAGTGCTCTGATCCCACATAACAAAGCTTAAAACCAAACCTGAAATGGATTAAAGTGCTCCCAACTAAGTTAATTGCAACCCAGCTGAAAACTCACAATTAAAAGAATACAGTATTATCCAGCATTCAAAAAGATAAAATCCTAATGTCTGGCATCCAATCAAAAATGACCATGCATTAAAAGAAGCAGGAAAATATGACCCATAATGAAGGGAAAAATCAACCAATAGAAACAGATGGAGATGTTATGGAGATGACAGAATTAAACTGGGACATCAAATAGCTTTCATAAATATATATCATATACTCATGAAGGTACAATGATGCATGAGAATGTTAAAGCATGGAAAATGTGTTAAAAGTCTTCAGTTGAACTTCTGGTGATAAAATAGCATATATGAAATCTTCCAGGTTAGGTGCCTATAATTCTCATTCATCTCAACTTCAACAGTTTAGAAAATACTAGCTTTTCTATAAAATCGCTCTACCCTTCAACTTCATCACCTCTCAAGTTCCTTGGGCACAGGAAGTGAGAGCAAGCAAGTTTAATTGGTTCCTGGTTGGAAATGCAAGTCAGGTCAGCATCTAAGTTATCTAGTATCTTATTTCTAGTGTTTAGCATAGTGTCTGGCACACTATAAGCATGCAGTTAAAGAAGAGGGAAGGAGAAAGGGTGCAGGTGGAAATAGGGAGAAAAGGGCAAGGAAAAGAGAGAAAAGGGGAGGAAAGGTAGAGGAAAGAGGAGAGAGGGAAGAAAGATTGCTGACTTAGCCAGAGAACTGACAACCTCTTCCAATGGTTTAAAAATCTCCAGAGAATTAACTCATCTCATAGACACCTAATGTAAATGTATAGGTTCATTTGCAAGACGGGATCAAACAAACATGTTTAATTATATCATATTCCTTAAGTGAAGACAAATTGAAAGTAATCATTATGCAGCAATTTAAATTCATTGATTTAAATACCAAAGTGATATGTAATTTAAGTGTGGAGCACTCTAAAATCCTACAAAGCACATTCTGAAGAAGCTGTAAATAAGAACTTATAAAGAAAAGTAAATTCTTCAGTGATGGATTGGGCACTTCAATCAACTGAATCACTCTGGAGTTAAGATTCAGCACATGAGAGAAGCACACCTTCTTAAGCTATGTATAAACATTGTGCCTCATGGAGCTGGACCATCTAGAGACTACAGAGACTGCTGCATTGAAATGAGAAGCTAGCCATATATTTGTGATAACTGAAGAGAAATCCTGCCAGAAAATAGAAGCAAGGCTTGAAGTGATTTCTTTAGGCTTGAAAACTACTCTTCTGGCCAGAATCGAAAGAGTTTGGTCCAATTCTTCCTTCCGTGGAGGAAGAAGCACATGATTGTCAATCAGACGGAGTGTTTGCTCCAGAAAAGCAGGAGTCTCCTCGAGCTCAGAAGGGGCAACAGTGCTTCCTCAGAGGAGCTCTGTGGAGAACTAAGCAGGCAGCAAATCACACAACTCAACTCTCAACCTTCCATGGGCTCTGCTCTGACTCCTCAGACCCTTACTTACTTACATAATGCCTTCTCTGGACCCCCCATGGTTACCGATTCTCAGTTAAGTCTCCTAATGACTGGCCAACCTTGCTGCTAATATCGATAAACCCAGGCTTGCACACCAAGTTCACGTCAATTTTTCTATGAGTTTGACACAGATTATTATGAACAATAAGTAAAACTTTTCTTTATTTTGTAGAATAGAGTTGTTTATAACATCTGTATAGATACTGGAAATTTAACAATCATATATTACCAGAACACAACTCTGTCTTTGAAACCTGCACCACTTTCTTTACAATGAGGGGATCCTAAACATGTTTTCACTACTTACAAAATAGTTCTGGTGCATTTTTTTTTTCCCAATTTAATCATCATACATTGTGTTGTTCTGTTAAATCTCTGTAAATATGAACTGCTTTCCACTTTTGTGTCTTCGATACTTGTGTTAGCAGGCTGGTAGTTGGAAAAACTGAAATCATATAAAGTGTGGGTGTAGAGCTTACACCATAATTTTATAGCTTTATTTCTCAATGTTGTGACAGTCTACCCAAACCCCTCTGGTGACTCCGCGTACCCAAACTACCCATTATAAAACAAATAATAATAGGTTAATTCATACTTCAGGAATGTTTGATAGTTTTTATGGAAAATGTTTTCAAAGTAAATTTTCAAACAAAACAGAATTAGAGAAAATGGTATATTAAACATTCCTGTACACACCATGCAATTATCAATATTTTGCTGATATTGTTCCACCTATATTTTTGGCATTTATCTACCATCTGGTCCTTCCATTCCCTCCCTTTTTCTCTCTCCCTCCATTCCTTCCTTTCTGTCTTTCCTCCTTGTTTTCTTTCTTTGATGAAATATTTTAAAGTAAATCCAGTAATCTTATTATCCACAAATTACTTCAGGATATCTTTAAAAAAATAAGGACCTTAAAAAACGTAACTTGTGCTAATATAATTAATCATAATTTCTTAGTATATAATACCCAGATTTGATCAAATTCCCATAACTGTCTCAAAAAAGTCTTCCTTTTTGCTTGGCTCAAAAAAAAAAATCAGAACATTCTGTTATAAATATATTACATTTGGTTCCTCTAATCTCCTAAATTAAAAAAAAAAACTTCCTACCACAAATTTTTTTAAAATGTCATCTACATGAATGTTTACATGAATGAAACAGACATTTGGCCCACAGAATTTTCTACTTTCTGATGATTGTATCATCATATTGTTTTTTTAAACATACATACTTATTCTTCCTATTTCTTCCTAACAGGAAGAACATCATTGTGGTGGGTCAGAGTTGAGTGGGAGGAACTAATTACAAAAGCCACAAAAAAACTTTCTAGGGAGATGAAGATATTCTAGAATATGATTATGGTGGCACACTCAGGAATATAACACAATGCATACATTTGTCCAGAATCATTGAACCATCCACTTAATATCTGAATTTTATTAAATTCAAACTATACCAAAATATTTGTGATCCTCTACCTAAAGACAGCATATGGCTAGAATTTCTACCAATATCAAGGCCAATGGAACTGCATAGAAAATGAAAATTTAAGCCTACTGGAAAATATAGAGTATATTGTTCCCACCGAAATGATTTAAATTACCATAAATCCTCCACTATTTTTGGAACTCCTCTAATTAAGGGAAAAATGAGAAAAAATTCATAACTTGAATGGATTTTGGAATTAAAGTAAAAGTAATGAGAATAGACAAATTCTTGCAAAATTGGTTTAACATGATATAAAACACAAATAAATAAGGAAATAAAATTTTAAATAAGCATGTATAGGCATATATATGTTTATATATAACCATTTATTTTATGTATATATAATGTATATTTATATAAACTTTATATATAAATATATAATATCTATGTATAGATATATCACATCTTTATATATAAACATATGTTTATATATAATTATATATTTTTATAATTATATATGTTTATATATAGTTTATATAGAATTTGTTTTGTATAATTATATATTTTATATATAATTTTTATTTTTAAATATAATTTTTATGTTTTTAAATAATTTATATTATGTTATATTAAAAATTTAATATTTAAATACATATTCAAAAATATTATATATTATAATATATAATAATCATATATATATAAAATGGGATATTACTCAGCCACCGGAAAGGATGATTTCTTACCATTTACTTCAATGTGGATGGAACTGGAGTGTATTATGCTGAGCAAAGTAAGTCAATCAGAGAAAGACGATTATACGGTTTCACTCATACAAGGAATGTAAGAAACAGTGAAGAGGATCACAGGGGAAGGGGGAGAAAACAGAATGGGAAAAAAATCAGAGAGACAAACTATGAGACACTCTTAACTATGGCAAAGAAACTGAGGGTTACTAGAGGGAGGTGGGTGGAGGGACAAGGTAATGGGGTGACAGGCATTAAGGAGGGCATGTGATGTGATGAGCCCTGGGTGTTTTATGGAACTGATGAATTACTGAAGTCTACATCTGAAACTAATGTTGTATTATATGTTGGTTAATTGAATTTAAATAAAAAATAAAATAAAACAAAAACACAAATTAATCATTCTTATTTCAATAGAGATGCAAAATATAAAAATCAGTATCAAAATGAAAATATAATCGGTTACATAGGTTTTTTGAAAGAAATGCAATATACCAATATTAGAAAATCTGTGACTATAATAGAGCATGCCCATATGTTTAAGTTTTACAGTAAGCATCCAAAGCCTGTAATTCTAATTCTAAGAATTTATATTAAGTAAAAGAAATAGAGAGTCTGGCTAGTATTTGATAAAAATTATTTTCATTCTTTTTATTTAAAAAGAGAAGCTTCAAATTATTGAACACTAAATCTGAAACTAATGATGTACTATCGGTTGGCTAATTGAATTTAAATTAAAAAAAATTAAAGGAAAAAATAAAAAGAGAAGATTCAGCTCTGATAATTGTAGGGCAGTTTGCATAAGATGGATCCTACTATGAAGATGATTATGAAGTCTAGACAAAATATACAAAGGTAAACGCACACATACACACAACTATTTGAAGGTTGGAGAATGAAAAAAATCAAGTACAACCTAGTGGGATTTTGTCCTCTGAAAGAAGACACTCAATGGAAGAAATGTTTACTTGTATAGCTTTACCCCAAGGAAATTCTCCTGTCCACATGATGCAGCATATCAAATACTCAAGCAGAAAACCTCAGTCTTATCGGCTTCTGACAGAAGACAGAATTCTAGGTTGCCCTAGAAGCTAGAAATCTCCCCAAGGAGAGAGCCACAATAGGGAGGATTCACAAAACGACTTATAAATTCCCTGCCAATTTTTTGGAAGTCCCATGAATTGTGCATGTGAAGGGAAGATTCCAAGAAATCTGGTGTAACGCACCAGCTGGAAAGCTATAAAAACCGAGCAGAAGTTTTAACTGTCACCAATCTCAGAAAAGATAGATATTGCAGTTTGAATGCTGCCAATTTAGAGTGCCTTGGAAAATATCTCATGCTACAGGGGTAAAGAGTATGTCACATAATTAAATAGACAAGCCCTAACAAGGTATAAAAATCAAGCCTCCATGAGTTCAAGATGATAAGCCAGCATACGAACTGTTGAACAGAACAAAAATCAAAATTGTTTAAAGAAACATAATACTGGATCTCTGTAACATGTCATCTATCATGCCCAAGATGAAGTAAATTTAGAACATGTACAAAACAGCAAACAAAAATGTGACAGGAACAAAAGTATCTGTAAAACAGACACTGAGATGACCCAGATTTTGAAATGAGCAGATAAAGCAGCTATTATAAATGTATTCAAAGACAAAATAAAAATGATCATAATGAGTTAATCGAGGAAGACTATCAGTAGAGAAATGGAAATAATACAAAGAATCCCAATAGAAATTCTAGTGTTAAGCATGCAGGGTTAATTTTTTAAATTCTAAAGATGAACATAAACAAGAGATTGGAGAGAGCAGAATTATTGCTCAGAGGAATTGTCAAAGGCTGAACAACAGACAAAATACAATGCAAAATACAGAGAGAAATGAGTTTGGAATAAAAATTTCAGTTATCTGTATTCTAACACATATGTGACTTGTGGTCCAAAGGAGAAAAGAAAGAAAATAGAGCAGAAGAAATAATCGACAAAATAATAGTTGAAACCTTCACACATTGGGTAAAAAACTATATACAGATACAGAAAGTTCTCCAAACCCAAGGAGGATAAACACAAAGAAAACCACAAATGTGCACCTTATATACAAACTGCTGAAAACGGAAGATGAAAGGGAAATTGTAAACACAGCTGGGAAAAAACAATAATTTATTATACAAAAGGCAAGAAAAGAGTGACTGATGCCTGGCTTTATTGAAACAATGGACTCTTAGACAATGGAGGGACGTACTGAAAATGATGAAAGAAAAAAAATACCCAATACATAATTCTCTATTTAGAAAGAAAAAGAAAAAAAAAAGAAAGAAAATGAAAAAGCAAAAGAAAAAGAAATTTAAAATACAGGTTAGACAAAATCTAACATAAAGACAACAGACCAGTTAAAAGAAGTGCTTAATAAAGAAGATATAAAAGAAGATATTCATATTGAAAGGAAATTGTACCAGAGGAAACTCAGATAGCAGAGAATCAGAAATTACAAGTGAGTATGTGAATAAATACAAAAAATTATATTTTAATTTAATTTCCTTAAAAAGCAGATTTTAATGCAAAGATTATAACATTACATTTTAAGATTTATATGACAACAACAGCAAAAAGAATGCAGAAAAAATAAATACACCATGGTAAGTTTCTCCCTTTGTGCATGAAACAGCAAAATATTAATTCTAGGAAGATCATGAGAGGTTAGCAATGTATATTATCAGCCCTGCATGAATAATTATAAAATAAAAAAGGACACCTAAAAAGTCAGAGGATTAAAAGTAAATTAATAAAAAAAATATGAAAGAAGAAAGAAACAACAAGAGAAACAATAAGAACAGAGATCAGTAAAGGAAACCTTTCAGCTGGAACCACCATATTCTGGTAATGCACCAAAATGACCAACACAAAGTAAAAAGAGGAGAGGTGCATCCTGTAAGCACTATAGGCCTTTTAGAACACAGGGTGTTGTTACTTTGGCCACATGCATGTGAATCTAGAAGAAAGGTGATTTTTAAAAAATATTTTATTTATTTATGAGAGAAAGAGCACGAGCAGGGTGAAGGGCAGAGGGAGAAGCAGGCTTCCCACTTCCCACTGAGCAGGGAGCCCAACACAGGACCTGATCCCAGGACTTTGGGATTGTGACCTGAGCTGAAGGCAGAGGCTTAATAGACTGAGCCACCCAGGTTCCCGAGAAAGGTGATATTGTGGACATCAAGGGAATGGGCACTATTCAAAAGCAGTGCCCCACGAATGCTACCACAGCAATAGTGGAAGAAACTACAGTGTGGCCCAGCATGCTGTTGGCATTGTAAACTAGCCAAGTTTAGGACAAGATTCTTGTCCAAAGAAATAATGTACATATTGAGCATATTAAACACTCTAAGGGCTGAGGTAATTTTTCATCACACCCTTCAGGAAACAATCAGAAAAAGAAGGAAAGAGAGAAAGATACTTAGGTTCCTGAAGCATCAGCCTGCCCCCCCCCCCCCTCCAGAGAAGCACATTTTGAGAGAACCAGTGGAAAGGAGTCTGATCTGCTGGAACTCATACTCTAGGAAGTCATGGCATGATAAATGTTAAAATAAATAAATAAATAAATGTCAAGAGTGTAGAAAGAAGAAAAGAAAGAAAAAGAGAAAAGAAAAGAAAAATGACACAACAATTAAACCAAGTCATTTTTTTTGGAAAAAGATGAATAAAATTGATATAAAACACAATGATAAAAAACAAAAGTAAGAGAGAAAAATTTCAAGTTGCCAACTTTGGAATTGAAAAGAGGGATATCACTACAAATCATTAATAAATCAAAACAAAATAATGAATAGGAACTATCATGAACTTTATGCTGGAAATTTTATGACTTTGACAACTGGTTCTGAAGGAGGGGCAATATTGCCCCCTGGGGACATTTGATAATGTCTAGAAACATATTTAGTTGTCACATGGGGAAGGTGTTAATGATATTAATGGCATCTGGCAGATTAAGGTCAGGGATGCCACTCTATGGCCTATATGTACAGGACAGTCCTCCACAACAAATAATTATCCAGGCCAAAATGTTAACCGTGCTGAGGTTAAGAAACCCTGCCATAGATGAAGTAGATAAAATCCTGTAAAGAACACAGCTGATCAAATCTGATTCAGTAATAAATAGAAAAACCTGAATATTTCAAAGTCTAATAATGAAGTGTAATTCATAATCAAAGCCCTTTCTACTCAGAAAAAGGTATAGGCCTGGGGGGTTTTACTGTTAATTTCTATAAAACATGTAAGGAAGAAATAATATCAAGCTTATACTAACTTTCTGAAAATTAGGGCAGGAAGAAATGCAGCTCAGCAGTTTTATGGAGATGGCATAATCTTAATATTGAACTTGATAAAGTCATTGCAAAAAAAGAAAATTAAAGACCAACGTCCCTCATAAATATAGAAGCAAACATCCAACAGCACAGAAAAAATACACTACAGTGTGACTGCATGAGTTTGTTCCTGTGGTGCAAAGTTGGTTTAACATTAGAAAATCAATCAGTGAAATGTAGCATTACTAGTAGGATAAAGGTGAAAAAAAATACAGGGTCATGTACATTTGTACTGAAGGAGGATTTGACAAAATCCAACACCTATTTATGACAAAGAGTGGCTTGCGAATTGACATGTGTGGATTTTATGTATACATATATTTAATTTACAAATCTATTTAACTTTATTACTAGCAAGATATGTTTATGGTTAGGTTAACAGAAGGTATAGTACCATATGATGAATAGTGGAAGAACAACACTTTTTTTTTTTTTTTACGAAAAGTAGAATTGCCTTGATAAACAACAAAAGTCATACTTTCTTGAAGATATCAGAAACAAAGAATGCTAGATGAACTAAAAATTCTGTGGGAGAAAGAACTATCCTTCACTGCACTGAGATTGACATCCCTCGTTTCCTTGGGGTCTTTGCTTCATCTGAGCATGGGCTGAGATTTGGGGTTGGCCTTCGCAGCAGGTACCTACTGAAGAAACTCCACCACCTTGTGGTGATGAGACTGTTCTGAAGCTTAACTAAGGCGACAGAGAAACCTACACATTGCACAGGATTAAGCATACACGTGCAATAGGTTACAACACTGATGTTTTTTGGTTGAGATACTGGACTCTGGTTGCTCTGTTATAACCATTCCTGCCTTATTCCAGTCTCATTCCCTTTCTCTAACCTCTTTCTACCATGAAACTGTCCTCTTCAATTTCGTCAATCAGTATTTTTCCTTTGTAGTTTTTGTAACACTAACAACATTTTACTTTTTATCTGATACTATAAATAATCACAAAATTTAATAAAAATATCATGTGATAAACTTTTTCTTTCTCTTGGCCTGCATTAACATATTGGTTTCCATAAATTACTCTACTTGATGTATTTTTTTTTACCCCATGTACTGTGAGCTTTGTCATCCTCACCTGTAGACTTGACTACTACCAGGTTCTGAAAATTTCCATAATTTTACCTTTACCTGCACACTTTCTTTTGAAGCCCAAGCCATTTATCACATAACCTAATGGATTTCTTCATAGATTTAAACTCAGCTCTCCAAAATTGAAATCATCATCTACTGTCTCTTCTTTGCTCTCCCCTTACACACCCCATTATTAACAGATTTATAGAGTTTAATGATTTTATAGCAAAGTAAATGCCTCCAACTACAATTAAAGGTCCAGATTTCCTTCAGTTTTAAATAGGTCACCAAATGGAGAGTGGCTCTAGGTCTAATGTCTACTTTCTCCCATTATCATTAATCTTTTTCCCCCACGTTGTGGAAAAAGCTCTACTTCTTCTGTGGCAAGGCCTTTATTTTACTATTTTCTACATTTAGGTTTCTCATTTATGAACTATCTCTATTAATAATTCTTATGAAATGGAAACAAAATTCATGCATTTACTGAAATGGTATCTAGAAATGCATTTCCTTGCTCTGATATATACGGTTTTGGCTGAGATAACTATATCTTCCATTTGCTTTAAGACACTTATCTCAAGTGCACTGGATGATTTGTTTTCATCAAGGGCCTTCAGTCCTATGCTGACTTTACCTCACTTTTTCCTACCTTTTGAAAATTTTACAGAGAGATGGATATGGGTAGCTCACAAAACTGCTTTGTTTCAGCCTTGAGGTTGGAGATTCAAGAGAAATCTGTGAAAAAAGGATTGTTGAATTCCAAATGACAAAGCACCACCAGACCATCTGAGTACAGAGAAGAGGGGTTTGGGGAGGGAGGCTTTCCAATACCATCCCTTGCTATGAGCATTGATAAATCAAGAACATTAAATACAAAATGAGAGAAAGTGAATCATTTTAATAGCCTGAAATGTTTTGAGAAAGCTGAGAAACTGAAAATTGAGAATTTCTATGGGTTAGATATGCGTTGAGGAATACTGGGCTCCAAAATTATGTTATCAAATATTTGTTTAAAGAAAAAGCAAACCATGTCTTTTATATAGACAAGAAAGAAATCATGGTAAGTAGCGGAAATAAGTACTTTTATTAATTTATGCATACAATATTTAAAAACAATGTACAAGTAATTTTAAAGAGAAAAATTGAATTGTTTTTAAAATTATCTATTATGAACTATATGGTAATTACATTGGCTGGGAACATTTTCTAAAAATTAAGAAAAATATTAAATTCCACTCTTTTTTTTTTAAGGTTTTATTTATTTTTTGACAGAGAGGGGGAGAGAGAGAGAAATCACAAGTAAGCAGAGAGGCAGACAGAGAGAGAAGGGGAACCAGGCTCCCTGCTGAGTAGAGAGCCCTATGTGGGGCTCGATCCCAGGACCTTCGGATCATGACGTGAACTGAAGGTAGAGGCTTTAACCCACTGAGCCACTCAGGCACCCCTAAATTCCACTCTTATAGATGAAAGAGAAAAAAAGTTTATCCAAAATTTGAACAAGTAGAAGAAAATAAAAAAACCACCAAAAGTGTATTTAAAAAAAAGAACTCAATAGAAATGAGCATGTCTGCCATACTGAAATAATTACCCCTAATTTTTGAAATAACTTACTTTGCTATCTTTAAAATTACTGTTATATCCATTATATTCCTTTACATTTAAAACAATTAAGAGATTATTTGACCATAGAGTTGCGGGTCCATATCCGGGTTCTCTATTCTGTTCCACTGGTCTATGTGTCTGTTTTTGTGCCAGTACCATGCTGTCTTGGTGATCAGAGCTTTGTAGTAAAGCTTGAAATCTGGCAATGTGATGCCCCCAGCTTGGTTTTTCTTTTTCAGCATTTGCTTTGCAATTCGGGGTCTTTTCTGGTTCCACACAAATTTTAGGATTGTTTGTTTAAGGCCTTTGAAAAAATCCAGTGGAATTCTGATCAGGATGGCATTGAAGGTATAGATTGCTCTGGGCAGTATAGACATTTTCACAATGTTTATCCTTCCGATCCAGGAACATGGGATGCTTTTCCACCTTTTTGTGTCTTCTTCAATTTCTTTCATGAGCGTTATGTTGGAGAGGGTGTGGAGAAAAGGGCACCCTATTACATTGTTGGTGGGATTGCAAGCTGGTACAGCCACTTTGGAAAACAGTGTGGAGATTCCTCAAGAAGTTGAAAATAGAGCTACCCTATGACCCAGCCATCGCACTACTGGGTATTTACCCCAAAGAAGCAGATGCATTACAAAGAAGGGCCACATGTACCCCAATGTTCA